>JAWWMO010000065.1:4652296-4683529 GCA_035047845.1 Dendrocincla fuliginosa | reverse complement strand
GGCCGCTCCGGCCGGGCCCGGCCGCCTCCTCCCCGCGGCTCCGCGGCCCGCACGCCACCGCCGCTATAAAGGGCCGCCTCCTCTTCCTCCTCCTCTTTCTCCTCCTCCTCCTCCTCGTGTGAGTCGGGGTCGGGCGCGGGGCGTGGGGCGGGCGTGGGGCGCTCCCTCAGGCCGCGTGTGGGGCACGGCCCGGCCGCAGCCGCCTGAACAAACACAGAACCTGCGGTACCAACCCACGGACCTGCCTGCGTCTGGAAGGGATGTTGGTATAAATACCTGTCAGCGGGTTATTTTTGTTTCATGCTCTTTTTGTGTGTTTTCTCCCCCCCCCTCTTCCCCTCAGGAAACCACACGGCTCTGCAGGATTTGGGCTAAATCCAAGCAAAAAAGAAAGGAAAAAAAAACCAAGCACGTGGTTTTGAGGCCCTTGAGGAGCGCTTTGCCCCCGAGCTGACGGGAAGGGCGCTCGGGAGCCGGCGGATGAATTGTGGCGTGGGATCCGAGCCCTGCTCTCCGGGAGGCTGAACTTTGGGGTGTTTTTATTGCTTTTTAGGCCTCTCCAACCCCCCCAGCTGTCCTGGTGCCCCCCGTTGCACCCACCCCTCCCCACGCTGCAGGCCCCAGCTCGGGCAGGCTTTTAAGCAAGAGTTTGAGCGTTGCCCGCAGATTGAATATTCATAAGCAGCGTGATTTAGGGCAGCCCCACCACCCCAGCCCCTCGGAGCGCGGCGGGAGGAGGATGAACACGGCGGCCAGCAGCTACCCCATGGCCTCGCTGTACGTGGGGGACCTGCACCCCGACATCACCGAGGCCATGCTCTACGAGAAGTTCAGCCCCGCCGGGCCCGTGCTCTCCATTCGGGTCTGCAGGGACATGATCACCCGCCGCTCCCTCGGCTATGCCTATGTCAACTTCCAGCAGCCGGCGGATGGTAAGTCACAGGCGCGTCTGCAGCTTTATTCTTCACTTTTGTTCGTTTCCCCCACTAACTCGCACTGCTGGTGATTTTTGCTGCCAGCGAGCTGCCTACAAAAATGCAGGTGCAGGGTCAGGAATCCTTTGAGTATTTACTGCTTGGTGCCTGCAAAATACTCTGCAAATGCACATCTCATCTCACTGACTTCTCTGATAGGTGGACCTGTTTCTTGCACTGGTATTAAATTCTGGAGATGTGTGTTTCTTCCTCATGTAAGCAAATAATCCTCGCTGTGTTCCCCTTCATTCTGATGTAGTTTTGGGCTATTTGGGTATTTGTGGAGTCAGTCCTAGCAGAAAAAGTTCAGAGTAGCCAGCCCTGGTTGAATGCTCAGTTAACTGATTTGTATTTTAGCTGTTCCATTCACTCCAGTTTAATATTTGGGGGATCTGGTTGACTCCTGTGTGTGCAAGCTGCTGGATGTCTCCTAGTTTGGGAAGTGGTGCTCTTTCTCTAAATGGAAAGAAAATGCATTGTGCAGTCCATGGGAAACCAGGTTGTCTCACATGCAGAAGCCAAGTTAAATTTGCCCTTGCCAGACTCTTCTTTTTTTTTCACTCTTCAGTTTGTTTCCTACAAGTAGGTATTCCAGAGCTGAAGCAGCCTGTGAAAGATGGGACAGGAGAGGTCATTTCAGAACACGTCTTTTCTGGAAGGAAAATGGGTCACCGTTTTCTGCCCTAGTTTTCAGAGCTTTGCTTGCTGACTAATGCAAGTTTATTGCTCTGTGCTGTGATTTAGCAATATCTGAATGTGATAGAGACATCAAAGGATAGGTGAGAATGAACTTTTCTCTGGAGTTCAGAATCAGTTCATGTCATCACAGACTTGAGTGGCAGGTAAAGTTTCCTTTAGTTTCCTGTAGTAGGTTTTCCTGCTTTGCATTTTTACAGAGCTTTCATTCTCTCCCTGGTCAGAATAACTTCTGTGTGCCCATTCCTTGAGATTCTGACTGATTTGATCAAGCTCTTCTGATTCTTTCTCTTGCCAGGCTGATGAAAAGCTGACTCGCACCCCACTGATTGATTCTTCCTTCATGGAACTCTTGGAAATGCTTTTTATGCAGAGTAAACAGAGTATTTATGTGTTTTAAAACTTCTCAGTGAGGAGGAAAGAATCTGAGACCCTGTATGTGGTCCTGTCCTGCTCTGATGAACCTGTCTGTTTCGAGTCCCTGTTAGAGACAGACTCACCTTGGTACATTCATGTGCTGAAAAAGCAAAGGTGCAGTTATCCCAGCTCACATGGCTTTGCCTAGGCTATGATCTCTGTTTGCAGGGTAAGAGAAATAAAAATAAGCAGAAGCAATAAAGCTGAGAGCTCAGATCAGATAAATGCTGGGAAGATGGGGTGCAAAAATATAGATAAAGTTCTTTTAAAGTAGAGAAAAGCTGTTTAAACACATGGAGTGTTTAAAAAGAGTGGCTGGTCACATGTGCTTGCTTTAGGAGAAGAATTCTGCACTTTGTACAAATAGGTGGCTTTGCAATACATTGCAAGGTAATCTTTTATGGTAATAAATAGGCAGGAATTTAGAGGGGGGTTGCACCATTCTGGGCTCCTGGTGAGGCAGCAGACATTTTAGGAAGCTCCTGTACTTGAAGTGATACTTAAACCAAGTAAGCAGTGTCTTGTTACCAGTCGGTCTTAGAAGGTCAAGCGATTTCAACCCAATCATTGAGTTAATATCGGGACAGAGGAACTGTCAAACTCCTCCTGCTGCATGAAGAGATGAAACTCCTCCTGCCCTCGGGAAAACCCTGAAATGCTCCACATTTCTTCTGTTTGACAAACTGCAGCACGTGTTAATCTGCATAAATAAAACCCCCCAGCTGCTGTACTACATGTAATGCAGCAGGACATAAAGCAGCCCTTCCAAAACACACTTGAATATGAAGAATGTAATTTTTATTGTGAAATGCAGAAATTGGGGATGTTTTCAGGGTGGCAGTACAAAGCACTGCCTGCATGAGGATCTGTGTTTTCTTCCAGGAATGCATAGTCAGAAATGCACTTGGACTTCATTGCACTAACTCTGTGAAAACATGGGAAGTGTTCTGGAGCACTGTGGGAATCTGCTTTGAGTTATGAGTGAGAGTAGGTGCTGCACAATACCACTTAATCAGGAAGTTTTGTGCTCTGCAAACCTTTAGAGAAGTTCTTGTGGACCCATTGCATATCTGAAGTGGCAGTAGGTGTTAGAAGAGGTTGATACGTGACAGTTTACATTTCCCTGGCCCCTTTTGTGGAAGGATGAGTGCTTGGTAAATCTGAAGAAAACTATGTTTTAACTCTTTGTGTGGTGAGTAGGACTCTGTCCTTATGGGCACAGAGCAAGTCAAGGAGCCAGAGCTCTTCCCCATTACCTGAGCCATGAGGAGCTCACACTGTCACATCCTGAGCGTGCTCTGCACTTGCAGAGTTCTCTGTCCAAACTGGGTCAAAGCTTGTGTTTTTCTGTACATTTTTGTTAGGTGGTGGAGTGATGCTTGACTCTGGAAGGAGCTCCTTTCTGGACATGCCTTGTCTTAACTGCCAGTCTGCTGCAGAGCAGTTATTTTTTAGGGAAAATGAACTCTGCTGTCTTTGATGGCAGTTCTTTGCTGTAGTTACCAGGGAATGCTGAATACTGAGTCTGTCATACTGTGATAGGCAGAGTAAGGAAACACTTCAAAGTTCTGGCTAGTTCAGGCTCAGCTGTAGTTGTTAATATTTATTCTTTCTGATTGTGAAGAAGGGAAAGGAAACAAACTCATTTAATTTGATAAGCTGAATTTCCCTTTTCATGTGCTCTTTGTGCAATTTGATTCCATTCCAGCGTTTCCTGAGATTGGCAGTCATGACATGACAACTCAGGTAATGAAGCAGAGAAACTTTAATATGGCTACAGAGATAAGATATTCTGGAAGTAGAGAAAACAGAATGTTTCCCAAGCCACGAAGGAACCCAGAGCTGGAAATAGATAAAGTGTCCCTAAAGAAACAAGGCGTAGAAGAGTATAGATAAACTTCTGGACTTTGTCTTCCTTGAAGAGAAGACAGTGTAAAGGAAGACCTGTGTAATGTAACTTCAAGTGGAAGTTAAGAGTGGCTACTGCCATAATGCTTCTTGGCAGCATCCTTTTGTTGTAGTTTCAGTGACTGAGGGATTGAAGCCTGTGCACCCTCCTTTTCAAAAAATAAGTGGCCACATTGGTGCTGTGTGCTCATGTTGTCAGCCTTTTTTGTTTGGGGACCTAAGTGGGAGCCCTGGGGTTTGCAGAGCAGCTGAATTTTAGAATAGAACTTGTGTGGACTTTCTCCTGGATGGATCCTAATATTCGTGGTTATCTGTGCTCATGCTGCTCAACCACAGTCACTAATTCCAGCACTGTGTGTGCTCTGCATCAGGGAGCCTCTAAGGGAGGTTAATTACTTTGAGGCCTGAGGCAACTGTAGGGAGTGTTCATAGTTTTCCCTATCCAGAAGGGCATGGAAGGGGAATGAAACAGAAGCCTGAAAGAGGTTAACAGTGTGTATAATGTTCAACATGAGTTTCAGTTGAGTCTGCTGAAAGGGTGACAGGAACCAGTGGGAGAGAAAGAGATACAGGAACTGAAATAGCTGAAGCTTTGTGGCTTAAATAGAAGAAAATGAGAAGGTGTTTGCTCAGATGAAGGAAATGAATCAGATATGCTTAGTGTGAGTCATTCACAGAACTCCTTTACAGGTTTTCTGAGGTCCTGGTGGAATGGGATTGCATTTCCACCTGTGGGTATGGCACACCTCCCTCAGTCAGGGCATCCATGTAGGGCTTTCACTGCTCAAAAAAGTGTCTGAGTGAATTTCAAGCAGAGTATAATAATAGAGTGGAACAGCAGCAACCTATTGAAAGAGCAGTGCAATAATATCTGCTTGAGTATTAGATGCTTAGGAAACTTGAAAGCACTGGGAGCAAGTTCCTGACCAGTCTGGATCTGGGTGGCTCTGTGGAGCCTTCACAGCTCCCTCTGGTTACATGCCACTGCTGCATCTGCTTGTCACCTTTCAGCAGGAGCCTGGTTTGCTGCAAATGGTATATACAACCAGTTTGTGTCCTTGCCAACACATGCTTCTGTAGGACCTCTGCCTGCTATAAATAAACACTGCCAAATTTGACAAACTGGACCAGGTCGGCTGCTGAACTGCCTACTAGGAATGGACTGCAGGAGGACCCTTGGTTGCATGGACTTGGAGTAGCAGCTGAGAAATCATTGCAGCATGGCAGTTAATTGCATTTAGCACCTATGGCTAAACAGAGCTGGTAGAATCCTTAAATTATTACTGTTTTTCAAGCTCGACTACTTCAGGAATGAAGTCCAGCAGAGCTTTTTTCCAGCTGGCTTTATGTGTGAAGGACTGGGAAAACAGGGATGGCCCCACATCAATTTAAAAAGCAACAACAACAAAAAACATTTCAAAGCATGTAAAAAATTCTGAGAAATTTCTATGCTGTATTTGAAGGGGGAAAGGAGTGCAGGAGGCTTTGGTAGGCAACGTCCCACTGGAATTCCTAGAGGTAGTTTTGGGACATGCTAAATAGTTACTCTGTAGGAGCAAAGTCACATGAAGGAAGCTGGCTGAATTGAATTTTCTGCTCCTAAAATCTAATCAGCAAGTATTACAGGGTGAATGTGGCCTGGGAGAACTGAGTCAAACAAATTTGGAAAACCTGGGTTCTGCCCTGCTAATATTGCTTGATTTTAATGCATGTCTCTCCATCTCTTTCCCTGCTTCATGCTGGGAATTAAGAGTCTTTCTTTCTCTCTGCTCACTCCATGCTGGGAGTGTTTGCTGGCCCAGAGCAGTCCAAGCATGTCAATTTTATGAACAAGATCCTGATGTGTGTACGTAATGATCCTTTTAATACACCAGTAGGCAACAGAAATAGCACCATGGAGGGGGGTTTCATTGTAGGTTAGAATGACAGTGCTGGGGTTTGAGAGTTTAGATAAACACTTCCCTTTAATCACATTGGGTATATGGGCTTCTTTTTCCAGAATTTTTTCAACTCTTGCTGTCATCTTTAGCTTGAGCAACTTGGGAATTATTTTTTGGCCACAGAAGTTACAGAAGCTGACTCATGTTGTCCTCCCAGCCAGCCACGTGTCCATGCACATTTTCCCTGACCTGACAGGGAGATGATCCTTTTCTCTGAATAGAAATGAGTATGGGTAGGCAGGAGTTTAATGGAAAGCAAAAGAGGCAAAACAGTCACTTTTGTCACTTCCATTTTTTAACGGGGTTTTCTGAATTTCCTTTCCTCCTTTTGGTGGAGCAATTTCCCTTTATAATAATTAAGAATATAGCTAATAGACCCTGGGCACTTTGACATCCATTTTAATGGGCTGGTTAAAATATTGCTATAATGTGAGTTTAAATAGTCTATGAAACCTTTTATATTCTTAATATGTCTAGTGACTGTGCTGCAAGATCTCCTTTGAAACACTGAGTTAAAAGTCATTGGTCCTGTGATAATACCCCAAATGTCTCCATGAGGTGGGTAAAATTCAGAGAAAATGATCACCCACCTGATGGAGACCTTTAACCAACCCCAGAAATCTGTTCTTGGCTTCTCTTGCAGCTGAGCGAGCTCTAGATACCATGAATTTTGATGTGATCAAAGGAAAACCCATTCGCATCATGTGGTCTCAGAGGGACCCTTCCTTGAGGAAGTCAGGGGTTGGGAATGTCTTCATTAAGAATCTGGACAAATCCATTGATAACAAGGCACTTTATGACACATTCTCAGCGTTTGGAAACATTTTGTCCTGCAAGGTGAGATGTGGTAACTTTGTCCAATTCTGTTCTGACAGGGCCGGGATCAGACCGTTCAGTGTAGGGAAGTGAAAGGGGGGCCTTTCACACCAGGTGAGGAGTCTGAAAGGCAGAGCTGGCCAAAAGCTCAGGGATTGCTGAAGTTATGTCAGATCTGCTCATGAAGTCTGAAACACAGACAGTGTCTTTGCCATGCTGCCCTTGGCAGTCACGTTTTCATGGGAGCGCGTCAGAGGAGGCAGCACGTCCAGAGGGCTGATGGTTTGTTTTCCCCCCACGCGTGCAGGTGGTGTGTGATGAGAATGGCTCTAAGGGCTACGCCTTTGTGCACTTTGAGACCCAGGATGCTGCAGATAGAGCCATCGAGAAGATGAACGGCATGCTGCTCAACGACCGCAAAGTGTGAGTGTCACAGCCGGCAGCAGCAGCGCCCTCATGCTCCGGGAGCCATCTCGGTATTAACAGGGACACACAAGCCACTGGTTCTCCTGGCCCCAGCCTTGGCCTGCTACTCTCCACTACAGGGCTGGTGAGTGACCCTGCCCAAGCCATGGCCTGTACCCCTCCATTCCAGGACTGGTGGGTTTCCCTGACCGAGCCTTGATTTGCCACTCTCTGCTAGTGGGAGGGGTGGGTTCTGTGGACAGGACTCTCCTCTGCAGAGCTGGGTGGGTGTCCTTGGCCAGCCACAGGACAGGTGATTTTTCTGATTGGTCTGTGGCCTGTTTGTCGTCCTCTGCTGTCATCCTTTCTTGTCCCCATTCCCAGTTCCTACTACACACTCATTTTTTTTTGCCTCACCACAAGTCACACATTGTTTTTCCACTCTTGAAAACGATCTGTTTATTGGGATTTTCATTCTCTCGTACAGATTTGTTGGGAGATTCAAGTCTCGTAAGGAGCGGGAGGCTGAGTTGGGAGCCAAGGCAAAGGAATTTACCAATGTTTATATTAAAAACTTCGGGGATGACATGGATGATGAAAGACTAAAGGAGCTCTTTGGCAAATACGGTAAACACAGAAATACTTTTAATAAGGCTGTGAATTTCATAAGCTGTGGTAGTTTGAGTGCTGCTACCATCTGTGTAGCTCTACCTGGGTCACTTTGGGGCTGAGGTGTGGGAGTAGTTGTGCCAAATATTGGACAAGAGGCAGAGGCTGAGGGCTGGGCTTATTTTATGGAGTTTTATAATCTTGAAATAGGCTTATGGTGTTTTACTAACCCTGTCCCTTGGTAACAGGTAAAACACTGAGTGTTAAAGTGATGACAGACCCCACTGGAAAATCCAAAGGCTTTGGCTTTGTAAGCTTTGAAAAGCATGAAGAAGCTAACAAGGTAGGACCAATTTTTTTGTTTGGGTATCTTCAGAGAAGAAAAACTTGGTTTGTCATGGGAGCCTCTTTCTGAAAAGGAAGAAAATTCTGCCTCAGGCATAACAGCTTCTAGATGTGGGAACTTAGAAACCTTTTGCACCTTGCTAGCTTGACATTCAAGGGTAACTTGGCATTTCTCCAGTCCCCTAGATCCACAGAGTGCAGTGGTATAATCCAGAATGTTAATTGCTGGAGAAATACTACAGTGCAGGGCTTAAGGAGGAGGAAGGTTTCTAGAGTGAGAAGATTACTTAGAAATGGTCTTGTCTAAGCAGTGTGCTTAGAGAAGTGTGTTAAAATTTAGTCTTAATTGCAAGAAAGGGTGGGGATAAATTGACAATGGTGTTGTGTCAGCGTGATCTGTCCTGATAACTTCGGTTTGTCTTTAATTAGCCTTTAATTGCACAGAAACAGTGCAAAGGTAACGTGCAAACTGGGATTTATTGACTGACAGGCAGGGACACAACGTGAGCTTTGGGCAGTCCTGTTCCTGACAGGATCAGGTACAGTCTCGCTTCAGCAGCTGACAGTTTCCTGCTGAACCCTCTGTGCAGGCAGTGGAAGAAATGAACGGGAAGGATATCAACGGGAAAATGCTCTTTGTGGGCCGAGCACAGAAGAAGGCTGAGCGCCAGGCAGAGCTGAAACGCAGGTTTGAACAGCTAAAACAGGAGAGGCTCAGCCGGTACCAGGTGATTTATCTGTTCCTTTTCTGATTTTAAGCACCATTTTCAGTCTCTTGTGGCACTCAGAAGGAACTGACAAAGTAGTAATTGTCGTGTGAGAGATCCTGGGAGTTAAAGGGGTCTCTGTGGAGTTTGGGGGCAAAGGGTCAATAGTCGTGGCAGTGAAAGCATTTAGGAGGAAGAGAGAAAACAGGCATGCAGTCTTCCTGACTGTCAGGTGGGATACCTGGAGGGATGGGAAGAGACAGCATAACTCTGCACTGCTGTCTCTAATTTATGGCAGGGGTCGCATCTGAAACTTTCCCACTCCTCGAGGTGCAGTGCTGGACTGGGGATACATGATGCAACAGCAACGCAGAAGAAATCCAGACAAGCTCCCTTTCTCCACAGTGGGACTTGTCTCTACACTTTTGCAACATTTATCACACCTTCAGCTTTGGGTGGTATGAAGGGAGGGAACAGGATGCTCAAGAGTTTTCAGAAAAATTACAGCTCTGGCAGATGGGTAACTGTTGATGTGCTTAAGATTTTCTTTAATGTTACGAATGTCTTACTGTTCTCTCCCTTTCAGGGTGTTAACTTGTACATTAAAAACCTAGATGACACTATAGATGATGAGAAGCTGAGGAAGGAGTTCTCACCTTTTGGATCAATAACGAGTGCCAAGGTATTGTCGGGTTTGGGGGTATTTGAATTTTAAAGTCTGAAGAAGGAACTTGTCTGACGTGGGATTAGAGGGCAGTTCTTTCCCTCTGGTCATTGTGGTTCTGAAAACATCTGGACTAGTAAATAAGCAGATTTCTTTGGATCTTGGTGTGATTTTACTAAAAACTTTGTTTCCTAATCAAAAGAGAAGCAGGAAGTGGCAAACTTGCTTGTTTAAGTGACTCCCAGTGGTTGGGAAATGGCATTTAGAGCTGCACCAAATCTTTCCCATTCCTTGCTGTGCAGTGTGGGCCTGGGGACACATGGTGCTGACAGCAGCGCAGAGCAAATCCAGACAAGTGACTCTTCTCTGAGTACCTGCCTCTACACCTCTGCAACAGTTATGTCCTACCTGCCTGAAATTCAGAAAATAGGGATTCTTAGGCTGAGCTGTGGTGCTGGTCCTCCACGAGCAATTGATCTTTACTGCAGGTGATGCTGGAAGATGGACGGAGCAAAGGGTTTGGCTTTGTCTGCTTTTCCTCTCCAGAGGAAGCTACGAAAGCAGTGACAGAGATGAACGGGAGGATTGTGGGCTCCAAGCCATTGTATGTTGCCCTGGCACAAAGGAAGGAGGAGAGAAAGGCCCATCTGACGAACCAGTACATGCAGCGCATCGCTGGGATGAGAGCCTTGCCTGCCAACACCATCATTAACCAGTTCCAGCCTGCCGCTGGGGGCTATTTCATGCCTGCTGTGCCCCAGGTGAGCTGAGCCACTGTGGGCTCTTTAACCTGTCTTAGAGGTTTGTTGGGTCAGCTGCATTAATCTCCTTGAGCCTCTGTAAGCAAATAACTCCTAATGAGGGGTGCAGTCAGTGGGCTTAATTCTGGGACTTGCCAGCTGCCTGTTCTCTTAATCTGACTTGAGTGTTGAGTCCTGGCAACGACTGCCAAAACATGTTGTAAACAATGTTTGTGATTCACTTCGATGTTGCCTCTGAGCTTGTCTGATCTTTCTTCAGGCTCAGAGCAGACCCACTTACTATGCACCCAACCAGATGACACAGATGAGACCCAACCCACGCTGGCAGCAAGGAGGAAGACCTCAGGGTGAGCGTGCTAGGGGCTGTTTTGGTTGTATGACCCTTTGGTGGCTGTACTTCCCTAGAGGAACAATCCATGCTTCCCTTTTCATGCACAACCCCTGTAGCTGACTGCTCTGGCTTGCCACTTGGTTGTGTTTTGAGGGTTTCCCCTTGTTTCTTCCCTTAGGCTTCCAGGGGATGCCAAATGCCATGCGCCAGTCGGGACCCCGGCCAGCCCTGCGCCATCTGGCCCCTGCCAGTGCTCCGGCCTCCCGGGGCCTGCCAGCTGCTGCCCAGAGAGTTGGTAAGGGCTCTGCTCCCAGGCCAGTCCCCCTGTCCTGCAGGGAGGAGGAGGATGTTGTGGGGACTTGACTTCTGCTTCCAAAGATGGTTGTCAGATACGGGGTAACCAAAGGTCACCGGGAACAAGGGCCAGAGCCAGCACCTGACTCTTTCCTGTTCTCGCTGTGCAGTGCAGCTCTGGGAACAGTTGGTGCTACAGCACAGCAGTGGAAATCCAGATGGGTTGTTTTCCACTGGTTTGGGACTCATCTCTACACCTCTGCAACACTTAGCACTCAAAAAACAACAAAAGTCTTCATAGGTTATGGATTTTGCTTTGAGAATAGAGCATCCAAATTTATTTTATTCTAGTGATTAGCTAAAAGACAAGATGTGGAATCTATGGATCAGTTCTAGGGAGAATAGCCCACTAATAAAGTATCAATTTGAACTTTGAAAACTGGTTTCTAAAGGATTCTTACTGTACAGAGCATGGTTTGAATTCAGCAGTGAGTACCAGCCATCTCAGCTTGCTTGCATGTTGCTGCAGGTGTTTGTCACTGTCCTCCTTCCTTGCAGGTGTTGGCACAGCAGCACAGAGTTTGGCTCCCCGTCCTCCTGTAGCTGCTCCTGCTCCCAGAGCTGTCCCTCCTTACAAATACGCCTCGAGTGTGCGCAGCCCCCACCCAGCTGTGCAGCCTCTGCAGGTAACTCCAGGGCTCGGGCTGGGAAGTCTCTGCACTTACTTCAGGCATCAGGTTTCACATGCAGCTGAAGTGTTTTTATAGAAACTTCAAGCTAGTTTTATAACCCAGACAGGCATAGTTTGGAATTTGAAAACCTGACAGTTGTGCCTTTGCCAGGGGTGCCCTGATTGGTTTGTCTGTCTTCTACTCCCAAGCCCTTTTGTACCCAGATTTGCTGTGAGGATATTTTTCTTGGTGCTTTGTTCCCATTTTGCTACCATTTATTCTCTCTTCTCTTTGCCAAGTCCTCAGCAGGGTACCATTGAAAGCACAGTTTGCTTCTCCCACAAACCTTTGAGTTGTTAAAAAGGCAGGTGTGGATGCTGCCCTTTCTCAATGTCTCACAATTTTGCAAGATATTTACAGTGCCCTGTGTGACATTTTGGGGTTTTGAGCTCAGGACTTGCAGGGAGCATGTTTGTGAACCTTACATGTCCTCTTCTGGGACTTAAGTGTGCTGTAGGCTTGACAAAGATTGTGTTTTAGGAGGGAGTATCTTAGTGTTGTCTAAATAGGAAGCAGCCAGCCTATGACCCTTTTCCAAAGCCTCATGTCTGTCCTCTGCAGGCCCCTCAGCCTGCAGTGCATGTGCAGGGCCAGGAGCCACTGACGGCCTCCATGCTGGCTGCTGCCCCTCCCCAGGAGCAGAAGCAGATGCTGGGTAAGCGAGACTCCAGTGCCCACAGATTCCTTTTGGAAATCCCCTCATGTCTCCAGAATGACTCATCTGAATTCCTTTTCCCCTCAGGAGAACGTTTGTTCCCTCTGATCCAAGCTATGCACCCCAGCCTTGCTGGGAAGATCACAGGAATGCTGCTAGAGATCGACAACTCGGAGCTGCTGCACATGCTGGAGTCCCCCGAGTCGCTGCGGTCAAAGGTAAACTGTGTGTGCCTTTGGGGGGGGCTCTCAGGGAGGGGCTCTCAGGGAGGGGCTCTCACTGCCTTTGTCTCCCCGAGGTGGAGGAGGCCGTGGCCGTGTTGCAGGCTCACCAAGCCAAGAAAGAAGCTGCCCAGAAGGTGGGTGTGGTTGCTGCTACCTCTTGAACCAGGATGACTGGTGAGTGTCTCGGTCCTCAGCTTCACTCAGAAGCTCCCAGAATCAGTAAATAAAACATGATGGTTAGTGACCAACCCTGTCTGGAGGCCCCAGCAGGTCCATGTCCAGCACCTGTCTCATTTTTAGTTCACTCTTTCTGAACAAACAAAAAAATCCTAGTGTAGTTTCTCCCAAGAGAATCCTCATGTAAAACTTAAATGTTCTTCACATATCTTATTTAATTAAGCATCAGAAAGATGTGTAAGTCCCTGAAGTGTTCCGTGCATGTTAAGGAAGGGCTAACAGTTTGGGATGAGTGCTGTGGAACTGCTAATGTGGGAAATGGGAGAGACACAAGGTGCTCTGGTGATTCTGAGGCTGAACAGGCTGTTAATGCCCATTCCTTATCCTGAAAGCCACCTGCCTTCAATATCTGTTAAAGTGATGTTGGCAGGAATGTCATTTCACTGCACAGGGTTGTTCACACTGATGGTGTCACCTGTGTTTGGAGCTGGCTCTTGTTTAACTTCTAAAATAAGGTTTTTGATTCCTCAGTGCCCACTCTTGCTTTGGATGATGCATTTCCCCATGGATTTTCTGGAATGTTCCCTAGCCTGGAGCAGGGATGCTGCATGTAAGCAACTTGTCTCTTTTCCTTCTAGGATACAAAGAAGCCAAATAGCCCCTTCCTAGACATCAGCTCAAGATGTTTGGAGATCCTTCACTGTCCTGCAGATCTCAATGCCCTGCATCATATCACATAGTTATAATGCATTTTGTAAATTAATCTTTAAGATCTTATTTAAAAAGCCAACTCTGAAGCGTGAGGTTTCCAAAACCAGAGTGGGGGTTGCAAGCTTTTCCTTTGTCAGAACAGAGCTACCCGTTGAGGATTTTAGGCTGGAAATATTTTTGTGGGTTTGTGTTTAATTGAACAATCCAGTTTTGGAAAGTTTGGGAAACATTTATCAATAAAGAAATAAACTTCCACTGTGTTTGTTGTCATTTCTCTATAACAGTGATCTAAGAGAAGGATTGGGGAGGTATTTTAAGTTAAGGGTGTAAGGATTTGGGCTTCCTTTTTGTTGTCTGCTGTTAAGGAAAAGCTTTGCTGTTCTTCATTTATATTTCTAAATTTTCGGCTGGGTATTTAATGCTTCTGGTGGTATTTTATACACTGAAGGTGGCTGCATTTTGGCCCTGGAGTCCATAAATGCTTTGTAAACTATTCTGGGTGATCCTTTGGGATAACAAAGCATTACTTATGTAAATATACAGCGTGCACTAACGCTGAAAGAACGAACCATGGAATCACTATAGTTGGAGAAAACCTCCGTGATCTTGGAGCCAACACCTCGCTCAGCGTGGAGATGGATCCGAGGCTCAGGACCAGCAGGGAAGCTGCAGAGGGGAGTGTGGAGATGGATCCGAGCCTCAGGACCAGCAGGGAAGCTGCAGAGGGGAGTGTGCCAGGGAAGGGGCAGGGTCGGTGGGAGCTCCCTGGGACAGGGATCCCCCCGGGTCGCTGGGATGCCGATCCCCACGGATCCCCGGGATGTCACCCCCCCCGTACCCCCGGGATGTCACCCCCCCGTACCCCCGGGATGTCACCCCCCCGTACCCCGGGATGTCACTCCCCCGTACCCCCGGGATGTCACCCCCCCGTACCCCCGGGATGTCACCCCGCCGTACCCCCGGGATGTCACTCCCTCGGTTCCCCGGGATGTCACCCCTCCGTACCCCCGGGATGTCACCCCCCCCGTACCCCCGGGATGTCACCCCGCCGTACCCCCGGGATGTCACCCCGCCGTACCCCCGGGATGTCACCCCCCCGCCCCATTTCCTCCTCCCCGGGGCGGGGCGATGTCGCCGTTCCGGGGCGGGCTCTGCCGACCCGTCCCGTCCCGTTCCGGGGCACCCGGGGCTCGATGGCGGCCACCAAGAGGGTGCTGTACGTGGGTGAGTGGTGGGGGTGCCCCTGGGGGCAGGGGGCGGCCGCTCGTCACTGATCAATGCCCATTGATCACTGCCCACTGATCAATGCCCCCTGCCCGCTGCCCCCCGCAGGAGGGCTGGCCGAGGAGGTGGACGAGAAGGTGCTGCACGCCGCCTTCATCCCCTTCGGGGACATCACCGACATCCAGATCCCGCTGGACTATGAGACTGGTGCGTGTTGGGGGGGCTGGACACGGCGGGGGTGGGATGGGAGGGGATGGGGTGGGATGGAGTGGGGTGGGATGGGGCGGGATGGGACTGGACCCCCATCGCTGCGGGACCCCCAGGGGCCCCGGGGTGTCTGTGCTGCCCGTGACCCCCCTGCTTCTCTCCCTGCAGAAAAGCACCGGGGATTCGCCTTCGTGGAGTTTGAGCTGGCAGAGGTGAGGAAGGGGCAAGTGCTGGAGCTGCTCGGGGCTTTTCCTGCCCTGGGCTTTTGGGACAGATCCCATTCCCCTCGGGTGGGGGTTACCTACCACAGCATTGAGTCACTCTGCAGCAGCAGATGTTGTTCTGCTCTTCCAAGTTCCTGCTTTTCCAGGCTCCCACTTTTCCCATTTTCCTTTGGGCTGAAGCACAGCTGCCATCAGCCCTGGGTGGGTTTCTTGGCTTCATGGGGAGCATGGGCTGTCATATATTGTCATATATATGTCATATAACCTGCCTGGGGCTTCAGACACAGATCTCTCCTCCTCTTCCAAGTGCTGGTGTCAGCAATAAAGCATCTTAAACAAAAGGCATTTCCTGGGTTGCTGGAAGATGAGACCCAGGTCGTGGTTTGGATGGGGCTCTTGGAAGGTCCATCAGTCCGTACAGCCCTGGGCTGGATGAGGTTTAGGACAATCTGGCAGCTTTTTTTATGACAAAGTGCTGGGGCATGTCTATGCTTAGCCTTGCTTTTAAAGGAAGAGGAGAAAGGGTGCTAATTACTTTGGTTTGATTTTTTAGGATGCAGCAGCAGCGATTGACAACATGGTATGGACTGTGTTCCTGCTCCCCACAGAGCCCTGTGCCTTTGCTGCCCTGTGGGCTGCAGGGAGAGCACAGGCTCTGACCTCCTCTGGCCTCTGCAGGGATTTGGGGGTGGGACGGTGATTTTTTACCTTTTGGTGGGCTTTGTTGTGCTTTTTCCCCTCTGCAGAACGAGTCTGAGCTCTTTGGCAGGACCATCCGTGTGAACTTGGCCAAACCCATGCGAATTAAGGAGGGGTCGTCCAGGCCTGGTGAGGTGGTGCCTGGGAGGGGAGAACATCCCTGGGCATGTTCAGAGCTTTGTGCATAAGCTCAGGTCAAGTCACAAGCTTTGGATCAATCCCTGTGCTCTGACCTTTCCTTTTGCTGTCACAGTCTGGTCAGATGACGAGTGGCTGAAGAAGTTTTCAGGGAAGACTTTGGAGGAGAACAAAGAGGAGGGAGGAACAGAAGCCCCCAAACCCGAGGTGCAAGAGGTATGAAAACCAGAGCCATCTGTATCCTCACTGTCCCAGAGGCTGAGAGTGTGAGACTGACCATCTCTCGAGGCAGAGCAAGAGCAATGTGGTCAGAACTTGCTTTTGTTCCCTTTGCTGCCCAGGACGAGCCTCCTGCCAAGAAGTCCCGGGTCAACCCTCAGGTTTACATGGACATCAAGATCGGGAACAAGCCGGCGGGGCGGCTGCGGATCCTGCTGCGCTCGGACGTGGTGCCCATGACTGCAGGTGGGCAGGAGGCTCAGCCCCCCTGCCCCGGGGGCTCCCAGGGCTCCCACAGCTCTCACCTCTCTCCCTTTGCCCCTGCACAGAGAATTTCCGCTGCCTCTGCACCCACGAGAAAGGCTTTGGCTTCAAAGGGAGCAGCTTCCACCGCATCATCCCCCAGTTCATGTGCCAGGCCGGCGACTTCACCAACCACAACGGCACCGGGGGCAAATCCATCTATGGGAAGAAGTTTGATGATGAAAACTTCATTCTCAAACACACAGGGCCAGGTAGAGCCCATCTCCAGCCAGGGACTGGAGAGAAAATTGTTCAGTGTCATTTCGTGGCCACATTTGGGCTCTTTCAGCTTAGACCATTTGATAGTAGTGGCCCTGAATTATAATCGACATTGGCCAGATGCTTCTGCCATGGGGTGTGGTCTGCCCTGCTCAGTCCCTCATGTATATCACCAAGCAGAAATGCATCATTCCCTCGCCATCCACACACTTAATTTCCAGTATTACATGAAGAAAAAATAATTTCAAAGCTGCTTTCCTGTTTGATTTTCAGTGAGGAATGTCACAGTTTGACTGTGGAAAGCAGGAACAAACAAGCAGGTTTATCTCCATAAAAACATCTTTGCTGTTACTGCAGCTAAAAATAACTGAGCAGCCTCTACCCCTTTCCATCTTTCATGCTTGCAAGTATTTCTCAACAGAACTGGTTTCCAGTAGTTTCTGTGGATTTGGATATTCAGAGGCTCTCCTAAATCCAGCAGCACTTTGCTGGAACAGCTCTGGGTCGAAGCAGCAGCTCGTGTGCTGAGTCCATCTCTCCCTTCTCAGCCCTAACACTGCCCTCTCTGATCCCAGGGATGGTGTCGATGGCCAACTCCGGCCCCAACACCAACGGCTCCCAGTTCTTCATCACCTGTGACAAAACAGACTGGCTGGACGGGAAGCACGTGGTGTTTGGGGAGGTGACGGAGGGCATGGACGTGGTGCGGGAGATCGAGGTGGGTGCTGCGGGCAGGGCAGGGCTCACCCTCTCCCTGCCCTGGCCTTGGGTGCCTTTAACTCCCAGTGCTCTTCTCTCCAAGGCCCAGGGCACCAAAGAAGGGAAGCCGAAGCAGAAGGTGATCATCTCGGACTGCGGGGAGTGCCCCTGAGCTCGGCTCTCAGAGGGGCTGCGTGGGAGATGCTGGCCAGGAGGGACAGGGAACCAGCCAGGATGGGACACCCCGGCCACTCCCCAGGAGGGCCCAGTCCTGTGGCTTCTGCAGAAATGCCCCTGCAAGGCTTGGAGTGAAGGTGGCTGCAGGCAGTGCTGGGGGGTCCCACCTTGCTGGGATAAATCAGTTCCCAGCCCGAGCAGGGCAGGGCTGGTCCTGCTGCCGTGCACCAGAAAGACTTTATGTTTGGTAAAAATAAACCCTAGTTTTAAAAATACCAAGGACCTGGCTGTCGAATTCCTTGTGTGTGAGAGAATTCTCTCTGGTCTTTGAGCAAAAATGCCTTTTTTTTTATTTTTCTTTTTCTTTAGTCTTTATTAATCCCGTGCCTAAATCCTGGCTCCAGGGAAGCTGTGCCAGGGAAAGAGCTGAGCCGAATCTCAAGCTGGTTCCACAGCAGGATCTCGTGGAGGTGTTTTTGGCACATCCCGGGCTCTGCAATGTCCTTTTCCATCAGCAGAGGGAGGCAGGTCCCAAGCCAACCTGGTCCAGCTCCATCCCCACCCCAGAGGGAGTGTGTTTACTGGGGTGTGTAAGCAGGAGAACGTGGTCAGGACAAGAAACACCAGGAAATGAAGGAGCCCTTTGGGTGATGAAATAAAAAACCCCAAAGTGCTGAGGCTGTAGGAAGGGGTTTAATTTCCAAACTCCAGTTTGAATTTATAGTTCCTGCAGTGGGAAGCTCTGACTGTGCACCACAAAGGGGACCACAACGGTGGGAAGGGATGGATTTGGGGGTTCCTATGGGATTCTGGCACTGGGGAGGAAGGCATGGGTGGGTTTGACACGTGCAGGTGTTGGCAGGAGCTGCTGGGACAGAGAGGGGGGCCAGGGCTGTGGGGACCTTTGGGGGAGTTTGTGACATTGGGGATTTTTGGTTTTGCCGCGTTGGGAGTGTTGCTTTTCCATGAGAAACACTGGGTTGCTTTTATTCCTTGGCTGGTTTTCCACAGTGTTTTGGGGTTGTGCATTGCCCTAAAACTGGGACAAGGTGTGAAACAGGCACTCAGACATGATTCCTGCCAAACAGACAAACCAGCCCAGCTCTTCTCTTCCTTGCTCCCTTCTTTTGGTTGTTTAAATCCCAGATTTTTGGAGAGAGCCCTTGCAGGCACCTTCAGCAAGACCTGAACCACGGAGAGCCCAGAGTGATGGAAGCCCTGGGTGTTTCCTTGGCATGAGGCAGCACGTCACACAGAGCTGTGGCCACATCCTGGGCTGCATTTCATGTAGAATCAGATACCAAAGAAGGGAGACCTTTCCTTGGGGAGCTGGGCATTGACAGGGAGCACACCTTTCTTATTTTGGTGGGTTTGTTGAGATTATTTGCTGGCTATGCCAGGTTCATTATTTGTTTAGTGATGCAAGGGGATCTGAGCTGCGAACCAGGACAGGCCTTTTCCTTTTAAGATCAGAGCAAATAAATAATTGAATTGTACAAATAGCCCAGGAAAGCTGCCCAGGGCAGTCACAGCCCTGTCAGGAGCCCACGGGCAGCACCCACTGGTGAGCACAGCCTGACCTAAGACTCACATCAGGGCTCATTTTCAAGCAAATAGGTACAATTTTAGCCGATTCTGGGTCTTTTTTCATTGCGAAATGTCCTCCCAACAGAGCCCTGTTGTGCTGTGACATTAAAAAACAAAGAGCAAGAGAAACTCTGTGTTTACTTTCCAAACTGGGCGTTTATTTTATAACAGTGTCGTAGCTCAATATGGAGATTTTATTTTTTTTCCAACTGGCTGAGTTTGGTGAACTTTAGGTAAACAGGAGTGGGTTAGTCAGCCAGCTACTTAATTGGCTGTTGATATTTTCATTAAGGGAATTAAAAGCACTGGCTACAGGCAGGTTAGTCAGAAACCCACAGCTCGAAACAGCTCAGTCCCAGAGCACCTGGGATGCTGCCCCCTTGTCCCAGTTACCCCTGAGCCCAAACTGCTTCCACCAGAGACTGCACAGGGGGAAACACATCGGCCGCAAACAGACCAGACACAGAACCAGCCACAAATCCTCTCTTTCCTATATATATATATGTTTCTATATATCTATGTGTCTCATTAAGTAGGGTAAGAGAATAGAAGTTTTATATTATTTACATCCACTTCTAGGAAGGGGTGGGAGGGATTTATTTCTTTGGGTTATCATTATTAATGGACTTTGCTCTGATGCAGCCCATGAAACTCCCCTTCCACACACGCAGCAGAAACCCAGTGTCACATTGCTCTGGTGGGGATGGGATGGGACATTCAGGGATGGGATGGGATGGGATGGGATGGGATGGGATGGGATGGGAGTGGAGGGGATGGGATGGGATGGGATGGGATGGGATGGGATGGGATGGGATGGGATGGGATGGGGCATTCAGGGATGGGATGGGATGGGATGGGAGGGGAGGGGAGGGGATGGGATGGGGCATTCAGGGATGGGATGGGATGGGATGGGATGGGATGGGATGGGATGGGGCATTCAGGGATGGGAGGGGATGGAGGTGGGACCTGTCCATCAGTGGCAGCCACACGATTTCACCACCATGTTGCGATGTTTCTTGAGGATGACGTTGTTGTTGCTGTCGTAGTAGAGGACAGAGGTGGCACTGAGCTTGGTGGGGGCACAGCACGCCTTGGGCACGGCCTCAGGCTTCATCAGGTGGACCTGGGGGTGGGTGCAGCCTGTCAGAGCTGGCAAATGTGGCCCCAGGCAAAAGCAAGAGCACCAAAGCAGCTCCTAAGTGCAGAAATCCTGGGTGAATGGGGAGATTATTTCCAGCTTTCTGCAAAAATATTTATCCTAAACTCCGGGCAGTCCCTGCTGCAGTTTATATTGGAGCGGGGCTTGTGGCACTGTCCTAAGGCAGCCCCCTTGTTAATTTGGGATTTCAGGGCCCTTTTCTCACAAAAACAGACAAATGACTTAAAAAAAAAGAAACCAAATCAGGGCAATGCGGGTCAGACCCCGGTGTGGGCCGGGGGTGCTGCAGTGTTGATTCTCCACCCCAAATTTAACATCTTCCGCCAAAACCTTAATCACACATCACCCCTCTGAGCACAGCTCCCCTCTGGCCCGTCCCTGCCCTGCTCAGGCCGTGCATTACCCCGGGGTTTTGCTGTTTGGCATCCCCCACGGGCAGCCCGACATGTGCGACTCCTGCACGGCGGGGCAGCCGGGCCAGCCCAGCTCGGGGGTGCGGTGTCTGCGCTGCCCAGCCCTGCTATTTGCAGCTCGGGCTGGGCTGGCAGCGCTCCACGGTGCCCTGGCACTTCCCAGCAGCGCCGAGCCGGGCGCCAGGTGAGTCACATCCTGCCCGAGCGGCTCCCTTTTGGGAAGAGCGTCGGGTTTGGGGGTGCTGGGTGGGTGTAGAGGGCCAGGGGGCCCCTCCCCACCGCTGCCAGGACTGTTCCCAGCCCTGCACGGGCCCTGGAAGCTTCGTGGATGGCAAAATGAAACCCCGCCAGGCGACACCTTCAAAGGCTGGGCCGAGGGCTCGGCGCTCCCTGTAATTAACGGGGCTGGGGTGGCTCTGCCATTGGGAAACCAAACACTCACGGGGCAGGAAATTCCAGAAATTAAAGCACTGGCTCGGATGCTGGGGTGGGTTTGGGAAAAAAGGGGCATGAAAGCTTTCCTGCTTGGAATATGCTGAGCCCGACGTTTGGGTGCTGGGGATGAGCCCTGGGGCACGGCTGGCGAGGAGGATGCACGGAGAGCACGGAGCCTTTCCGGGGATCTTGGGGAGCCCTGGGCTTGTCCCTGCTCCTGAGCCTGCTGCCGGGGGACGGGGGACATTAATCTGCCAGAAATTGTCTGGTTTGTCCCAGCTGCTGGTAAACTGGAGCAGGATCATGGCAGGGAGAAAATCAAGAGAAGGAGGAGCTCTGGAATTACAAAATCCCCCCTTCTGGCTGATGGGCAGAGCTGGTGACCTGTGTGGCCTCACAGTTGCTTCCTGAAAGGCCATTTCAGAACCTCCCGTGACCCTGTGGTGGGGCCCAGCCTGTGAGCACCCCTCCAGATGTGCAGGTATCCACCCAGATGTGTGGGTACCCATCCAGATGTACATACACCCATCCAGATGTGCAAGTATCCACCCAGATGTGTGAGCACCCATCCAGATGTACATACACCCCCTCCAGATGTGCAAGTATCCACCCAGATGTGTGAGCACCCATCCAGATGTGTGTGCCTCCACTGGTGCTTTATTCAGACCAGGAGCTGAGCTGCCCCCTCTGACCTGAACACCCTCAAACCCAGCCATGGCTCACCCCAAACCCCAGTTCTCCATCAGGACCCACTGGGCTCCCACTGCCCCCCAGGGCCCTCAGTGTCCCCCCGGGGCTGTCCTTTCGGGTGGCACTGACCAGGGACTGCAGGATGGCGTGGTTGGTGGCATTCATGCACGAGTCCAGGGGGAAGGCACACTCCCCCTCGCAGTAGTAGGCTGAGTATCCCTGCGGGGCGATCACCCAGTCCTGCAAAACAAAGGGGTTGCATCGAGGGCTTCACCTTTCTGTGCCCCTTCCTCCCTTCCCCACCTGCAAAAACAACCCCACCACCTCCTCCCCGGGTGGCCGTGCCAGCAGCAAGGGGTTATTTTGATTTTTCAGGCTGAGCCATGAGTTGCTCAGGGTCAGCAATGGGCTCTGGGGTTGTGGCAGTTCATGTTTGCCTTCCCAGCTCCCGGGGTGGCTTCACGGGCAGGAGAATCCAGGCTGGGAGGGATCCCAGGGCGGGGGAATGGGGTGCTGGGGGTGTTTTTTTGGCATTTACTTCTCCCAGTAGACAAGTACCAGCCAGCCGAGGTCCTGGAAGCTGACGTAGAGCTCGTGGCGCCGGCAGACCTGCCGCCTGTCCGTGCCATGGACATCGTCTGTGGGAGAAGGGAACAGGGAAGAGCAGCCCTGGCATCCCCCATCCCACCTCCTGCCGCAGCCTCCCCCTCCCAGGGGTGGGATACAGCCCAAATGGTCTGGGAAAGTCCAGGAGAACCAAAGGAGAGGAGCCTCTGTTGTTGCACAAAGGGAAAAGAAGCTTCAGACTGGCCTAGAATTTGATATTCCAATACTGGGATGAATGAATTTAGCACTGGAAGGGCTAAATCCCAGCTTTGCTCACAGAGAAGATGACCTTGAGGGTTTTCCAAACTCGATGGGTTCGGGAGAGCTGAAGCTTCCCACTCCCCCTTCTGCTGGGCAGCTTCCTGGGGCTGTGACACCTTCCCAGGGTGGTGGCACCTTCCCAGGTTGGTGACACCTTCCCAGGGTGGTGGCACCTTCCCAGGGTGTCTTCAAAGCCAAGGGCAATAGGGCAGAAATTTCAATATTCAGAAATCCTGACAAACCCATGAAACACCATTTCCTTGAGGCCAACCAACCCAAACCCTCTGCACCTCCCAAACTGCAAAGAACCCAATCCTAAAACCCCAGAGCTCTTTGCTCTTCTTCCCTCGGGCCCCAAACTGGGATTTCCAACAGGTCAAGGTGCTGGCAGCAGATCCCTTATGGTGGCAGCAGATCCCTCATGGCAGCAGAGCCCAGCAAAGCTCTTACCAAAAATTCCCGGGAGCTTGTTGGGGTGTGGGAGGTCGTTGCTCTTCTTGGGCTGCCTCCTCCTCGGGGCTTTGGCCGCCCGTGTGACACGGGCAGGGCTGGGACTCGCCCGGAAAAATGTCACCATGAAGGGCTGCTTGGAACGGGGTCCCCGGCGCCCCAAGAGCCCCGCCGAGCCCGGGTCCACGCTGTGCCCTGCAGGGACGGCACCAGGCGGGGGTTTGCTCCCAGAATGAACTGGGTTGCTCAAAGCAAAGTGACCAAATAGAGTGGGGAGCTTTGGTTTTGGCACCCCAAGGGGTTTGAAGCCCCCCAGGGGTCCTGGTTTGGGTGTGTGATGGGGCACATCCACCACCACATCACGGTCACAACAGAGAGATTCAAGGATTCAAAACAAGTGGCCAATTTTGCCCTTGGACCCTGGGGAGGAAATCTTGGGAGGGAAGGGAATGGAGGGGGCATTCCCAGCTGTGATTCCTGCCCCCGTGGGAGCAGAGGGGCTCTGAGGGTGCCTGTGCACCCACAGCAGGCAGTGTGGGAGCAGATTTGATCCCATGGGGAGAAGAGGGTTAATCCTCTGGCATACAAACAGCAGGATCCTTCCAGGGAAGAAGGTCATTAAGTGTTAATGGGGTTAATTACAGTCCACCCTGCTAGCAGAGGCCTTTGGAAGGATTTGCCACCCAGGTTTGCCTGCAAACCCAGACTTGTGGCACCCGTGGGTTCTCTGTCACAGCAGGAATTTAAAACTGCAGAGGGATGAGCCCCCCCAGCACATCCCATGGCACCAAGAGGGGAGAAGGGAGGACTCCAATTCTTGCCAAATTGGCCCCAAATGCTGCCGGTGGGTCCATCAGACTCACCATCCTCTGTCTCCACGTAGAGCCGCAGCCCCAGGTTGTATTTGTGGTCCACTAACCAGTGGTTGCTGGCGGCTGTGACATCAAACACCAGCCACCCCTCTGTCCCAGCACGCAGGTCCTGGACATCCAGCAGGACCAGCTCAGATTCCCTGTCGAAACAAGAGGGAAAAAAGCAGGTGAGTAACAGGAGGCAAAGGGCAAACCCACCAGTGATAGTTCTTGGAAATGACTGCTTGGTGCCCGTGTCCAGACAGGTCCTGGCACTGCAGGGCAGGGCAGGGGCTCCCAGTGCCGCTGGCTGTGCTGGACACAGAGATGGAACCTGGAAAAAGCACCCTCCCTGCCCTGGCCAAAGTGCCAGGCTGTGGCACTGCCCCATGGCAGAGCCTGGGAACAGCCACTCCTGGCAGTTCTGTTTTCCTTGCTGTTTTCATGGCAGTGGGAAAGGAAAGTGCTGGAGCTGCTGCCTGTGGGGGTTCCCATCCCTGTCTCCATCCCCACCACCGTCACCCCTGTTCCCACCACTTCATCCCCATCCCCACCATCTCCATCTCCATCCTCATTCCCATTCCCATCGTCTTCATTCCTATTCCTATCCCCTCTACCTTCATCCCCATCCTCACTCCCATTCCCATTCCTCTCCTCTTCATTCCCACCCCCATCATTCCCATCCTCATTCCTCTCTTCTTCCTTCCCATCCCCATTCCTCTCTTCATTCCCACCCCCACTCCCACCCTCATCATCTTTACTCCCCTCTCCACCCCACCATTCCCATCCCCATCACCCCCGTGCCCCCCCCGGGTGCCCCCCGTGCCCTCACCTCTGGGGGTGCTGGGCAGCCACCTCGTAGATGCTGATGTGGAGGCTGCTGTTGCCGTGCCACGATGCCCCCCTGGCCTTGTAGATGCGGAACTCGGCGGCCGTCACGGCCTCGCCCGCGGGCACCTGGGTCAGGTCGAACCTGAACTCCTTCCAGTAGGGCTTGGGGGAGAACAGGTCCCGGTCCTGCTCCACTGCGGGGCAAAGGGCTCAGGGGGGGCTCTGCCAGACCCCACCGGGCTGGTCCGACCCTACAAACCCCCCAAATCCAGTCCCACCGACCTTATTTCGCCCCGGTTTGGGGACAAACCCACTGGCTCCGAGCCCTCACCCCCTGAGCCGCTCCTGCCTCTCCTCTCCCAAGAGTTCGAATCTTTAATCTTTTTGCACCCCCCAAACTTTATTTTGTTGTAAACCCACCAGCCTCCCAGCCTTCTTCCTTTATTATTAATTAAATTAAAACTAAAAGCACAAGTGTTGGCTGGGGGAGGGACACAGAGAAGCTGCCACTCGTGCCATGGTTTGGGGGCTGTGCTTCCCCAAAGGGTGACAAACACACACAGGTTTGAGGGTTTGGGGTCAGCAAATCCCATCTGGGGCAGGAATTGGGGTTTCCAAGTGTTTTTTGCAGCAGATGCTCAGGGGACAGCCCAGGGCTCTGCAGGGCCATTGCTGGGTCTCACAGTCCCCTCTTGCCCCCGAGTTTGGGGCTGCTGAAATGGGAACCTTTTCAGCCCATGCAGGATTGGAGGGTACTGAGCTGTAAAAATAAACCCTCACTTTTTACTGAAAATATCTTATTTCTGCATCGATCCATTGCATGCTGGGAAAGAAAAATCTGCTGCTTTTATTTCTTCAGTCCATAAAGAATAGCCCAACATCTTTCTCTACAGTAACAGCCCCACACAGTTCCTCTAATATGTAATTATTTGCTTCAAATTGTTCTTTAAAAATATTCCAGCCTGCCTTGTCTCAATATAATTAAAATATATGATTAAATATGATTCAATATGACTAAAGCTTCTCCTGCTTCAGGCACAAAAGCAACGTAACCCATCTGACCCGGTGCTTGCTTTTAAAAATAAACAAACTAAATAATGAATTAAATAAAAATGTATGTGCCAAATACATCTTTTACCCAATGCCAGAGGAGAAATATTCTGAGTTTCATGCACCCTAAAGCGCTCAGTCCCATTTCTATGGAGGGAGCATCTCTCCAAACCTAATGCTGAGATTTTACGGATGTACCCACAGGTCTATTTTTTTTTTCCCTTCTTCTTATTTTTTTCCTTTCTTTTCCTTTTTTTCCCTTTCCCAATCCCACACTGCCTCCAGCCTCTGGCCTCACCACAAGCTGGGCTATAAAAAAAGCCCCGGGCAGGGCGGATGTGGAGAAGGTTTCCTGCTCTGGTGGGGCGGCTGCCAGCGGTGGAGGAGGATGTTGTGGGCATTTGGGTCCAACCCCTGCCCCCCTCGGGGGACACACCACCCCCCCAAACCCCCCCAGCCCCCCGGGCTCTTCCCCCTCTTCCATTCCTTCCACCAACCCATCCCTGGGGGTTTGACCCTCCTGGACCATGAGCTGCTGATGTCTCATGGATCTCACAAAATCCCCTCAAAGCAAACCCAAAGGGACCTGATAAACCCTCCATGGGGTGTCCCACGGTCGGGCCAGGGAATACCCAGGTACAGACCGGTGTCCCCTTGGGTGTTTTTGGTCACCTGGGTACTTGGGTCACCCCTTGCCGTGACCTTCATGGCTGAGCATCTCCAGCAAAGCGATGCAGTGGATGGGCCCCCACCCAGGAATGGGCAGAGGGTTTTTTTTGCAGAGCCAAGGAGGCCACAGAGACTCCACACCTCAGGAAAAGCCCCCAGGGTGATTTCTGGCCCTGGAGAAGAGTGAAAACCTTTGCTAAAGCAGCAGTTTGTTGCTGCTGTGCTGTGGAGCTGCTGGAGGGGTGCAGGGATGAAGGCAGAGCAGAGGAGCTGCTGGGAGAGGAGCCCAGGGATACCTGGGCAGAAATGCTGAGGAGGATGCAAAGAGCTGAGCTCCCTGAGGAACCAAATCAGCTGGAGTTAACAGCAATCTATCCAGTGTTTGTGGTGAGAGACTGGGAGGAATCCCTGAATTCTCTGCTCCTTCATGGAGAGGAAGAGGGGAAACCCTTGGAGGGGCAGGACTGAGGGAGAGGCGTCCCCTCCTGAGCCGACACGAGAACAGGATCAGCTGCAAAGAGCAGGTTGGAGGTGCTTTGGTATCATCGTGTGTTCTGCTCCTTCATAAAAGCCTGCGAAATTACAACCCCCAGAGCACCCAGTGGGTGCCCAGTTAGACCAGGGGGTGCTAAAATGCTGCTGGGGGTGTGCTGGAGGTGCCCCCCTGGCTTGCTGGGAGCCTCTGGGGAACCTGCTATTGATTCAGGCGGGCTGGCTCAGCCTCTGCAGGAACCCTCAATTATCTGTGGGCGGATTATCCGGATTGCGGATGAGACACTCGACAAAAGCCCAACCCAAGCACTTTGCTCTCCTTGCCCCCTCCTTTGGCATTTACTGTCTCATCCCAAAATGCTGCTGTGTCTTTCCCCAAAGCTAAATGTCACCACAGAGCTGGATATTTGCTCCCACCATCCCAAAAAATACTATACAAATGATTTTGTAGCAATATAAATGGCTTTGGGGCCGTTCCCCTGGCAGGGGATGCCCAGCTCCACCCAGACTGAGCCCCTGTGTGCTCCTGATCTCTCCCCAGCTCCCCCCCTTCCTCCTCTGCTCCCAGGTTATTCTTAGCTGCACGTTTTCATTGTAAACTTTCCCTGTTTCTATAAACTGCTCATCAGTCGTAATTACTGGTCCTGGCTGCTCCCGATGGTCCCCACGATCATTTCAGACACTAAATTAAAAGGAAATGCCAGGATATTCAACCACATCAAGTGCTCAGGATCCTAAAATAGGTTTAAACAAGATGCAGGGAAGATGCTGTCCTCTGCTTACGAGCAGGGAAAAATAAGCTCCAAAGGTTTTCTGAAGTGGGGAGAGATTTAGGATTTATCCCGAGTGCTGTGAAATGAATCCAGGCTCCCAGTTTGCCTCAGGGGTGCTTCCTCCATCCTCCTGGGCTGAGTTCTGGGGGCTGCAGGACATGGGGCTCAAAACTGGACGCCCCCAGTGTGGCTGCTGGTGGCTGGGAGACACCCTTGGCCCCTGCCGCATCTCCCCCCACTCCCCGAGCCCCACACAGCCAGCTGCGAGCTCTGTGTCATGGGAGCCTCCCAGGGAGTTTGTTTGCAAAGCTTTCCCCATTCAAACACACGCGGAGGGTGTGCTCAGAGCACTGACACCTTGGCGTGAGCTGCCAGAATACCCTGCCCCACATCCCTGGATGGATGCCCAGAGGAGGAGGAGGCTCAAACAGCTGCAAAAGGAAGGCAGGAGTGGGAAGATCCCGCCCCAGCTGCTGACAGCAGCTGGATGTCAGTGGTAACCGTGTGGGGGCGAGGGCAAGTGGCCGGCAGCGCGGGATGATGTCCCGGTGTGGAGGGGGGAGCAGCACCAGCTCCCAAAATTCAATTAAAGAGGCTGCCGAGAGCTCCCAGCCCATGCTAATGGCAGAGCCCGGGGTGCTGCAGCTGCTTTTGCCAAGGTGTCCTGCCCTCCTGCCAGGGCTCCTGGGTGTGCCAGGGAGATGCCCAGCTGTGGGCAGAGCTCCATCCGAAGCAGCCCCAGGGGAGTCCGGCCACGGGGCCACAGAATGCTTTGGGCTGGAAGGAACCTTAAAGATCATCTCGTTCCACCCCCTGCCATGGGCAGGGACACCTTTCAGTAAAGCAGGAGCCGTGGATGCCAGGAGGGAAAGGGAAGACGCGTGTATTGTGGTGCCCTGGGTGTCACGGGGGGCTCGGGCACACAAAGAGCCTCCTCCTCACCTTCCCGTTACCAAATCCCATGATTATACCCTGCCCATGACTCATGGCTGAGGAGAAATCCCAAAGCCCATCCTTACCCCAGCCTTAAAAATACAACAACCCACCTGACTCCTTCAACAAGTGCTCAGAAATAGCACAGCTCAGGCTTTATCCTCACACCAAGGGCAGCAAACAGGGTGAGATGGGCGATCCACCATCCCCAAACCCACCCAAAGGTGTGCAGTGCCCACCCCTCACCCAGAGGCCCTCACTGCCCCCATCCCCCTGCCCAGCAGGCAGGGTGCTCTGCCCACCCAAACAGGGTTGTGTTTGTGCTCTGGGGAGGTTTGTCCTTTCCCTTCCAGGAGAAAGGTGTGCCCTTGGGAGCCCCACTCTGGCCCAGCTCACACAGGGCTACGTGGGGTGGTTGGGAGCAAAGAGGTCCAAGTGCCCAATGGAGAACTGACTTACTCCATTTGCATGTCCCATCAGGATAATTGTGCAGCGAATTAGGCATGCAAATGAGAGCTAGCCTTCCTCCACAAAAACTTATTTAATTAACATGAAGGGGCTGATGAAGCCGCAGAAATCAAAGCCATTCAAATTGAAGGCTGGAATTGTGTTCCCCAACTCTCCTGGCTGCTCCAAGAGCCCTGGGAAGGGGGACAGTGCCAGTATCCACCCCCCATATCAGGAACCCTCTGCCAGCACCAACCACCAACACCTCCCGGGCATCTCCCCTGCCCCCTGAACATCCCACCCTGGTTGCCATCAAACCAACCATTTGAAAGCCCATTTTGGTGCTTGTGGGTTGTCCCAGGAGCTGAGAGGAGCTGGGATTTGGTGGTCCAGTGCCCGTTTCCCTCAGTCTCAGCTTTCCCAGGATGCTGAGCCCCCACAGTTCCCCCAGGGCTCTAGAAGGGAGCTGGGTGCTGGGTGACTGCACCTGAGGGCACCCCAACCACTGCCCAACCAGCAGGGTCTGTCCCACGGAGTGAGGATTTGGGGGACAAAAGAGCTCCACAGCCTTTCCTCATCCCAACCTCCTCCCTGCCTCGGGTCTCCAGGGGGGGATTCTCCCCATTACTGATTGCGTGGAACCCTGAGCCTGGCCAGGAACACCCAGACATCCCTTAGAGCAGCGAGCAGAGGCAGGGAAGAGCTCTACATCCAAACGCCTTGTCTGCTCATCCTGAAGGGTTCAGGCCACCTCAGTGCCTGCTCTGGGACAGGTCCTGAGCACTCCTGGCCCTGCTGGTGCTGGGAACAGCTCTGCTGCTGCTCCAGCAGCTGCCTGGAAATCGGATGGATGCTGGAGCCTGGTAACCAGCTGGACGGGATTCCAGCAATAATTAACAACCTTGAGGATTTTATTTGGAGCCATCATTCAGTGTCCCTCCGTGGGTAACTTGGTCCACCCTGCTACTGGCACGAGGGCTGCTGTCCTGGCTCTCTGCCCAACCCGTTCTTGTGCCCAGCGAAATCAGGAGTGAGGGATGGTCGAGCCTCCCTCAGCCCACCTTTGCTGCAGGACCTTCCTCTGCTCCATCTCCCCTTTTTTATGTGGAGCTGAGATTTACCCCTCCAAGGGGTCCGACCCCCCGTGTCCCCCACAGCCCCCGTGTCCCCCACAGCCCCCGTGTCCCCCACAGCCACCGTGTCCCTCACAATCGCTCTCCACCGTTATTGAGCCTAACTTTGAAAAAAAGAGGCTCCTTTTCTGAGTAAGGACCACCCCGGGACCGAGGGATGCTCAGAGCTGCCTGTACCAGAGTTACGTGCCGGGGGTTTGGGTCGGGGTCAGCTTAACCCCATGCTCCCCGTCCGGCCGGGCGCTGCCCTCTGGTGCCCCCCGATGTCCCCTTGGTGTCCCCCCGGTGTCCCCCCGGCTTTGCGCTGTGCGGGGCTGAGCGGCCACCTCCGCTCCGGTCCCCCGTGCCCGAGCCGCCTGGATCCCGCCCGCTCGTCCCGGTGCGCTCCGGTCCTCCCGGTGCCCCCAGAGCAGCCCTAGATCCTGTCCACAAGTCCCGCTCCTCCCGGTGCCCCCGCACGCCCCGCTGCTCCCGCTGTTCCCGATGTTCCCGGTGCCCCCGTGCCCTCCGTGCCCCGCATGTCCCCATGTTCCCGATGTTCCTGGTGCCCCCGGTGTTCCCGGTGCCCCGCATGTCCCAGTGTTCCCGATATTTCCGGTGCCCCCGCATGCCCCCATGTTCGCGATGTTCCCGGTGCCCCGCATGTCCCGCTCCTCCAGGTGCCCCCGCATGCCCCGGTGCCCCCGCATATCCCGATGTTCCCGGTGCCCCCGATGTTCCTGATGTTCCCGGTGCCCCCGATGTCCCCGGTGCCCCCGATGTCCCCGGTGCTCCCGGTGCCCGGCGCTCACCCATGTTGACCAGGCTGACCACCGTGTCCGCCCGGCTCACGACGCTGCCGGGCGGGGGGCTCTGCGTGCTGAGCCCCGTGAGCACCGGCCGCGACACGGCCGCTTCCTCGCCGTCCTCCTCCTCCTCCTCCTCGCCGGCCACGGCGTGGTAGAGGTCGAGCATGAAGAGCGGGGCTGCGGCGGCGGGG
>JAWWMO010000065.1:4612176-4652196 GCA_035047845.1 Dendrocincla fuliginosa | reverse complement strand
CAGCTGGCACAGCACGGCCGCCACCCACAGCAGCGCCACGGCCCCCCGCCCCATCGCAGCGCCGGGACCCCCCGGTGCGGCCCCGGACAGCGACACGGCCCCGGCCCGCCCCGGCGGGGCGAGCGAAAGGGACGGTCCCTGCGGCGGCGCCGCCCCGGCCCTTCCCTCCCCGGCGGGCCCGGGGAACGGGGAGCATCGCCGGGCACTGGAACCCCGTGGGCAGCCGGCCCTGGGGGGGCTCAGCGTCGAGGGCGACCAAAAAACCATTGACGTCCAAGGCCATGGGAACCCATCCCTGGGGATGCCCATCCTCGTGGGCACCCAGATTCACTGACATCCAAAGCCATGGGAACCCATCCCTGGGGATGCCCGTCCTCGTGGGCACCCAAATTCACTGACATCCAAATCTACAGGAACGTGTCCTCGGGGATGCCTATCCTGGTGGCACCCAAACCTGTGGCATCCAAACCAGGTGTGCCCATCCTCACTGACACTCAAACCCACGGGCACCCATCCCTAGGGACGCTCACCCCATGGGCACCCACCCCTAGGGATGCTCACCTTCACAGGTCGCCAAACCCAAAGGTACCCACCCTTACTGACACCCAAAATCACTGGCATGAACTCTCATTGGCACCCAAATCCATGAACACCCCCACCTGGGGACAGTCACCCCCCCAGACATTCACGTCCAGGTCCGTCCAAACTCCTTGGCACCCAACGTGTGCATCCACCCTCACAGGCACACATTTCAGCAGTGCCCATCCCCACGGGCACCCCAAAAGGTCCTCACCCTGGGCACCCACCTGAGGACACTGAGCTTGCCAAGCCCCCAGCCCATCAGCAGCCCCCTCACCACACAGACAGCTCCCCTGCAAACACCCACTCCCACAGATCCCCACCCCACCCAGCACCCTCACCAGCACACACAGACCCACCTGGACCATTACATTTTGGGGCTGGTGGTTCCCTGCTCCCTCCCACAAGGAAACCTGTGTGCAGACACCCCCCGCCTTCCAGGGCATCCCCTCCCCACACGGGACAAGCAGCTCCAGCTCTCAGCCTTACAAAGCCAGCACCGGGGAATAAAGTAGGAGGCAAGATTGTTTATTACCGCAAGCAAGTTTAATACAAAAATGTGTCTGGTTTTTAAACAATTCATTGGTAGAGCTTCAGTTTTGCCTCAATTTTAAACCAAATTGAGAGAATCACACAGCAACACGGTCAGGGCCGGAGAGGAGCAATGTTTAATAAATAGAGGAGCTGTGGAGCCCTCGGCCCCGGCCCGTCTCCTGGTCACTTGGTCAGTCTGATTTCATTACAAAGGAAAGGGAGCGTACAAAAGCGAGACAGAACTTGCAGCGAGTGTGCTGGTGAGACTCATTTCAAGGACAAGCAACTGTGCGTGTAAGTCCAGATTTCTCCTAGGAGCAGAGTTCACATCAACCTCAGCCTGGCTGGAAGTGGAATGACCAGTTAAATAATAAATAGGGAACAAAGAGATGCAGATAAATAGCGAGTGTGTAAGGGACGCCTCGTGCCGGGCTCTCGAAGCCATCAATGCAGCAGAATCCTGGAATTTGGAGACCCGCCACCAGGGAAGGGCCGTGGCCCAGGGACCAGACCCGCAGTGGGACCCCCGTGCTCCCCTCCGGCCAGCTGGGTGTGACCACCCCCAAACCCCTCCCCGAGCCCTCCCCACCAGTTTGTTCTTTAAAAACAAAGCAGTGTTTTCAAGACAGAATTGTCACGACCTTTGCCGTAGTGTGTGCAAATTTTATTAAGTCAAACTCCGCTTTCTTCAGGTAAAACCACATAGCTTAAAAAAAAGGGAAACGAAAGCCCCAAGTCCCCTCACCTCATGTCTCTCTGGTTGAGGTATCTGTGATTTACAAAAAGAGAGTTCCTTGAACACTGCAGGAGTCAGGTCTTTGCTTTTAAATATAATTTACCTTGCTGAGACAGCAAGTTTATAAAGACATTTAGGAAACAATCCTAAAAGATAAAGCAGGTTCACACCCTGCACCGCGCAGAAATCCTATTTATATTTTAGTTTTTCTTTACACTTTCACATCTTGACCTTTTGTTTTTTGCTTCCTTTTTTTTTTAAATCCTTTTTCTTGTTTTTTTTTCCTTCTTTTTTTTTTTTTTTTTTTTTTTTTTTTTTCTCTTCCACATTTCAGTTTTCCAGGCCCCTCTCTGAACAGGGGTCACCGAGAGGCAACTTTTATCTACATAAATATTCACATGAAAATAGTAACTTACAAAAAACGAAAAAAAAGAACCCAAATAAGGCAGCTTCATAACACAACTTTCTTTTACACTTTTAACAATATAGCTTCTCCCATTTAGATAAATATACATCCAATGTACGGAGCAGGGTTAAAAACTGGACACAGGTTGGGTTTTCCTCTCCGGAGGGCGTGGGTACAGTATTATCTCTTAGGGCCTGGAGTTTTTGGGGTGGCAGTGGTGGTTTTCTTGGACATGGTTGGGATCTTGGAGGGCTTGGCCATGCCGCGGCGGGAGCCGCCCTGCCCGCCGGCCGCGCTGCTCTCCGAGGTGTCCGAGCAGGCCGACTGCGTCTCCAGCAGGTCGAAGTCGGAGGCGTCGCTGCCCCGCCGGCTGCTGGCCCGGCTGCCCGCGCGGCTCCCGGCGCGGCTCGTGGGACGACTCGCTGTCTTTTTGGGATCTGCAAGGGGAGCCCCGAGCGCCGTGAGCAGGGCTGGGATTCCTGCCCGCCCCTGAACCCACGGGCACCCGAACACCCAGCTCTGCTGTGGCTCCCTCTGAGCACCCGCCAGCCCCCCTGAGAGAGGGGGTTCAGCACCAGAACCGATCCCTTCCCAAGCTGTTCCTGGAGAAGGAGCAGCTCCCTGCACTGCAGAACGCTGCCAGCACCCCCTGTCCAGGCAGGGATGCAGCAGTGGGCAGCAGCCTCCCACCACCCACCCATCCCAAAACAGGCCGTATTTTCTCCATCAATTTAAGAGGCATCGGAGGGAATTTTTCCATCTTTTCACCTGACTTACCTGCCCGAGTGGTTTTGGCACCTGTAGAGACTGGGGAGGAGCTGTTACTGGTGTCCCCAGCCAGGGAGGTTCGGCTGGAGTGGAAGGTGGGTCGCTTCAGTTTGCTGCCTGCTGCAGGGGTCACCTTGGGAGGAAGCACACACAGGGCATCCTTTAGCTGGCACTGGGACTGTGATGGGCCCAGATCACATCCAACATCAGATCCTCGGCAAAAACAATTTGGCATTTAAGGAACACCCATCTTAATGGTCAAGGACACAAGCTGATGTTTCAGCAGCCATTGATCAGAAAGGAAAAAGCCCAGATCCTGGAAATTTGGAGGGCAAAGGCAGTTTGCCTCTGCAGGCTGATGCACAGGTATGTGCTGGGAAAAAGAAATCAAAGCAAAGCTGTTACCCATATGGAGGAGACAGCATCAGCTGGGCTCGAAACCTCCACAAAGGGAAGGTGAAATTTAGCAAAAATAGGGATTTTAGCATCTAAGCAGCTCAGGAGCATTTTGGAAGGACATGTATAGTGTGGGATCTTGAGAATGGCATCCTGTTGCATCAGCACAGTGTGACTGGGAGAGGTGGAGGGACACCAGTGCCTGTGCTTTCTGCACCAAAGGGCAGCCAAATGGGAAGAGTGATGAACAGAGACACCAAACACATCAGATCAGCTCTGGCTGCATCCTGAAACGGTGCTTTTCCCGACCTTTAAGATGTTCCAGTGCAGCTGATGGGGTGAAGCAGCACAACAGGCAGCTCTGCTCCCGCCGCTGCGGGAGGAAGCGAAAGGGAAGGTGCCAGCAGGGTGAGGGCACCTGGATCCAGCTGGAAAAGGCAGCTCCAGTTTCTTCCACTCCCCATCCAAAGCTCTGGGTTTGGGGCAGTGCTGCAGGAAAGCGACTGCCTGTGGTGTCTCCCATCCCTGGGGGCTTTGGGGGCACAGGGATGCAGGGATGGCTCCAGCTCCTCTGCATGCCTGGACAGATGGGCATAAATACCAGCAGGCATTTCCCAAGGAACCTTAAAGCAACAGCTGGAGGGATTTCTCTCCATCCCCTGTGATTTTGTGATTTTTGGGGAACTCAGAAATGTTGGAATGTGATGAAACTGGAGCTGCAAAGGGGAGAGGGGCAGCTGAGGGAATCAAAATCCATTAACACGCGATTGCTGAGGTACCATTGTCATCATCAGAGATTTCGATTCTCATCCTTGATCCTATTTTACAATAGGCAGGCAGCATAAATTTAGGGCAATTGGAAAGCGCTCCTGACCTCCTGCTGAATGAAATGAATCCCTTTGCCACATGGAAGCCCCGCTGAGCAGGACACGGTTACCTCACCAGCGCAGCGAACCACCAGGATCTACCCGGTGCTTCTCAGCACCCATCACAAGGGCAGGGAAGTCCACGAGGAGGCTGAAAACTTTAGGGAAATCAAAATCTCAGGCCAAATTCGTCCTCCTGGGAGCATCAAGGCGGTGACAGGGCTGGACACACCAGACGTGCTTCAACATGGTGATAAACACAAGCGCTCCATCAAACTGAGGCGGTGTGGTGGCGGGGCATGCGCTGTAGCTGATTTTCAAGTCTCAACTCGGCTGCTGGATTTGAATTTTGGGAAGCCAAACACGGCCCCTTTCCAACGCAAAAGCTATTAAAGCTTGGGAAATGAACGTATTTTTTAAAGCACAAGAGAATTAACGTCGCTCTCACGGGCTGGAGGCAGGTAAAGGTGCAGAGAAAGCGCTGTGCTTTATTCTGAGGTCGATGTTTGATTTAATCCCGAGTTGGAAACCCATGAAAAACGCCAACAGTCGGAGCGTTAGCGGTGCTACAAGCGCTGCTCTACCACAAGGGAAGCGTTAGAACAGGCAGGGCAGGGGGCTGACCCCGTGCCAGGGGCACTTTGGCCTGGCAGCAGCTCCTCGGTGCTGCCAGACCATACTCTACCTCGGCGCTCGGGAGCTGCAGGTCGGGGTAATCGGAGCCCCTCAGGGGGGTGCCCGCTTTACTGTTTATCAACCAGGGTTTGTCATAACATCGAGAGAAGTGATGTGGAGTCTGTGAAATGGAAAATCCAAGGGGAGGAGAGGTGGAATGAGTGGTGGAAAAAAAGAAAAAAATAAGGAGAAATGGAGAAGTACCTGGAACGGGGGGAAACGGCACTAAAATGGAATGAGAACCAAACAGGAAATACATACATTAAAATAAAGGGAAAAAACCCAAGAGGTGAGGAAATAAACCATGCATGGGTGAGTGATGTGGGGGGGAAGGAGAGATGATGGGTGATGGATTCTTCCTGACACCACCACCCTGCCACGGGGAACAGGAGCCTTTGGCTGCACGGTGAGTGCCGGGGACCCTCCTGTGGAGCCACAGCTGGAAACCTGTCCTGCCCCAGCCCACCTCCCCTCCCACATGGACAGCAGGGTTCCTTCTGCAGACACCGTGAGCATCTCCTAGAGACCACAGTACCATCAAACCCCCGAGCCCCAACCTTCCTCCTCCTCCATACACCTCCTGCAGCTCCTCATCTCGCTGGATGGGTTTTGGAGAGCCCTGGTTTGTAAAGGGAAGGGAAGGGAAGGCTTTGCTCGTGGGCCCCACCTTGGCTCCGCTGGCCGGAGTGGCGGGGGAGGATGGCATGGAGGCGCAGCTGTGGTTGCTCTGGCTGGCGCTGGAGCTGGATCGTGTTGGGGAGGCAGCTCGGGAGGATGGTTTGGATCTTCGGCCTCGTGACCGGAACGGGGTCATTCCCTGCGAGGCTCCTTCCGGCAGGATGAACTTCTCTCGCAGTTCAAGGTTGGTCCGTCCTCGTGCTGCAAGAGGACAGAGGAGAGGAGACCTGAGGTCTGGAGGAACCCAGAGTTGTTCCCAGGGCTCGGGAGGCTCCCGGGCTGGGAGCAGTTCCTTGCACGTCTCCCCAAGCCCATCTCTGAGAACGGGTGGGTGGCAGCGAGACCATCCTGGCCCTCCTGCTCTGCCTCAACCTCCTCCTGCCATGGATCAGCTCTTTGAGAAACTGGCTGACTGAAAGCTGCCCTAGGGTCCTGAATTCATACTGGATGCTCTGTTGTTCTCTTGTGGAAAAGCACTTAAACTCACCATGTTACAACAGTGACCAATGTCATCTTTAACGTGACTTAAAAATAGTAAAAGCAGCTTTGAAGGGTTGAGATTCGTGAGATCCTGAGAGAGATTCTGCTCTCTTGCAGCTCTGGGCAGCTCTCCACACATTTTTGGGGAGAGATGAGAAAGAAGTGACCACTAGACACTAAATGCCAACTCTAAAATTTCCTCTAAACACCTCAAAGAGCTGGAGGGTCTCCCTTTGACAAGCAAGGGGCAACCAGGCAGGGAGAAGGTCTGTGGGCTTCAGCTCCTGGGCCAGCTGCCATGTGCCAATGTGCTTCATGCTCACGGTGTTCAAACAGAGCGAGGGCATGCACTGATCCTTACGGGACACAGGAGGAACTCTAGAGCCGATGGGTTATGGACCAGAAAGCCAAGAAAGCAACTGCAGGAGGGAAGCACCACGCTGAGATAACCAGGGGAAAGAAACCACCTCGATGTCAGCGCTGTAAAGCATCTGCTGCAAAGCATGAGCGAGGGACGCCGGAGGAGCAGGGAAACCTGCGGGTTCCCCGAGGCACACGCTGTAAATCATGCTGCTTTCAGCAAGAGCCGTCGCACAGCCGGGGCCCGGAACGCAGCAGCTTGAGGGAGACAGACCCGAGGCAATTAACACCCCCGAGGCCCCAGTGGGACAGGGCCATATGGAGCACAGGCCCAAGCTCTCCAAACCACGCAGCCCTGACGTGCTCCGGTCCTGGCCAGCCCCTGGCTCATCCCCCTCTGTCTCCTGGTCATGGACAGCTCTGACCACCTTCAGACCTCAGGGTTTTGGAAAGGTGGCAACCCCAGCTTTCCATGCCCGTAATATGTGACCACAGGCTGGTGCAGCAGCACCATGGGTTCAGAGCCTGGGCTGGAGCATCTCCTCCCCAGCATGTCTCAGACAGGAATTCTACCATCTCCTGGCTTTGGACCTTTGGAACCTTTCAGGTCACCTTTCCAAAGCTTCCTCCATCACCCCCAGAGCCACCTGTGAGCACCAGCCACTTCCAAGGGAAGCCGAGATCCCCAGCAGGGCGCTGCAGCTCCGCTCACTGGGGTCTTGAAACCACAGAACCCAAGGAACCCTCCCTCTTCTCCTCCCACACCACCTGGCTAAACACTGCGAGATTTGCTGCACCAATTCTTGTGATTTTAAGTTCTTGGTTGGCTTTGGATCTGTTTTTTCCAGCTCCTTTGGATAACCCAGACCCGCTCAGTCACAGCAGGCAAGTTGCCAAACTCCCCTCAGCGGGGGAGAAGACACCAGTTGTGTAAAAGCCAGGAAGTGCCTTACCTCTGCACGGGTCATTCTTCACTAGGAACTCATCGAGGGCCATCCATCCCCCTCCGACACGAACCATGACCGTGCTCCGCAGGATCCGGACCAGCCGCAGCTGCTGCGAATCGCCGAACTGCGGAGCCAAGGGACAGCTCAGGGTGGGGACAACAGGGACACCCGGCTCCCTCCCACAGCACACTGCACCACAGGCTTTCAGCCATCCCTTTAATATATTTAAGGCTTCTCCAGACAGGTTCTTCTGCAATAAGTGCAGGGTAGTGCCAATTGACAGGAGTTCTCCTGCTTCCTGTTTTTAAGATGATGCAACCACCCAAATCCTGTAATTTTAATTTTTGAGAGCACCAAATATGAGATTTTAGAATTTGAGTTTTGGGTGGGTTTTCTCAGCCAGAATTGCAGTTTTTTCTCTTTTATTGTGAACGGAATAGAAGCCAACAATGTCATGACCCTCCCGGTGCAGCCCACGTGGAAAAGAGCCAGCTGATTCAGCAGGACAAGCAGCACTGCGTTCCTGCTGAGCAAAACACCTCTGATCATCATCAAGTGTGAAACCCAGGGAGTTCCCTGAGCCTCAGACTTGACCCCACCAGCCACGAAGCCCCCGCCAGAGCAATCACCCAATGAGGATGTTTCGGTGAGTGCAGAGTGATGGGAATCCAGGCAGGAATGTTGATTAGTGACTGCGATGTTCATTAGTGATCTGGAACTCCTGCGATACCAAACAAGTGCACCCTGAATCAGAAAGGTGGGTCTGCTTTACAAAGCCCCCAAAGTCTCCTGGAAAGCCAAGCTCAGGCTCCTGGATGTCTGCCAGGGGAGGGACACTGAGAGCCTGGCTTGGATGTGGCAGCTCTGCATCCAGGTCTACAGAGCACCTGCCGGGATGAGAAGACAGGAGAACCAGCCCTTGGAAGCAAGTCCCTCTTCAGAATGATTCAAAAAAGGGAAAAAACATGAACTGGAACATTTTTTGTGAGTGGATATACAAAAAAATAAGAGATTCAATGAAAACACAGAGTGCAAAGTGACTAGGATGGACCATGGCAGGCAGAGGGGCAGCAGGTGACAGCATCTCTGACCCACAGGGATTCTCCACCACTGCAGGGTCTCCCTGCTTGGGGGTCCTACCAAAACTTGTCTGAGCGTGGTGGTTAAAGAGCTGCCACAGTGCCCGTGGGCAGGGAGGAGGCCAGGGGAGCTCCTTCCTCTCTCCAGGCTTTGTGTGAGGTGTCCTTCAAGAGCCAAACCCAGGGACGAGTCAGTTCTCATTTCTGCTGCCACATTTACATTATTTTTCAGTTTTGGTGGAAAATGTCTCTATAATCACTGTGTAAATTAAAGCCAGAGCTCTCAGAGCCATCCACTTCCAACATCCAACTTTGCTTCATTTTGGGCATCTTTGAGCACCATCATTCCACATGAAAAAGATGCATTTTTATTCAGGCAGGAGCAGTGGGGCCATCAGAATGGCACAGGATGCTCCAGCCCTGTTAAAAAGGGGGCTCTGCCCACTCACGGGGGCTGCACTGCTCATCCCAGGTCACAACAGTGTTGGGATACATGCAGGGTTTGGGAGCCTTGCTCCAGTGAGGAGTTACTCAGTGGGTGTAGCAGGGATGAGGGTTTAGTTTTTGTTACCTATGGCATTAAAAGGGTGGACTCAGCGCTCTCATTCCACGGTGATTGCGATCCAAACCCACCCAGAGCCTGGTACAGCCCTCGTGCAGGTGGTTGTACCCCTGTGACTCCCCACAGGAGCACAAATCCCTCTGTCTCCCAGTGCTCCCACCACAGGGTGCTGGGATTCACCACTGGTTACCACCAATATACTCAAGGAAGGAGCCCAGAGAGAAAAATATCTCAATTTTTGCCAAATCCTGCTTTTTCCATTGAGTTTTTTCCGCCCAATGCCATCATTTTTTTGGGTGGCACTGCTCTGTACCAGGCTCTGCTCAGCAGTGCTCCCAAATCACATCCTCCCACAGCACCACAGGACAGAGCAGCACCACTGACACACACAACTACGTTTGTTAAACAATTCCAGAGGTGAGAGAACAGCAACACAAGGCAAACTGTACCTGATTGCCGAGGAAGAACTATGGAGGGAGAGGAGTTGGAGGGAGAGGGAATGGGGAGTGGGGAGGAAAGTCCAGAGGAAGAGGAGGGGAAAGAAAAACAAGAAAAACATTTATGGGATTAACAGTGCAATAATCACGAAAACTGTTAACTGCAGGAGTTAGAAATCAGGGGGCCTTGGGCTATCTGGGGGGAGGGAGAAGCTCTGGGAGCTGGTGCAGCCAGAGGGGGAACATCAGCTCCTCCTGGCCACAGCATCGGCCCCAAAGGCAGTGGGCAGGGAAGTGGGAGCTCTGCCAGCAGCTCATTTCACCACTTCACCTCGGTGAAGGGTTTGAAACATAAACAGCAGCTCGTTACAAAGAGATCCTGTAAGGAAATTATTCCCCCTTCTTCGGGAGCGAGCTAAGAAAAACACGGGCGTAAGGAACACTCCTCCACGAGGGGAACTTCAAGGGCGGCTCCGGTGCAGTGAATGCGGCGTTTCACGGCGCCCTGGCCCGGCTGCCCCAGAACAGGGACACTTTTATGTTCTCCCCGTCCAGGGAACGCCCTGGGGCCAAGGATGGAGCTGGGAAAACACGGCCCAGCCACCTCCGCCGGGAGCCGCCGTGCCAGGGGACGAGGTCTCCGTCTGCCCCCTGGTCCCCCCACACCAGGCTGGGCACCCTTCTGGTGATGCCCCGTCCCTGGCTGGGCAGGGGGGCAGGATTTGTGCTGCTGGGGCAGGGTTTGATCCCCTCGGCCTTACCCGGTATTTGTTCTCGCCGATCTGCTCCACTTGGAATCTCTTGGCACACTTGCACTGGGCCACTTGCCTGGTGACCTGCCATCACCAACAAGAGAGGTAAGGAACCAGGATTTCGGGAGTCTCTCCCAGTACAAGTCACTTCTTGGATAAAACACAGCCCTAAGCAGCCTTTCCTTCAAAAACACAGTAGGTACCACCAGTTCCAACCAACTATTTTGGCTCAGCACCATCATAACCCTTTTTTAACCTATTTTTCCTCTTCCCCACTGCCAACCCACAACCTGAACCATCCCAACAACCCTGAGCAGCCCTTTTTTTTTGGTGCTTCACCTCATCCTCAATCTTGTCAGCATCGGTGGTGGGGCGATAGGCATCCTTGTTGGGATGGAGAGCAGCCACAAACTCGTAGTAATCGATGTAGCCGTCACCATCGCGGTCAAAGATGTCGGCCACCGCCGTCATCTCCAGCTTCGTGGTGGGGAATTCTGGAAGGAGGGAGGAATGAGGGCTCTCATTCAGCAGAGACAGGGATGTGGGGGCATCGAGATGGTTGTTCTCCATGCTCATTTTGCAGACTTACTGGAAGCCAGGATGCCGTCGATGAACTCCTGCCGGGTGATCTTCCCGTCCTGGTCTTTGTCGATGCGCCGGAAGAAGTCCATGACACGGGACTTCTTGTGGTTCATCCAGCGCATGTATTTCTTCCGCCACACATCGAAGTCGAAGTTGGCAAACTCCTTCAACTGGAAGGCAAACTGGGAGAGTCAGGTGGGGCAAATCCCAAAGGAGCAGCACCCCCTGCTCTACAGCCCCCCCAAACACCAGCCCTGGGAGAGCCCCAGCTCCTGGCACTGACCCTGCCTGCCCGCCCTCCCGGGAAGGTCCCTCTGGATTCATCCAGAACACCCCAATGATGAGGGGGCTGCCCAAAGGGACTTTGCAGAACAGGACACACAGCGCAGCCGACAGGCAGCACGTGGACTGTGCACCACGGGACCACCGACACGGGAGGCAGCGTCCCCAGCGCTGTCATACGGACACACAGGAGGAGGTCAGCTACCTGCACACAGACACACACACACACACACACACAGCCCCCCGTCTGCTCGGGCTTTTGGGCATGTTTCCTCATCCAGATTTTGCCTAGGGACTCACCAGGGAGGAATTCCCCCTGCCAGCATCATTTTGGGCACGAATCTCCCCTCTCCCTTTCCCCCTGGGCAGCCAAGAAGGGATTTCTTGCTCATCTTGCAGGTGAAACAGCACAGCAGTCGGGGCACAGTTCAGCTCTGCAAACCCTGCCCCAGCCTCAGACCCTCCACTTTCAACTATCACCCCTCTTATCTCCCCCCACAAAAGGCCCCCACGACCACACCAGCTCAAGCAGCTCACACCAAGGTAACACAACAATTTTTAGGGCTTTTTTTTTTCTCTCTCTAAACATTCTTGGGGTTAAAAGGAACAAAGGAAAAACATGAATACGTATAAACTGAACTGACCTACAGCAAAAGCAACAGAAAACAAAAAAACCACTCACTTCTGGGCATAGCTGCTTTGTTAAGCATAAATAAAAACAAAAATGACATTAGATGTTTGGAAAAGATAGAGACAGCAATTGTTAAACTAATTACTAGGAGGAAGGCAGGGCCTGGCTGTCATTAACTCTACAGGTACCAACTACAGGGGCACAAAGTTGTTAAGGTGCAGTTAATGAATGAATTACCACAGGGTTTTCAGCCTGACTATTTTAGGAATATTTGGTTTTTGGAAAGGCAGCAGGAGCTGTCTGCAAGAGCTGGGGCAGCACTCGTTGCAAATGCCTTTTGCATCTCTGTGGTGAGGAGGTGCCAGCTCCCCTCCCTCCCTCCCTCCCTCCCTCCCTCCCTCCTAGAGCAGCCTCTGTTACCTCCTCCAGCCTGTCCAGGGCATCGTTGAGCTTCCTCTGCCGCTCCAGGGCCAGCAGCCAGACCTGCTGCCACCGTGCTGAGAGCTGGTTGATCCGGGGGTTCTTTGTTTCTGACTGGGAGATAATGGGCATGCTGGGGGGGGCAGCCTGACCCAAGGACTTTCCTGGAAGAAGGGAGAAAATAAATGGTTTGAAGTGGTGTTGATGGGTGCAGCAAGTCTGAGCTGTCTAGGGAGGAGCAGCAAGAAAAAGGTTTTGTTTTTCAGAAGAGAAAACCTCCCATGGCCTTGCTGGCTGCTCTCCCAAGGAATGCAGCGTCCCCAGGCAGGAGGACACGGTGACAGCTCCACACCCACATCCCCCTGGCACTCAGGAACTCACACTGGACTCTGGTTCCAAGAAACACCATAAAAAGGCACCCCAAAACCTCATCCCAAAGCAAGAGAGAAAGAAGAGCAGCTCCAGCCCAGGCACCCCCAGGAACAGCACACCCAGCACGGGTGTTTTGGGAAGTGCCAGCTGGATTTTCCCCTCCTGACAAGTCTCAACCACCTTCCTGGTGGCTGTTAATGCAGGATGCCTTGCTAATTGATAATCAAAGTTAATTGGCTTCCTATGTATTTCATTTCCTGCCATCCTAGAAGGTTTCACCCAAGGCAGACGTACTGTTGCTGCGGGACTTGTCGATGAAGGGCCCATGGAGAGGCTCAGTAGCTTTTCTCTTGTATGTCTTCGTCACCCGGTCCACATCCGGCTGCTTCCTTGTCATCTCCTCCATAAAGGACTGTCCAAACACAGAAAGGACAAGAAAACCTTTGTAATTTTGAGACTTTTTGTTTTGCAGACCCTGACTGGGACATGCCAAGCCCACAGAGGAGAGGTGGGCATCAAACACCAATGGTGGCAGCTTGTGGTTGGGCTACTGTTCAGCTCTGCTTTGGATGTGCCATGGCTGGACTTCACCCCCGGGCTGGCCCTGCTCAGGTTGGGTCCTGTGCTGCTTTAACAGGGACTTCCAAGAGGAGTCAGTGCCTGCTCCATGGAGGCATCCTGCCCTCTGCCCCTCACCCATGCCCACCACGCTCAGCACTGGGCTCACCTGGTGTTCAGAGATGAGGCCTTTGACCTGATCGATATTCTGTGGCATGGGCTCCTGGTCCCGCTGGATCAGGGTTGTCTCAGCCCACTGGATCCAAGCCAGGAGCTCTTCCAGAAGCTCTGCATTTGCCACCAGCTCAGAAAGTGCAGACTCCAGTCTCTGCTGGTGCTGCTTCGCCCACGTGAGAACCTGTTGGAAACAGGACGATCGTCAGCCCAGCGTGGGAAACCTGAGGCAGGACCCACCACCCCATGGCCATCCCTGGCACCACGAGCCTGGAACAAACCCTGAGAGGGACTCACCTCCTCGAACCTGGCTCGGATGATGGTGATCCAGTGTTTGATGGTGGTGATGCAGTCGGGGTGGCAGGCGCCCAGGATGACCTCCCCCATTCCCACCGCCGCGTTCACGTCCACTCTCTTCTCCTCCACTTTCTTCATGAACTCCTGAAAGGGCCCAAAATTAATTCTGCAACATTCTCCCCCATAAATTCTGCTTGGGTTGCCTTTTGGAGCTCCCTGTTACCTTGTGGGCATCGATGAGGGACTGCAGAGCCTCAGCATCATCAGGCAGCGCTCCCCGAAAGCGCAGGGACTGCTCTGCCTCCGAGAGCCACTCCAGCAGCATGTGCACAGCTGTCCTGAACTCCTCTGCCTGCAGAAACAAAGGCACAGCCCTCAGGCCCCCACCTCCCAAAAAAGGCTGCTGGGTTCCCTTCTGAGAGCTGGGGGGACAAGGGGCTGGAAGGGACTTTAAAAACATACAAGAAGGGGGGAAAGCCCCAGTTTGTGCAGCCCCAGCAGCTGGGTCCTGCAGCAGTGGGGCCCCTCCCTCCCCCAGCATCAGCTGCACTGGAGGATGAAATGTTTTTGAAACCAGCACAACTGCCCATATCCTGAGCAGTTTGGCACCTGGGTGGTTTATTCTGTAAATTGCCCACTTGATGTAAAAGCTGCTTAAGAGCCTTAGACCTTTTGGGTTGGTTTTTTTAGCTTCAATCGAGGCCTCTCTCTTGCACTAAACATTGGCAAACACCAGCCTGGCCTGTCTCTGATCTCTGCTCTGTCCCTGCTGTGCGAGATCTTCCCACCCTCCCTTTTCAAACCAGCCTTTAGGGCTCCGTTTTTGGGAAAGAATCAGTAAATCACTGACACCAACCCACTGCTTTGCAGCTCTCCCTGGCCACTGCTGCAGGGCTGGGGGTGTCCTGCCCGGCCAGGCCAAAACCTCTGCCCTGAGCTTTGTGTTGAGCTCCTGGCACATACCTAGAGCCCAGCAAAGCTCCCCAAGACCAGTTCCACCTACAGCTTCCTCCTCACCTGCTTCAAGGCCTGTTCCAGGCGGGTTTGTTTGGACACTGACAGCTTGCACACCGTGTCCCACCGGTTGCTCAGCTCCTGCAGCTGCACCTTCACCCAGGTCGTGTCGTCCCGGCTGTTCTCGATGAGCTCCCGGCCCGAGCGTTTGAGCACCTGGACTGTCCCTGTGCGCTTCCCCAGCTCCTTCTGGAAGACCTGGAGGGAGAGAGGACAGGAGCCAAGCAGGGTTAGGCAGTTCCAGCTCCTGTCACCTTCCCAGTCACATGAAAGCTCCTTTTGCTGGTTTTAACCCCCTTATCCACTGCAGGAAGCAAAGCATGCAGCTCTGCAGGAAGGCACCAACCCTGTCTGTTCTTTGGTTCTTGGGGAAGACAAGCCCACTCATGTCTCGGGGAAGAGCTGGAAAATGTGCTCTCACCTTGTGAGCATCCATCAGGTTCATGACCAGATCCAGGTCCCCATGGACAGGCTGGTCTTCAGCTAACTGGGGTTCCACCTTGTAGAGCCAATCCACCAAGGCCTGCAGTGCATCCATGAACTGCCCAGAGAACAGCAGGGCTTCTTCCAGCTTGTGCTGCCTGGAAAACAAACATCCATTGAACTCCAATGAAGAAACTCAACTCCTTTTGTCATGTCCCAGTGACCTCCAACCACCCTTTGATAAGGGTCCTGGCACATGGCACTGTTGGGACAATGCTGGGGCTGGACTTACCTTTCCACAGATTTTCCACACACTGTGTCCCACTTATCCCGGACCTCTCCCAGTAAATTGTCCAGCTTTTGAGTGTCATCTGGAAGCAAGGCTTTTTCCTTGAGGGCTCTGCCTGTCCTGATGGTGGTGTCATAGACAGGCTGCTTCCCACCCAGAGTCTTCTGGAACTCCTGGGAAATGGAGAGAAAACAAAACTGCTTCAGAAAACCCAGCCTTGGCTCTGAAGATTCCCAGATGATCATTTTCCATGGCAGCAGAAGGCTTTTCCCTTGTCCTGATGGCAGAGGAGATACTGGCCTGCTCCCCTCCCAAGAGAGCACCTTCTACCCCACATCCAGCACCAGTCTGGCTTTGGCAAAGCCCTACCTTGTGTTTGGAGAGCTGCAGCTTGATCTTGTCAGGATCATTGGAGATCTCCAGCTCGGAGTCCAGGTGATTCTCTGCATCCTCCAGCCAATCAATCAGCTTCTTCCAGGCTTCGTGGAACTGCAAAGCAACAGGAGCAAGTCTGAAACTTCACACTGGTGGTGTCCCCAGTTCCTTCCTGGTTCTGGAACCTCCTGCCCTCCAAGGCAGGCCTTTTCCTGAGGTCTGTCACACCCTTCCCACATCTCTCACCTGCTTGGCTCGCTTCCTGGCATCGTCAAGAGCCCGTCCCCGCTCCACCGAGCGCTGGACCACCTTCTCCCAGCGGGACTGCACGCTCACCAGCAGGTTCTTGATCAACACCACATCCTGCTTTTGGCTGAGGAACTTCAGCTGGTTCCCGGTTTGATCCAGCTCAATGATGCGATCCCGGTGCGCGTTCACCTCGTTGGCAAACACCTGAGAAAGGCAAAGATGTCCCACCCGTCAGGGGAGCTGGACGTGGCCACGAACAGCCCGTGGGTGCAGGGCAGATGAGGGGCCCCCCTCTCTCCCTCCCTCCACCCTGGGGGTGCCCACAGTGCTGGCACCTTGTGCTCATCGATCTGGGCCAGCACCGCGGCGAGGATGAGGCTGGCGGGGGGTGCAATGTTCAGGCTCTGCTCAGCCAGAGTCAGCCAGTTGATGAAGTCCTGGAGGGAGTTCTGGAAGTCGGTGGCCAGGGCCAGCGCCTCCTCCAGCTTCGCCTGCGGCAGCGGGAAGGGAGAAAGGGAGAGGGAAAACACAACACAGAGGGTGAGAGCTCCAACCTGCAGCTTCACAGACAGAGCTGGCCTTTGTGTCCCTGCCCAGCCGTCCCTCGAACAGGAACCTCCTCGCCTGGGCCCGGGAACGCGACTTGTTTACCGAGGGGAGGGGGTTTCAGTGAAAGCCACCGCTTGTCTTTGCAAAGAATGGTCCCTGAAAGGGGAGCCCTTCCTGGGCACACGAGCAGCTGCGGCACCCTCGGCTCCTGGGAAAGGCCTCGCCGTGGGGACAGGGCTCCCTGAAGGGGGTGCATGACGTTTCGGTGGCAGCAGCTGCAGCACTGCAGATTTATTCTGGGCCGAGGCCACCGCGGCCCTTGTTTTATCTCATCCCCCGCCAAAAGCTGAGATTTGGCTTGACCAACAAAGCCTGCCTTTGAATGCTGCGGGAGGCTTCTTCCCATCCCTCTAAATTAACCTAAAATGCAATTTTACTCTCATTTTCCATGTGACTTAAGCAATTCTGATGATAATCTAGAAGAAACCCCACTAACACTGACACCACCTGAAAGACAAACTCAACCTATGCAACCAAGACAGAGGTATAAAAAAACAACCCCTAGGCCTGGGCAGGAAAGCAGAGCAGGAAGACAGGGCACAGCTGCTGTCAGAGCACTGGGAAAGGCTGGACACATCCCTCCCTCGGTGTTACCTTTCTCTCCTCCATCTTGGTGCTGACCAGACACCATTTCTGCTCCAGCAGTGCCACGCTCTGCTCTGTCTTTGAGCCGGAGCCAGAGTCATCCCGGCTGAGCAGCATCAGCCGCCCCTTGGCCAGCAGCTGGCTGTAGACATCCTCCTTGGCTTTGAGCTGGCTGTACAGCTCCTGCAAAGAGGCACCACCAAAGGATTAGACAAAGAAGAGCTCGGAGAGGGAACACGTTGTGCTGCAGAAATCCAGGTGATGGGAACATTGGGTGCAGGGCAGGCAGCAAAGTGACAGCAGCACATCACTTTGAGCCGAGAAAGGCTGGTTAAGGCATCGTGATGCTTGTTCCAGGCATCAAGTGCAAAATGATCTGTAAGAGGAGACTGGAGCAGGCTCTTTTCCCCTCAGATACAGAAGGGAGCAGTTTTGATGCTGATATTTGACAGGAACTTGCTGAATTAAAAGCATTAAAAAGATCTCTCCTGAGAAATTACCATGTGGGCATTGAGCTGCTCCCGGGCAGTTTCTGGCAGACCTCCTGTGGGTTTCGATGCCGACAATTGGCTCTCCATCCTCGTTAGCCACAGGAGGAAGTCTTCAATCTCACCATGGAAACCCTGAGCCTGTTCAGGAACACAGAATCGGCCCGGATCAGATGACATCAGTCACCATTGATCATGTGCCAGGGTTAACGCTGTGTTTGCTTTGAAACCAGCTAAAGGGGCAGAGCTGGATGTGCCAGCCCCTTCGGGAGGGTGAGACACGGTGCATCCATAACCCTGTGCCTGGTCCTCACTGGCAGGCCCTGAACCACTCCAGGACCAAGAGTTAGGTGAAAAACTTGCATAAAAATAATCCCAGTGTCTTTGTGAATCTTTCCCCCCAAAAGGAAGGGGAAAGCAGACCCTCAGCAGCACCCACTGCACAGAGGGGTATTCCCAATGCCTCTTCCTGACCTGCTGGAGTGTGGACTGCAGCTGCTGCTCCCTCTCCTCTGTCTTCTGCAGCACAGACTCCCAGCAGGAATTCAGCTTCTCCAGGCGGTTCCGCAGGCTGCTGGCATCGTCCCCAGCGCTCGACTCCAGCAGCTCATTCCCTGCTTTGTTCACCGTCTCCACGGTCGCTTGGTGGGCCAGCACGTCGTTCTTCAGCACCTGCACGAGATGGGCACACATTGGACACCTCTCCTAACCACCTGTTGGTCCCTGCCTCGTTGTGGGCTCAAACCCTTCACGAGAAACAAAATCCTGCAATGGGAATGGACTAAAAATGTCCCTGGAGTGGGAATACTCACATGGTGCTTTGCGAGTTCAACCTCGATGACTTTGGGGTCTCCATTGATGGGTTTCTGGGCGTCCAGCAGCTCCTCAGTGTGGGTCAGCCAGGCCATCAGCTCTGCCAAGGCGTGCTGGAACTGGCCAAGTGCCAGCAGAGCAGCTTCCAACTTGTGCTGGGCGAGGATGGGGATGGAAAAGGGAACTTTTAATAACTGGGAGCATCACAGTGAGTTTCAACCCCACACCTGTGAGAGCCCCAGGTCTTCTCTCTACCTGTCTGTGAGCAATTTTCTCGCCCAAATTCTCCCAGAGATGTTTCAGCTCAGTCAGTGGTTCCTTTATGATGTCTCTGTCTGTCTCATCCGTAGCCTTTTTTAGCATCAGTTCACCTTGGTGATTAAGCTTTTCCATCTCAATCTGCTGCTGGTAAACCTCCATTTTAAACTCCTGCCAAAACAAGCAGGACAAAAACCAGAAGCAAATGAATCACTGGAGCTCTGTGAGGCAAAGCAGTGCTGGGGAGCTGGGCCCTCTGTGCCCACGTACCTTCATCTCGTTCATCTGCTCCTTGACCGTGCTCAGGTCGGTGCCAACAGGTGACATGTTGCAGAGTTTGATCACAGCGTTGTCCAGCCAGTCAAACATGGCCTGGAAGAGCAGGGACAATGTTAGCAAAGGGCAGCCAGTTCAGGGAACAGGGATGGTCCCTCCACCACCCCACAACCACACAGCATGTCCTCCCTCCATGCAGCAGTGAGACAGGTTTGGGAAGATAAATGCAGGGTATCTGCTCTTCCTCAGAGCTGGTTTTTCTCGGCCAGGAGGTGTTTCCTGCTTTGCACTGGTGCAAATCCCAGGGAGAGGATTCACAGTGGTGGTCCCAAGGTCCACCCGCTCCCCCCCAACAGCCCTGCCCCTTACTTGAAGTGTATCCTGGTACTGCACAGCTGACTGCATGGCTTCCTCGAGCTTTTCCAGCCTCTCCTTCCACATTTTGTTTAGATTTTCCCACGCATTGTTCATCTGTGGAACACAAGATTGCCCACAAAATTCGTTCGGCTCTTCAACCACAGCTCCCACTTGCTCCCACCTGATTTTATCTGAAGGAGAAGCTGCTGGCTTTTCCTACCTCATCAATGCTCTTTTTCACTTCTGGTTTCTCAGTTTCACCACAGGCAAAAATCAAATCAGTTCCAAGGAGGCGGATGAACTCGAGCTCTTCATGCAACCCATCCGTCTCCTCTTTAATAGTCTGCACAGACACAGCCCCAGAAGAGAAACCTTTATTATTAAATGCTCTTCCAAAACTGCCCCAAGAACAGGAGGGGTAAAGCACAGAAAGTCCTTCCTGCTCCAGTGTCCTGCACCTTGGCCAACAGACCCCAGAGCAGGTGACCCAGGGAGCAGGTGGCCAACACTGCCAGCACCACCCTGGTCCTCTCCCATCTCTGCCCACAGGATGGGGACTAAAATAAGAACATCTGTATTTAGATGTGAGCCTGAACTGCCAGGATGAAGATGTTGTTTACAGGAGCATTTTGTCAATATAGGAATGAGGTTTTGAGACTGAATAGGTACAAAAGCAAAGTCAGAATGGCTATAAAAAGGGGAATAGCAAAGCCAAACTTAGCAAAGCATAAAGAAACATCCCTGCTCCTCAAGGTCCAAGTGAAGTCAAATTCACCTGAAGTGGATTTCGCAATTTATTTAGAACAACTTCCAACACACCAATCCAAGCACCTATCTCTGGTCTAACCAAAATCTAAATATACACTTCCCACACCAGACAGCCTTGGGGTTGTGAGCAGAGCTGTGCAAGCTCCCACATCCCTCCAAACCAGTGGGCAACCAGCTCTGCCCACACGCTTCACTCGCCTCCCAGCAGAGCAGCAGAGCAAGCGATTTAAGGTGAAGGAGACGTGAAACACTTCTGGTTTTTTCCTTGCAGTTCCAAATTGCAATGGAAATAACTCTTCATAATCTGCCTGACTGCCTACAAAACTGATTCACAACTGCTTCTGGCCATGCCCACGCCTAAGATCTTCCCAGTTTAGAGGACAAACGGGGGGCAGACAAGCTGCAGACTGGGACAGTCCCATGGGCCTCACCTCTGCTGCTTCCACCTGCTGCTTGATGATGGAGGGGTCAATGCCTGGGCTCTCCAGGTCATGAACAATGTCCTGTGTGTCCTTGATGGTTGTCAGGAGGGCTGCCATGTCATACCAGAACTTCTCTGCAAGCTCCAGGACATCAAGGAACTTCATTTCACGTTCCTCTGTCCGAGTTTTGATGTCTTCCCAGAAGAAAACCATCTGATCCAACTTGTCCTGGATTACTGAGGAAGGAAATCACAACATTCAGTGAAGAAAGAATCCTTTTTACAACCCAAAAGCATTTTGAAAACACTTCAAAATAGCCAAGAGAATATTTCAATGGGAAATAAAGAGGACCAGGACTATCAGAGCATTAACTCTGGGAGATACTGAGGGATGTGAGAAACTCCAGCTTGCAGAAATAAAGCCTTTATTTATGTGCAGGCAAGCTCAGGGCAAATTTGCCCACACACCCTCCCTCCAACAAACCTCTGTTCTGGCCACCTCTAGCATGAAGTCCCTGCTCACTCAGTCCATGAGCTGACTGTTGAGCTGCCAAGGAAGGTGCCAATTAGTGCCAATCGTGTTGATGGGTCTTTTTGTGCTGGGGATGTTCCTTCCCTCCATTAGATGCTGAATCAACACCACCAAATCATGTCACAGAGGCCACCAGCAAGAGATCAGCTCAGGGTGAGGGCTCAGCTCAGCTGAGAAACCACAAATACTTCTTTCTCCTCTGGCTGATGCCACCCTGTCCGCTCCAGAGGGAAGCAGGCACCAGTCACCTCCACCCAGAGGATTCACCCAGGAGAACCTCCAAAATGCACCCCTGGGACATCCAAGCCTCCCTAGCAGTGATGGCTTGGGGAGGAGAAGCTGGGCACTGTTCAATCCCCCCGGGGATACCTTTGGCTGCCAGGTCCTTGTCTGCTCCCTGGGAGCGAGCGATGAGCTCCTCCCCGCGGCGTTTCAGGGCCTCGAAGGAGGGCTGCAGCTTCTCCAGCTCCACCGTGGAGTTTTTATTCTCACTGATGCACTCCCGGATCTTCTCCACCTCGGCGGGGATGAGGGGCGGCAGCCGCAGGCGCGAGGACAGGGACTCCAGCATCTCCAGCATGGGCTCGATCTTGTCGTGGAACTGGGGAAGAGCCAAGCCATTAGGGCAGGAGAGATGGCACCAAGGGATGCTGTGTCACTGCCCGTGTGTGCCACAGCCCTGAGCGCTGCACCCACGGCTGCTCGGAGGGGATGGACAGTGCCCATGACAGCAGTGCCACCCGCAGAAGGAATGCCACCCTCAGCCACAAGGACCCCTGCAGCAGCAATGGCACCTGCAGCAGCAAGGACACCCACAGCAGCAATGTCACCCTCAGCAGCAAGGACACCCACAGCAGCAAGGACACCCTCAGTAGCAATGGCACCTGCAGCAGCAAGGACATCTGCAGCCTCCTGCTCACACCTGCCCTGCTCCAAGAGAGCCAACAGAGTGGCCATGGGCACTCCCAGAGCTGGCACTGGCACACCTGTCACCCAAACACAGCAGGGACTGGTCAGCAGACTCAACCTACAGATCCACCTTTTTGCTGCCGTCCTGTTTTTAGCAGATGGGCCAGAAACCCCAGTGCTGGTTGTTGGAGCATCTGGGCAAAGATGCTGCTGGAAAAGCGGCCGTGTTTGGTGTTGAGGGGAATCTCCAGGTGGCACAAGGCCAGCAGGAACCCACCCTGGCAGGGTCAGTGGGAGGTGGTGGGAGGCTGCATGCGGGTGGGGAGGAGCTGCCACGGAGCTGGAGCTTCAAAAGCAGAAGCAGAAAGCCAGGAGTGAGAGAGGAAGGGGGTCTAGCAGGGCTTCTTATGGGCTTTTTAAAGAAAAGTCAACTTTGTCCTTAAAGACCCCAAACTGTCTCTGCTGGTGGGAAGGACAGCTCTGCACTGTGGCTGCCACCTCTGGTCCCTCTCCCAGTTCCTACTGGGAACACACCGGTGCTGGTGTCCACCAAACCCCAGGCTCCACCAGCAGAGAGGGCACAGGCTCTTGGTGCAAAGTTGATCAGGACACGCTGGCCCAGCCAACAAGCAGGAGCAAACCAGCAGGTCCAGCTGGGGCAGGAAGCTCAGGGCAAAGCCCTCCAAAGCAAACCCTCAGCTTTGCAGGAAGCACTCCCAGCGGAACGAGCGGCTGGGACCAGGCGGCAACGCAACCCAAGCCAGCCCAAAAATGGGATTTCAGGCCCCCACAGGTAATTTTTAAGCATGTTCTGCTGAGCTGTGCATGGACCAGAAATTAAAGTCTGGGTGTAAAGTGGAATCAGCCCCAAGAGTGTAAATGAGTATCTGTGGTGGGGGACTCGCTTACCTCCGAAATCTGCAATGGTGGGGCGCAGTCAACACAAGAATGAAATGGGACCATGTGGGGAGGACGGGCACAGGCAGCAACACACACAGATAACACATTCCACAATGGGAGTGAGAGATGAGAGGGGAGGGGAATGTGGGGGGAAAAACTCGGAGTTAATACAAGTGCAAACCAAGAGAAGTGACTACACAATACAGGAATTAAAAAAATAAACACCCAGACATGACAAAACCAACTGCACTACGGTAACATGGGGTGAAATGAAACACAACTGAGGGTCATCCACCCTCAGCAGCAGGAACAATTCACCCCCTTTCAGGACTTCCTTTCCTATCTCTCCTGCACTCACCCTCCTCCTTGGGGGATGCCCAGTCTCCAGACAAAACTGTTACCTCTCCCATACAAAGGATCCTATGGCTCTTCACTGCACTCACAGCTTATCAGAACTGAAAATTCTCTCTTCAAGCTCTTTCAAGAGGCTCTCTGGGCCCTTCCAACCTTGGGTGGATGCCAAGTCAGCCCCTTTGAACCAGCATCATTACTGAGGTTGTAAAAATTTATTAGCCTATTTACTGTGTCGAGCCTCAAAAAAGCCTTTTCTCTGCTCCCCCAGCCAGTGCTGAGCAGCAGGAAACCACCCCGGAGGTGTCTGACCACGTTATACCCTATAAAGGGTTTTACAATTGCAACACTCGGAATAAAACCACGTTCCAAAGCAAGTGGCTTCCCCAGGGGACTGTGAGGAGCAGATTCATCTCCCTGGCAGCCCAGCGTACCTGGGTGGACTGTGCGACGGCCTCGTCGAGCGCCAGGGCCCGCTGGCACACCTCCTCCTTGATCCTGGCGTACATGGCCTCGGCCGTGGAGTATTTCTGCTGCACCATCTCTCCCTCCTCGGGGTTCAGGTCCTTGAGCTGGGGCCCGATTTTCAGCAGCTTGTCGATATGAGGTTTATGTTCAGCGATGGACTCTCTCAGTTGCTAGGGAATAGAAGGGGAGGAAAACAGATTTGTTTGGAAATCTGGTTCAAGTCGCTGCCTGTTTATTCCATGCAACACTCCACGAGCAGCGATCGTATCTGGTAGGAACTCACACCGTGGATTTCATGTCTCAGCATCTGCCAAGCACATGGAACTCGGCTCTTCCTAACATGGCTATGGCACAACACCCCGCACGGGCCCTGCCCCAGCTCCTGGCCCTCCCCACGGCTCCACAGGGGACCCCACTGGGAATTTTTGCTTGGCAGCTCTCTACCCTAAAAGCACAAAGTGGTTTTCCCTGCCACAATCAGGCAGGAGATCCAAAGGCAGCCAGGCTCTCTTGGGTGCAAGCTGCATTTTGGTAAGGAGTGCTCCAACATAATGAGTGATTTCCACACGGCACACTTGACTTATACAAGCGGGATCCTCAAAAAGAAGAGAATTGAGAAAAAACCGAGGAAAATTCAGGAAAAAAGGTGCTCTTGCCTCTGCAAGTGCTTGCACCTCTGTTTAAGGCAGGAGAACTGATGGGCAGGAGACACAAACGCTGCATCCTCTTACCCTCATGTCATCCTGCTGCTGCTTGAGCTGCTCGTGGTCGATGGCTGGAGGGGGCAGCTGGGAGAGGAGGGCTTGAGTCTCCTCGATCCACGGGTTCAGCTCCTCGTAGGTCTCCCAGAACTGGTTGACCAGGACCTGGGCTCGCTCCAGGCGGGCGTAGCGCTCCGAGTTGAGCTGGCTCACGGCGTCGTACTGTTGCACCAGGGACTCGGTTTTCTCCTGAAACAAAAAGAGGGAGGACAGTTATGGTGAGGGAGGCAAAAGGGCGCAGGAAAAGGGCCAGCTCCACGCTGTGAGCTGGAAGAGGAGGTGCTTTTGGTGTCCTTCCACGTGCATGGGCTGCAATTCCAATTAAAGCAGCCTTGGGAAGCTCTGCTGTCTCCCCCTCCCCAGCCCCAACCCCTGCAATAAAAATATGCAATAAAGGAGAGCAATAAATGTAAAGAGATTTCTGCTAACACTGGTGGGAATTACTAAAGATGGAGCAATTTTAAACTCCTTCAGCCTGTGCAAGAGCTGAGGATTCGCCTCTCTCCCCTCTCTGTCCCCCTGTTGCAGTGAATAGCAGAGCAGGCTCACCTGGAGAACAGCTTTTTGTTCCTCGCCACAGGTCCCGAAGATCTCGTTGCGCTGGCTGAACAGCTCATCCATGGAGTCTTTGTGGCGAATGATGTCGATGGAAAAAGCCTGTAGAAAGGAAAGGCCCAAAGAAAGGGAAGAAATCAGAGCTGAGCCCAGCCTCTCCCCCAGCTCAACCTCTCCCCAGCCCTTCCACGGGATCCTCCTGACAGCACCAGGTGCCACAGAGACCATGCAAAACTCATCACAAGTGTCCTGTGGCCCACTGAAAGTCTGGCTGGAAATGCACATTCCTGCCTGTTTTTCTCACCACTCATCTACATTAACCTCTCTCTCTCGAAGTCCTGAAAACAGCTCTTAAACTGAGGTATAATTACTTCCACACCCAAGGTCCTCACCAGAGGAACAGCTCCATCATCCACTCATTAGCAAACATCCCCCAAAAGGATGCTCTCCAGAACTGCATCTCCCAATAACTTTGCCATTCCCAAGGTCCACACGATTAACAGCGGGAAGCTGAGCTCAATTTAACTTAATTCTTGATGCTTCAGTCCTCCCACACTTATAAACCTGTCTTATTTTCCTTTTTTTTTTTTTTTTTTTTTTTAAATTTTAAATCCAATAAGCCTGTGTGCTGCTCTGATTGCCCAGGCAAAGGGAAGAAAAGGGCCGTTTATTTAAAGTGCACGTTCTTTCAGGCATGAGCTCATCTCAAAGATATAAAAAAACCCCCAGCGCCTCTTTGTTCCACGTCTGGCTGCTGGGAGGGAGCTGAGGAGTCCCCCACTGCCGGGAACAATGAGCAAAAAGCAAGTGGAAAAGCACCCTCATTAATCAATATATACATTTTTCTAAACCCTTCCTGCTGTCAGCGCCAGCAAGATCCCAGCAGAGCTTGCTCCAGTGGCCACAGGGAAAGGGTTCCAGTGGAGCAGCTCTCTCAAGGGGATTCCTGGCAAGAGCACCCATCTATCCCTAAACAGCTCCTGCAAACAGATGGGAAGCTTTTTCCTTTAGAAGCCCAATGCTTAATTTCTCCAAATTCTCTTTCTCCTTTTTTTTTTCTCCTCTTCCTTTCCAAGGACAAGGCTGTGTCTCTCCCGGTGCTCTGGGCTCAGCACTACACACCCCAGGGTAAAGCTGCCCCCCAAACCATATCCCATGACCCAAACAACACACCCCATCACCCGAACTGGACCATCCCTCCTCGTAGCCCAGCCCAGATCCCCATCAGGGAGCACACACGGACCTTCTGCACCTGCAGCTGTGCTGTAGTCTGGTCCTGCTCCAGGCGGATGGGACCGAGAGCCATCAGCTTCCGCTTGGTCTCGGCCACCCAGGCCAGCTCTGCATCAGCCGCCTGCTCGTACTGGCACAGGGGACAGGATGGGCAGAGGTTAGTGATGGGCAGCAGGGAAGGAGCACACAGAGAGCTGGGGATGGTGGGGAAAGCAGAGGGGCCCAGCAGGACATGGGGACAAACACCTGGGCCTGGCGTGCAGAGGTGGGGGAAGGAGGGGACATGGGGGTGGACGCAGGTTTCTGACTCCACGCTGCCCTTGGTGACTCCTGCAGCTGTTTTCGGGTGTGTTGGAGCAGCCACTTTCCCTACACCCTCCCTGCCCACAGGGAAAGGGATGAACCCTTTAAACACAAGCACTTTCCTCGCAGGATCAGCACCTTGGACTAAGTGCTCCATGGAGTGAGGGCACTTTTCACTCCACAGGCTCCAGACCCTGCAGAACAAGCCTTTTTGGGAAGAATTGCTTGCCTGGAACAAAGCCCTCTGTGCTGTCACAGCAGGGGATGATGCTTTTCCAGGCTTGAAAGTCACCTGTCATCAGTTTTACACCACCTACATCACCCTGTAAGCAAGAGCCTGCAGGCAGGATAACGTGGTGCTGCTCTGGAGTTATCCCACCCCAACCACATGCAAGAGGACGGGTCAGGAAACAGCCCTGCTGGTGTGGTCCATTTCTTGGCATTCCCAGTGGGATTTGGCCCTCCTGTCTGGCTGTGCTTGCTGTTTCCCTTCCACTGCCACTGCACTGTGTAACTGGGGCAGTGCTGAGCCACTCACTCCCACTCTCCCAAGAAAACCCATCAGCCTCCAGCGGGGTTATTAAATTACCTGTTGAGACCTCTGAATGGCAGCATCGATTTCTTCCACCCTCTGCTTGATGGTGTCACTGACCAGCTTGTAGCGCTCGTTGGTGTCTGACACGAGCTTGTCCAGCCCTTCACGGGCTCGCCACGGAACCAGCTCCAGGAGAGCTCGGCTCACCTCGTTCACCGTGTCCAGCACGAGCCTGTGCTCCATCACCTCCTTCTTCAGCTCCTGTGGAAGGCACCCATGGACATGTGTCCTTCTCAGCAGGTGACACTCCTCTCCTGCCCCCTCCCGGCCTCTCAAACAATGACCAAACCCCCACGAGCTCCCACCCTCACTGCCCACCTTTTGCCGCTGCTGGAACTGGGGGATCTGCTCCCCAGTAGAGGACTGTGCCCCACTGGAGGCCAGCTCCTCCTCCACCTTGCTCATCCAGCCGGTGAGCTCCTCGTGGGTGGCCTGGAACTTGGTGGCGAGCTGGCGCGCCTGCTCCAGCGTGCGCAGGGCTTTGGAGCTGGCGGCCGTGATGTCGGAGTAGCGGGTCTTAATCCCATCCAGCTTCTCCTGGATCAGCAGCACCTCCTCCCCTGCGGGACAGCAACGAGAGCCAAGGGATGCTGGGCTGGGCTGCTGGGATGTTTCAGCGGCCACCTGGCCTGTTCCCCCCGTTTTAAACACCCAATTCCACCTTCATTTCTCTTCCTATTAAAGCAACTTCAGCCTGTTTTTACAGCCACAAAGCTACTCTCTCATTTTCCACCAGTCAGAATGAAGTCCATCTCCTCCTTGAGACAGGAGCTGTGAAAAGTGGCTTTGCCACAAGCTCCAAAGCCACCCCAACTCACTTCTCGACTAACAAGTCACAACTCCAGGAAAAAAAGGCCACTTCACTCGTTACTGCTATTTCCAAGAGGACATGAAAATGCATGCCAAATCCTTTGTAGTGACTCTTCCTGCTGCACGGCTCCCACCAGGACAGAGGGCTGTACATCTGCTCCGAGCAGACCACATCTGAGGAAATGCAGCACCCCGACCTTTCTTCCCACTCATAAACATAAACTCACACCCACGTGGCAACAGCAACAACTGCTCAGTATGGGAAAGCAATATTAGGGAAGGGCTGGGGGTATTTTTAACCTCTTTCCATGTGATTTGGCAGCTGGATGCAATGAGGAAACCCTCCCTTGTGCTGCAGGGCTGTTCAGCTCTGAGCACCCCCACAGCAGCAATGGGAATCACCAGCTCTCCAGGCTGTGAGGGTGGAATTTGGGACCAACCAAGTCCTAGGCTGGAGTGTTTGTGGTTCAGCATCCAGATCCAGATGCAAAGCAACTACTTTAGAAGTTTCCAAAAGGAAATTAAGAACTGAAGAACAGCTTCCCCTGAACAGCAATCACTGCAGAGCATGGACTTCCCAGGGAAGAGCAGGAGGAGGACTGGGGGCTTCCCATGCTGAGATCTCTGTGTTACCTGTGGTTTGCTTCAGAAGAGCTTGTCCATTTCGAATGGCTTGGTCCACATTCTTCTTCCTGTTCACAATTTCCTCATTCAAAGCCTGGAGAAAAAGGCAAATTTGGGTTATTCTGCTGCAGGCAGGTCCCTGTGTCCTGCCAGCCAGAGATGCTACAGAGCGCATGAACTTTCCTACTGAGCATGGCAAGGGTGGACACCCCATTTGACAGCTGTCCCCTCATTCTGCTGCGGGAATTATTGGGACTTCTGGGACACAAAGGCTCCAGTCTTAGACAAATCCCATCCCATCCCTTGGATCTGGGTTACCAAAGGACTTGCCCTTGTATTAGACAGAACTTCACCCTTGAGAGCAGCCTGCACAGCCCTGGGAGCAGAACCAGAGGCTTCTTTGGTGGCCAACCCAGCTTCAAAAACCCACCAGGCTTTTCCAGCTCTCAGTCTTGGAAACAGCATCCAGCTTTCTAAAGGCACAGGGTGGCCAAGCTGGCTCAGACATTGTTCAGAAAGCAAACAACCATTTGAAGTTTCCCCCCCCCACCCCCTGCCCAGGAAACCCATTTTGGGGCCACAGTTATTGTTCAAAACACATGAAACGTCTTTCCACTTCTCCAAGCCTCGAAGAGAACCAGCAGCGGAACAAGCTTTGCAAAATTGAAGTCAGACCAGAAACAAAAATAAAACCAGATAAATGCAACAAAATAAACAACATAAACATGGAAGAAAATGGAAAATACCAGCTGGTCTGCATGCTGTTTCTGCAGGACGTCCCGTTTGTAATCCTTTACGGATACCGAGCCCAGCTTGTCCTCGACCTCAGCCAGCCAGTTGAGCACTTCCACCTCCTCCTCCCCAAAGAGCCTGGCGTTGGCCAGAGCCTGGTCCAGCAGTGCTGCCTTCCGGCAGCCCCGCTCGTGGACCTCGCCGTAGCGGCCCCGCAGAGAGTCCAACCTCTCTGCCAGCAGCCTCTGCTCGGCCGCACAGCTCAGGGAGGAGAGGCACTGCCCGACCCCGACCGCCCGAGACACGTCGGCAGCGTGGCTCTCTATCTCTTCCTCTAGAGCCTGAATGGCGGGAGGATAAAATGGACAACAGAAAGGAAAATGAGTGAAAAATGGATAAAATAAAATGAACGCAACATAAAAGGGGGAACAGACGATGAGAGCAACTGAAGGGATGGAGGAGACGCAAAACCCGCCCATGGACGGGCAAACTGCATCCAAATTAAAAAGAAACACAGTGGGAATGTTTTTTGTATCCAAACCCAGACACATTTGCAGTGAGGTGCAAAGACATCCGTTTCATGTTTACCCACACTGGTGGGCCAGGGCTTGCAGCCTTCTCCACACCACAAACAGCCTGGGCAACTCCTCCAATACTGGTTTGTGCCAAAACCCCCTCGCCGTGGTGGCAGCAACCACCAGAGCTGACCTGACACCCACCACCTCCATCCCACTCCCACACGGGTCCCACCTTGTGCCGACTGATCTGCTGCTGGATTTTGGCAGTCTGGGTACCAATGGGCTCAGAGTTGGCCAGTTTCTTCTCTGTCACCGACAGCCAGTCCGACACGGGCTCCGTGGTCTCGTGGAACTGCTTGGCCAGCACCAAGATGTCCTCCAGCTGCTTCTGCCTGTAAGAAGGAATAGCAAAATAAAAAGGAAGTAAGTGTTCAAGGCCAGGTTGGAGGGGGTTTGGAGCAAAACTGGTCTAATGGAAGGTGTCCCTGCACACAGCAGGAGGTTGAAACGAAATTGGCTTTAAGGTCCCTTCCAACCTAAACCAATCTGTGCCTATGATTCAATGAAAACACTAAGGAACAGCTCCCCGCTGGAGCTTCAGGAATTAAAAAGCAGGAAGCAAAACAGCCCCATTCAGAGCAAGGTGAGACACCATGTCAGGCAAGCTACAAAGGCAAAGACAAAAATCAATGTGGAGAGACTGCAAATGGAGCTTTTTCCTGAAGCTGTGCCTTTAGGATCCAGCTTATCCCCCTGGGAAGGTGGCAGAGAGGCTTTTCATGGAACAGTTTGGGTTGGTAGGAACCTTAAAGATCATCCAATTCCAATCCCCCTTCCTTCCATCCCTATCACTACCTTCAAGGTCCCTCCACATGCTCAGCTTGTGGCCAGACTCCTGGTGTTTTAGGGCTGCTGAGCTTCTGGTCAAAGACAACCCAGCACCAGTACAACTTCTGGATGGACAGTCCTGGATGGACAGTCCAGCTTGTTGGCAGTGCTTAAAAACTCTGAGAGGGTCCAGTGTGCCCTCAGAACTGTCCTCATAACCTCAAATATCAGCTTAGGTAGCAACAAGCAACCCATAAACAAGATTCTGGCGGCAGAAAGGTGTCAACAGGATGTTAACACTTACAGGAATAAAAATAACATCCCTCCCCTGCAGGGAAATTATTTAATCTGAGCTCTTCCCTGCCACTGTAAACCCCTGCTATCAGCTTCGCCTCCCAAACAGCCTTTGATTTCCCATGTTTTCCAGCTGTTTCCACGTTTCCAGGATGTATCTGCACAGAAAGCTCTGCCGGCTTCCCGAATGCCGCAACCCCGAGCTCGGGTGCCCGGACGGGCAGGGTGAGCCGGTGCCAGCGGCTCTCACCTGGCAGCTGCCCGGCCCAGCAGCCCTGCCCAGCGCCGTGCCAGGCTCTCCAGCTGCCCCACGATCTTCTCCCGATCCGCGGGCTCGGCCGACTGCGCGATCCTGTCGCCCTCTGCTTGGATCATCTCCACGGTGGCTTTGCGATCGTCCAGGAGCCGCTGGAGCAGCTTTGGCATCACACAGAGACAAAGGAGGGGAAACGTTACTGGTCTGGGGCAGCAGCAACAATTCCAGTCCCTTGAGAGGTCAGATCTCTAATTGTGGCTGAGAAGCACCATGAGCACAGGGCTGAGACCAGACCCAGCCCAGGGGGAACAGCTCTGCCATCAAAACCAGTTAAAAAAATTAGAGTTATATTATATTACATTATAATAATAGCATGCTTTAATTTGGTCAGCCTGAAGTGGTCAGGCAGCTGGACATGATGGTCACTGTAGGTCCCTTCCAACATTTCATTCTATTTATTCTATTCTACTCCCTTTGCTTCCCATTTTCCTTTCCTTTTTTTCTTTCTCCTTTCCTTTCCTATTCCCTTCCCCTCCTTTTCCCCTTACCATTCCTTTCCCCTCTTTTACACTATTCAAGATTCAAACCACTTCTGTGCCACAGAAGTATTCCAAGCCTTCCCCATCACCGCCCCACCAAACTGAACAAGTTTTTAACTTCCACTTGGAATACGTTTCCTCTTCCAGCCTCAGTAGGTCGGACCCAGCCTTGGTAAGGATTAATTTCTAAAATACTTCCCCCTGACCACACTTGACCTCCCCTCCACCCGCTCCGAGGGGCAGGCGCCGGCCCGGGCTGTTATCTCTGCAAACACCGGCACTCCTCGAGCCCGCTCTTACACTTGGAACATTCCCTTTGTCCAAACACCCAAACCAGTCCCAACACCACCAGCTTGCTCCTGACACAGCGGAATTACCGGCACAAACAAAACCCCGGGCTGGAAAAACACGGCCGACCAGCAAAACCAGCAAACTTCAAGAGGTGGCAGGACAATAAAGGGAGGCGGTGATTTAGCCGATGGAGATGTTGAGTGTGGGCAAAGGAGCTGCCTGCTCACCACACTGGGGCGTGGGGAGCCAGGAGCCACCACGGAAGGAGCAGGTCTGTGGACATCCCAAAATAGTGTCTGGTTGTCCCAAGTTCCCCTCCCACTGAGCCACCCACCGCCCTGTGCTCGCTCACCTTCTGCTCCTGGATCTGGGCTTTCACCACCTTGTACTCTGCAGAGGGAGGTTTCTGGTTGGAGATGAGCTCCTCGGTGTCTGCCAGCCAGCTCAGCAGTGGCTCCAGAGCATCCTGAAACTTCCCGCAGTGCAACAGGGCCTCTTGCAGCTGAGCGACTCGCTGGGCCACCTGCACCCCAAACACACCCCCACTGCACGGTCAGCCTGGGGATGTGCCGATGCTGCAGCCTCAGCTCCCTACCCGTGACCCCCTTTTCCTGCCAGACCCCAACAGAGCTGAGAGAAACCAGTTACAGCCCCTCCCCACACTCCACCTTCTTGTTGAGGGTGTTCCAGCGGGTGTTGATCTCTTCCATGTCATGCTCCAGCCCTTGGACATCACAGTTTTTCCCGGCACTTTGGATGAGTCCTTGACCAACTCCATTGACTTGCTGTAGTTTTACCTGGAGAGGATCCACTTGCTCCTTCTGGAACAGCTGGGGATGGAAAGGGTGGGAGAGAAAAGGCATTTATTTATGAGCTGTGAACTGCCCTTCCAGCCCCTCCATCATTCCATAAATACAACAGACTGTCTTTTCTAGTGGAGATGCAGTAGCCACTTGCACTGATTTTGTTAGAATTGTGCAAGTTTGTCCAAACTCTTCCCTCTCCTTGACCCAGTAACACAAATGTCGCAGGAATCTGCTGGTGTGGAGCAAGCTTGGGGTCTACCCGCATCCACCTCTGCTTTTAAATGGGTAAATCCCATTTTTCCACGTACTGGAGTGAGGTAGAGAGAGAAAACTGGGGAAGAAATGAGAGCATTGGCTGCAATCAGCCATCAGATTGGGAAATAATGCTCCTGGGGAAAAACCCCAAGCAATTCTCACAGTGAAGCTATTGAGAACGGAGACCTGACATCATATGAGTTTTGTTAACCACGAAATTACAGGCAGTGAGGAGCTCACTGTATTTCGAAAGACAAAGGCAATGGGCAATTAATGTGCGAGTCGTTTACCACGGATTTGGCACGGTCCTGCCTGGGAATCCTGTGGGGAAAAGCTTTTTAAACCAAAAAAGATTTGATAGGAAAGGGGGAGGAGAGCAAATGAAGCTCCCCATTGTCAAGAGAGGCAGCAGGGAGAATCCTGTTTCTGCAGAGGAGATAAGTGCCCTTTATCAGAGCTGGGGATCGGCTGGAACCACGCGGCGCCCGTGCTCGGTCCCGCTCCGGAGCTGCACAGCCCGGTCCCAGGGGACAAGCCTGCTGTGTCCCCACAGCAAACAGCCCAAGCTCCAAAAAGAGGGAGCTGAGTCCTTCCTGGCTCGGTCTGCTCCCTTGGACCACGAGCCCACGCAGAGCACAGGTCACCCCACACCCGGCACTGGGCAGGATGGGAGCCCTTGGCCCTGTCGCAACCTTTTCCCCTTGGAAAGCAGAGGCGATGGCAGCCAGCCCCCTGCTTCCTCCTCCTCGTGCCTGAGAATGCACAGACACTGATGGCAACGAGCAATTCCCACTTGGATGCAAGAGCTCCTGCTCACAGCAGTGGCTCATGCAGGGCCCAGCTCACCTGGACATTGCTTTGCCTCCGGAGGAGCACAAGGCAGGCAAAAACCCCCAAACACACCAACCCCCCCCAGAACCTCCACACACAGTTCCCAGCATGAGCAAGAGCTGCCACTTGGACTTCTTTGCCTCATTTCCAAAGCAAGAGTTGTTTCTTCCCACCAGAGCTCAGCAACCAGAGGGCAGGGAGGTGTCCCTGCAGGACATGAGCAAAGGGTGAGCTGGCAGACACTGTCCAGAGCTGTCTCATGGATAATTATTCCACAGTTGTAAGAAATAAATGGTATCATGGAAGCACCGATTCCCCGGCTGTTCTCCTGTTACTGTTTAAATATGGAGCTGCTGGTTAGAACAGCCAAACCCACAAAAGGATCAGGCTGATAAGCCTGGCATGTCGGGCTGGTCCCAGCTCTGCACGCTGCAAAACAAACTGCAGGGCTTGGAAGGAGCCAGGCAGGGAGGGAGCCCTGTGGAAAGCCTGGACATCCGACCCAGCTACCTGCAGCACAGGTACCAGCCAGCCTGAGAACCCGATGCTCCATGGGGATCCTTACAAAGACAATCTCACAAACAGCCCGGGGGTGAGCGTGTCCAACACCCTTGTTTTCCTTTGCTCATAAAAGATTCCAGCGATTTAGCTCATTAACCTCACTGTGACTCAGCTCTGAAACAAATATTTAACGACTACCCTTTGCCAGGTTGGAGAAGGCGCAGAGCGAGGTGTCCTGCCCTGGAGAAGGGCTGGACAGACGTTTTGGAGAGCAGAAGGACATCTGCTCCACCACACCTCCGCCTCCTCCTCACTCCCAGAAGTGCTTCTCAAAGCATCCCCTCACTTTCTGCTTCCCTCATCTCCCTTAACCCCAGCGCTGCCAAACGCAGACCCTGGTGGGAAGAACCAGATCACCAACAATGCTGGAGCCAGGGGAAGGTTTAGGGGGTTAACAATCAGAGGTGCTGAACCTGAAATAAGGGTCCCACCACCAAGGACATGTGGAATTTCAGGCAACAGACAACAACACCAAGAACCCAATGGCTTTTCCCTCGCCAGGGTCCTCTCTGGGTGTCCCAGCCCCTGCTCACATGGACCCCCCATGTGAAACCACCTCTCCAAGCCCCTCCACGTGCATCTCTCAAACGGGTGGTTCAGCCCAAAGGATGAGTAATTGCTACCGAATTGGGATTTTTGGCGCTGACTAACTTCTGATGTCTCCTTAGTGATATTTCTCCTAATCCAGATGGCAGGAAATCAGTGCTCGGCTGTGGGAACTCCACCACCGAGGTCTCTCCGTGCAAAAGCCACGAGCACGGCACGATAACACAAATCCCCAAACGCCAGAGAGAATCTGAGCCCCTTCCCATGCGCCTTCCAAGCCTCAGCACCTTATTGCTCACTGGAAAAGCTACAGCCAGCCATGACTGCAGAGGACAGGAATTATTTGCACTTAATTTGTTTTACAGGTTTCTCTTTTCCGATATATTTTCTGCTTCAAAGATGGGAACTACCTGCCAGGAGTCAGTGAGAAGCTTTTTCTGAAGTCTGTGATTTCCATCTGAGTGACCATAATGCACTTTACTAAGCCAAGAAAGTACAAGACAATAGTTTAGGTCATCAAACAGCAAGAGCATTTTGCCTCCCCTCCTTATAAAATCACACAACTCCCCCCCCAAACTTTTTGCCTGCCAAATTCAAGCCAGTCTCAGGAGGAAGAAGGCTGTGCTGAAGCCTGAAGGACGCAGATCGTGCGTTACCGAGCAGGCTCCCAATTCTCCCACCCACCCCTCGAGCGCAAAATAAAGCGATTTCTGCGCCTGAAGCTCCGAGCAACAAATACCTCGTTATCTGGAACGAATCCATCTGGCAGAGCAGGAGGCCCTTCTGCGATGGGAGCAGCGGCCAGGGGTCCCTCTGTGCCCGTCGGCACCTCTCCCTCACCAGGGCACAGGGAGGTGGCACCACCACAGCTGGGGGGATGGAGGGGGTCCCCCAGCGCGGCCCCAGGGGGGGGTTGTGTGGCAGAGGGTGCCCCCAGCAGCTCTGGGGTGGTGAATCCCTCTGGGAGGGGTGGGAAGGCAAAGGAAGGACCTTCCATGCCTGGTGGCACGGAGGCACCATCGTCCCAAGCTGCCACCTCTGCTGCAGGTGCTCTTGCAATGGGGTCGTCCTCCAAAGCCAGCACTTCGGTGGGCAGGTGCTCCAGGATGGGCGGCACAACCACGATGGCAAAGTCATCTGTATCCTCCAAGGCCACTGCCAATGGCACGGGGTCACCTTCAAGATCCCCAACACCAGAGGCAGGTGGATTGGCTGACTGTGGTGGCACAGTGGCAACAGGCACATCAGCAAAGGGTGGTGGGGCTTCCAGAAGCTCCTCCACCATCAAGGGCATGGCAGTGGTGGTGGCTTCTGGAGGTTCCTCAGCATCCATGGTAAGATCCCCAGGGGCTGGTGATGCCTCCTGAGCCTGGGGCTCTGGAACAGCCACATCTCCAAGTGAAAGTGGGTGGGCTGGAGCAGAAAGCTCCCCAAAATCCCATGGGATGGTAGGCCCTGCAATGGGTGATGTGCCAGGAAGCTCTTCAGGGGCAGCTGGACTGGCAGCACATGGGACTCCCTCACCCAGCACCATGGCACGGCCCCAGCCACGGGCAAACAGCAAGTCCAGCTCTCCTGGCTGCAGGATGGCTGCTGGTGTCCCTCCATGTGTGACAGCCACTTCCATGGGGGACCCCTTGGTGTGGGAAGCCCCTTCCAGAGCCAAGCCATGGCTCTGGGAAACCATTTCCCATGGAAGGTCCTCAACAGGCACAGGGACCGTTGCCAGAGACTCAGAGCCTGGCTCTGATGCAGAGCCAGTGTGGAAAGGCAGCAGAGAACCACAACAAACATCCCCACTCTCAGCCAGATGAGTCCAGCCATCAGCTTCCCTCCCTGATCTCAAATTTGTGGCTTCATCCTCAGAATCCAGTTCTGGGACAACCCAGCTGGCAACCTCAGTCCTCCCAGGCAGAAGATGATGGGTCCCAAATGGATCCATCCCCCCAGTGCCACCCTTGCTGTGCTGTGGAGGAGACCCCAGCTCCTCCACCACTGTGTCAGGAGCTGGGGGCTGGCTGGGGGACACCTGCCCAGGACAGGTCCCCTCAGGAAGCTGCAACGCTTCCCCAGTAGGGACCAGTAAGTCTTGGTTATCTTCACCCCACCCCACTGGGGCACTGGGGTAACCAGTTCCCCCCAGTCCAGAAGGTGGATGCACCCCTGTGTCAGGAGATGACATCCCACCAGCCGCCACCACCACGCAACTGTCCACCAGTGGGTCAGGATCATCCTCCTCCACCAGTGCTGAGGAGCACTCTAGGAGGGATCCTGGCCCTGCTGTGGCCACGGGGCTGGGGGAGGCCGCTCCATCAGAGTCTGTTGGGGTGACAGCCAAGGTGTCCCTTTCTGAGAAGGGCTCTGTCAGCGGCTCCAGCGTGCTCAGCACCTGTGAGCTGCAGGTGACATCAAAGTCCTCCAGATCTGACACGACAGCAGAGTCTGAAGCACTGATGTCCAAAGGGGCCCGATGCTGGCACCCTTCGACCTCTGACCCAGCCAGTTTGGCCGAATCTGGGTCCAGGCCCTCTGAGTCCATTGGGGAAACCTGAACCTCCAGGCAACCACTGACAGACTCATGACCCTGATCCTCGTTCAGGCACTGCTCTTCCAGCTCCAGGAACATCTGCACAGAGTCCGTGTCGGACAACTCGGGGCCTGTGGGGCTGGTTGAGCGCTCCAAAACTGGAGCAAAGTCCTCAACTCCACACTGCACCACCACCTCCTCGGTGCAGCACGTGCTGCTGGCGAGGGGGCTGCCAGCACCTCCTGGGGCAGGGCAGGACTGGGAGGCCCCTGGGCTGGCGGCAGAGCCATCCCCCGGAGCAGCCGATTGTTCCCTTTCCTCAGAAATATCTGCCAAGCAACAGCTCTTCTTCTCCTCTGCCACCAGAACAGCCTTTCCTCTCTCTGACAGCGTCGCCTCCTCCCACTCCTCCATCATCACCCAGCGCTCGTCCTCCTCAAATCTCAGCTCAGACTCCGTTTTCTCCCTGAGATTGGAGGTGATAAGAATATCCAGTCCCGCATCCAGCAGCTCTTCACTAAGGCACGGAGAGAGGTTGACGTTCTCCACTGTAGAGTCCGACCCGGAGGCCTCCAGGGTCTCCTGGCGCCCATCGTTGAAGTTCCCCCTGATGAAATTCTTCCTGGCTCGTGGCCAGGTGGCACTGGGGAGCCGGTGAGCCCTGGCCAGGTCCCTGCCACGGCCGTCACCGGCGTTGAGCAAGCCCTGGCGCTCATCCCGGGGACCGTCGTAGCCATCCACACTGAACTGCTTGGCCGTCAGAGCCTCTGCCGTGCCAGACGACTTGGAGACGTGCTCCAAGGTAAGAGACTCGGACATAGGCTCGCCGTGGTCAGGCTGGCCCGGCTGCTCAGTGAGCATGGCACTGGAATCCCGCTTATCCCGCAGGGAAGGGTTGGAGGCGCCCGCTTCCGACACCTCGCTCAGTGAAGCCCCCATCCTTTCTGCAAATTCGGTGAAGTTGGGCGGCATGAAGGACTTCCATGACCGCCGGTTGACGTTCTCCTTCCTCTCGGGGTTCGGCCGTCTCTTTGGTGGAGCCGGTGCTGGCTTGGAGACGTCACTGCTGAGCTTCAGCGCATCAAAGATGACCCGCTCATCCAACTTTTTCGGTTCTGGCGCCCTGGACTCGAAGACATTGGCAGCCCCCAGAGTCCCATTGCTGGATATGGTGCTGCCATCCCCCTTGCCAAGGGTGCTCTTGGAAAGCTGGTTGAGCTTTGATCCCTGATCGATTTGCTCATTAATTCTCATTGTGTCATATATTGATCTCTGGGGCACGTAGCAATCCTCTATATAACCATCCTCATCCTCGCCCTTCCCCAGGCAGGTGCGGTTCTGCCGTAAACAGTCTGGCCGGCTCAGTGGTTTGCCCATACTCTCGTCCTTATGGATGACGGAACCGCCCCGGCAACCTTTCACCCACCACGGCCCAAAGCATCACATGGCCAGCAGGTCCCAAACCCACCGTGGCAGACTCAAACCCCAAAGCAGCGACCCTACAGGGATGGGAGGGTGCACCGGCAGCCCCGCGCCGGCTCAGCAGCCCGACCGACAGTCCCGAGCGCTGAAACAACCCATCTCATCCCCCCGGCCCCCCTAAAAAACCCCATCCATCAGCAAGTCATCCAAACGCAACAGCTTCGATAAAATATTCCAAATGGTTCGCGACAGGAACGGCGGCAGAGTTTGAAGCTCTTGAATGATCCCGTCCGTCCTTCGGTGCTAACAAAGGCACCGCTTGTCCCGGCCGCTCCGGGCTGGCAGCACCGAGCGGCTCCGCGCCTTTTCTGCCCAGCTCCGAGCGCCGTGCAAGTCCAGCTGGTCCGAATTAGCCTCTCCCCCCGACTCTCGTGTTTTCATTTGAACTGGGCTTGTCAGCGGATATTCGTACAAGTTTAAACACAGGAAGTTCTTCATTCAGGGCGAACTCGGAGGTTTCCTGTCTCAAAAACATGATGGCATTGTTGTTCCCGTCACCTCGCCCGGTGCCACCGAGAGCCACGGAACCCCAAAATCCAGCCGGTGGGTCGCGGCACGCCGCCGAGCAGGGAGGCTGCTGGGTCTTCGCTTTTTTTTTTCCGCTTTCTCCCCAGGAAAAAAAAAAAATTGGCTATAAAACGCATCCAAAAATGGCAAAGGGACGGAGCGGGATGGAATCCCCTGAGTTGCCTCCGGGAGCCGGCGGGGGGGACGGGGCGCAGCGGCGGCTGGGGGCGGCTGGTGCCGCTGCTTCCTCCTCCTCCTCCTCCTCCTCCTCCTCCTCCTGCTGCTCTCGCCGCTCCCGGCCCCGCTCGCACTAACTTTCCCCGCAGCCGCTGCCGGGCGGCTCCGCTGCCCCGGGCGGCCCGGCCATGGCGGCGCTGCGATGGGGCTGCGATGGGGCTGCGATGGGGCTGCGATGGGGCCCGGGGGTGTCTCTCTCTCACTCACCCCGCTCCCTGCCCGTGCCCGTCCCCCGCGCTCTCGCCCCTTTGTGCGCGGCTCAGCGGCCGGGCC
>JAWWMO010000065.1:4588838-4604257 GCA_035047845.1 Dendrocincla fuliginosa | reverse complement strand
TTTCGGGTCGAGTTCTCCGGACTCCTGTGGAAATCCCTGCCGGCTGCTGAGCGCAACTCGGAAGGAATGCAGGCTGCCCTGATCCTGCCCTCGTCTTCCTCGGGGGGACAAAGTGTGCCCAGCCAAGCAAAGCATTCTGGCATGGTACAACTGAGGTTCTCTGGCATGACTGCCCAGAGAAGCTGTGGCTGCCCCATCCCTGGAAGTGTTCAAGGCCAGGTCGGACAGGGCTTGGAGCAACCTGGGCTAGTGGGGAGGTGTCCCTGGCCATGGCAGGGGAATTGGATTTGGATGATCTTTAAGGCCCCTTCCCACCCAAAGCTTTCCATGATTCTATGAAAGGGGAGGCAACAGCATCCTTCACTCCCAGCCATTGCTCTGGACTGCATTGAGCCCAAAAACCCCTGCCAGCGCCTTTGACCCAGGGCTGAGTGTTACTCTCTGCTTTGTAGGTGAAATGTGGAAACATTCCAGTTTGTCCAAAAACAACATGGTGAATCAAAGAAGGTCCTAGCCCAGAACTGCCAACACCGAGCACCAGCCAGGCTTTGAAACCCAAGTTCAAAATCCACTGTGGAAAAGATAAACAAAACCCAGGCTCAAGCTCGCTTAGCCAGGAGGCCAAGCTACCTCAGCACAGATGTCTTCCCCAAAACACCCCAAAATTTGATTCCATCAGCTCCGTGGCCCAGGCTGATGGATGCTCCTTGGCCAGACAGGACAAGCCCATCCCTGGGGCTTTCTGGCACCACCACTCCAAACCAGCAATCCTCACCTCTGCATCTTCAGCCTGTAAAGGAGGATGAGCCACTTGCACTGAACAGCACAAGCTTTACCCCATTAGTTCCCCAATTTTTGGGGTGGGTCTCCCAGCTCAGGGGTTGCCGACACAAGAGAGCACATGATGGACAAACCCCCTATGTCTTCACATGACCCCCTCTTCTCATCCATACCTGGGGAATCATTTCCCGGGGGAATTCTGCTGTTTGCTAAACTGAGTCAACAAAGCTGTTATGTTTAGTAACATCTCAACTGTAGCTCATTTGATTCCAGTCATTAAAATTTAATATTAGCGTAAGCTTTGAGAAACCTGAGCTGACAACAGAGAGCGCAGGGGGAAGAAGTGCCCCAGCCTGAAAACGCCTACGAGGAGCTCTAGCTGGTGGCTGGTGCTTGTCCCTCATGCTGAAGAGCCCAACTTGGCTGTGTGAAGCCCAGCACAAAGATTATTCCAACTTTTAGTACCTTTTTATACAAAAAGGGGCTCCTCAGAGAAGCAGCAATGGAAAGAGAGTCACTTGGGTTAAACTCCTGCTGAAGCTCAGGAGTTAAAGATGAGGTCCCTTTGCTCCGACAGCTCAATTCTTCTGTGGCATAGCTGGATCCAAAGTGATCCATCAGGATGTCCATATAAGCACAGGCTCCAAACCACAGAAATGCCTTTCAGCTGCACTTGATCTCACCAGAAAACAAGGTCCTAAGTTAGATGACCCCTTGGAGTCTCCTCCAGATGGGTTTCTTAACGATCCTCTAACAATGTGGTGCTCCAAAACAGTCCCTGCGTGGTTTTCCCGCAGCCCCTGAACTGCAGGTCCCTCCTGCACTGCTGTCCTGGCTCCTGCTGGCCGTGGGAGCCGCTGTGGGCTCAGCCCCTCGCTGGTCCCATCCCCGAAATCACATCCGCTCGCTCAACCGAAACACCTCCTGCAAACAAAGCCTTCCCCCGAGCACGCTCTGGCAGCTGCTTCCCAGCCTCCCACCCCTGAGAAACCCGGCCAGGAGCAAAACTTCCAGTGGGAGAGGGCTCATCCCTCCCAAAGCCAGGATTAGTCCTTCTGTGACCTGGGAAAGGGGCTGGGGGGAAGAGAGGAAATGCATGGATGGCAGTTTTCCAAAAGTTAAAGGTTTGTTGGAGGTTGTGGCCTTTTGGGGGCAAGTTTGCAGGAAAAGAAGAATATATGGGAAGCTTCAAATATAAGCTGCTTCAAAAGTCATCTGTTCCCAGCCTCCATCAGAGCCTTCAATATATCTTCTTTATTAAAATCTGGACACAATGAGTCCAGAAGTGCCCACCTTTGTCAGGACTCCATTGGCAACTTGCCTGGAGCCCTGGGGCCATGCCTAATTTGCATCTCATTTACACAGATGTTCATTAAAATTAATGCTTTAAGACATAATATCTGCCTGCATTTGAGCCTTCTGGACAGACAGACCACGACCACTCCTGGAGAGCCCCAGTCACCCCATCCATCACCCCATCCATCACCCCATCCTCCTCCCCACGGCACCCCCAGGAGCACTGCCTGGCTGAGGAGCCCCTCTGGGCCCCCTGGACACTCTGGGCATGCATCTGGTTTGCAAGCCAAGAAGGGACAGAGTTGTGATATTGTCTTAGAGAGACAGTTTATTGAGAAATTAAAGCCTGGTGCAACCAAGAGAAGCCCCCCGTGCTCCCCACCTCCCCCAGAGCCCGAGCCAGATGCCTCCACCTCTCTCCCTCCTGCACGTACAGAGGACAGACAGTCCCTGCTAATGCCCTTCCATGTGCAGATCAGGATCTGGGATTGCATTTCCCTGAGAGAGGACTGGAAGGTGAAGCTTTGCTAAGACCTGCTTTGCAACATTTCGGATTTGTGCCGAAATCCTTCTCTCTGGACGCAGAACTCCTTGCTCTCTGGATGAACCGTGCATGGGGGGAATGGGGGAACGCTGCTGCGTAACCTCGATTGCTCCATCCACCCCTCGTGCTCCTGCCCCATTTTATACTCAGCCATGACATGGCAAACCCTCCTCTCGCTGCTGCACCTTTCACTCTCCCACCAACAAAGACCCCCCGTGCACTGCATGGCCTCGATGGGCAACGAATGACTCCTGGTAAGGACACCTCATGTCCCCAGAGCACCCCTGGCTCACACAGCCTGGGTCACCCGTGTCTTACAGGGTCATCCTCAAGGTCACTGAGCCACAGACCATGTGCAAACCCCACGATGGGTTAAGCTGCTCCCTCCAGCCCAGCTAGCCCAGCAATCTGGGTTTTGTCATTCTTCCTAATGGGAGCTGCTCAACTGGGAATAATCCCTTGCTCTGCAGGAAAGGTTCAGTGATTTTAAGGCCTAAAAACTCCTTTTTGGATATATTTGTTCCAAGTGACTGCGTGGTGTTGTAATGATGAAGTTAAATCCTTCCCACTGTTATCAGCTCAAAGCAAAGCACTGCCCAACACAGGACAGCAACACCATCGGATGAGGTTGAGTTTGTCCCATAAATAACACCTCCAGCTATTTTTTGGACAGGCAACCCCCAAACCAGCAACACCTTGTCCTGGTGAAGGTTTCACAGACCTATTTAAGTGGTGGAACGGGATCAATTAGCCATGAGATGAAAAGTAAATGGCTGTAAAACTGCCTCCCCCTCCCAGCCCCCATTAACACCAGGGAATGAGCAGCCAGATGTAAATCAGCCCAATCATCAACTCCTGAGCACATCAGGAATAGAAGTTTCACAGCAAGAGAATTTCTAGGCTGTATTAATATAATTAATGTAGTGTAGCAGCATGACCCAACATCATAATACTGTACAAAAATATATCAAACACACTCAACTCTTCCCTTTCTCAACATTTCACACAAGTCTTGATGGTCTCCACCAACTCCTTGCTGGAAACATGAACAGCTCACATAAAACTTCACCTTGGTTTTATTCCCTGTGCATCCCTCGTCCCACAGTTTATCTGTGGCTTTATTTGCACCCAAGGACCCCCAAATGAATGTAGAATGTGACCCAGGTGAAGTGAACAACAGGCAAGAATGGTAGGCCAGGTAGAAAGACCTGCAGAACAATCTTATCTGGACTAGGCTCTCAAACGATGCCAACTTGCAGCTCAGATGGACTCCCTCCCCAAAAACCTAAACATCAACCACCTCTACCAGCCCACGAGATGTTGGCACATCAACATTACTCATCACCAGGAGAACAGGGATTTCCCTCCCCATCACAGAATCTTTCTGCACCTTTTCACTGCAGACTATCAAGTCCACCAGCTGATTTTATGCTCTGCAGAGCAAGGAGATTTTAGCACCCCAAAGCCACTCACATTACAGCAACAAACAACGAAGACGTGATGGCTCAAAGCCCAGAGGTCCTACCCAAAAACCCCACAACACCAGACATGTTCAAAACACCGAATACCACTTAAAAAAACCCATAACAGCATCGAGACTCACCTTGAAGTCTGCCAGCTGCTGGTTGATGGTTTCCACCTCCGTTCCCACCACCCACTGCAAGGCCTCGCTCTCCTCGGCCGCGCTCGCCATGTGGCTCAGCTCCTTGAGGCGGCTGTAGAAGTCCTCGACGCGCGACAGCGTCGTCTCCACCTGCTCCTGCCGGTTCCTGCCCCTCTCCGTCAGTTTGCCGCACTGTTTGCTCAGCGTCTCCAGCTCCCGCTTCAGTCCTAACAAATCCGGGCTCCCTTCGTCCTCCAGCATCTTCTTACATTCACTTTCAGCAGCTTCGATGTCCGACTTCAGCCCCTGGAGTTTGCCCAGGAAGGCTCGCACGTCCTCTGCCTGCGACTGGAGGCTGTCGGAGTCCCTCCCGATGGGGCCCATGCTGTCCAGCTCATCGTCCAGGTCCGCCAGCTGAGAGAACATCTCCCTGACCCGATTGTTGAACTGGCTGATCCCTTCCAGCTTGTTTTCCATGAGCGCACAGCAGTCGTTCACTTTCTGCTTCACGGCCTTGAAGTCCTGCTGAGCCACCTCAGCTTGGTTTAAGAGCTGGGAACAGTCGGATCCATCTGGAGCATCTTCCACGAGACCCTGGGTGAAGTTTTTCAGATAATCCACCTGTGGCTCCAGGGCCTGCAGCACCTCCTGCTGTGCCCTGAGCTTCTCCAGATTCTTGTTGCTGCAGGCTTGTGGCCCCAGGGCATCGTAGATCTCCAGCTGGTGCTTCGCCCCTTCCAGCTTCTTCTCAATGTTCTTGAAGCTCTCTTGAAACTCCTTGAGCCTCTGGGACATTTCTTCAATGGAGCCAGTCTTGGTTTGCAGCTCTTCTGTGATGGCATCCATCTTGTGATTGATGCCAGCCTTCTCATCCCGGATGTCGTCCTCGTCCGCCTGGGACGCATCGATCAGGATGTCGGCAGCGCTGTTGAGCATCTCCAGCAAGGACCGGCGCTTCTCCACGTCACTCAGCATGGCCTTTGACCTCAGAAGAGTCGCCTCCAGCTGCACTGGATCCAGAGTTACCTCCAGCTCTGCCATCTTTGCCTGGCAGTCCTCCACCCACGGCAGGAGATCCTCCGTGTGCCGCTGGTACTTCTGAGCTTTCTGCAAACAGTCCTTGAGCTTAGAGTGTCTATCAGCAGCCTGTTTGCTGAGCTCTTCCCAGTGTGTTTTCAGGCTCACCAGCTGGTTTTGCAGAGTGGTCTTCTCCTCCCCAGGCTGGACTGAAAGCAGCAAGGATTCTCCCTCAGCCACAATCATCTCGTAAGAGCCACTGTGCTGGTTGAGGCTCTTCTGGAACTCTTCTTGTTCCTGAATTTGGCTTTGTAGCCTCTCCAGTTTAGCAGAAATTGGTTGGCTCTGAGCTTGCTGGCACAGTTTGTCATCTAACCAGGTCCTGAGTTCATCAAACATATGCTGGAACTGCTGGGAACTCGCAAGCGCAGTCTGGAGTCGGTTCATCCGGTCGGCTGGAATGGCAATGAGATTAGAAGGCGACAATTAAACTCAAATCAAATAAGCAAAGTGCAATTATTTAAAATCATCTCGTATGTACCAACTGTGTTTTGATTAACAGGAAGGAGTTCTCCATTGCATCACCCGCCTTTTTTGCTCATTGATTCATAAATTTCTTAAGTAGTAGGAGGCAATGCTAACACAGTCATCTCAGTTCTCCTGACCAGTCTCTAAATACAACCCCTTAGAAACCAGAAGATGCATCTCCAGATCAGAGAGTGGCTGCTGAGGCTCCTCCATGCCCCACTCTGAATTCAGGAACCTGTTCTTTTTCCAAGCACGTGCCACGCTGCTTGTTGCAGAGCCACATCAGTGTGACTAAACACCTCTGCTCCCTCTCCAGGCTCAGGTATGTCTGGAGGTTGAACCCTCCTGGGCTTGGTCCCACATAAAACACCCCTAAAGTACCCCAAAAAATGATAAATGGTGCTTCCCCTACTATTCTTAGAAACCCAGGGATGGGAGAACCCTTTGGCAAAGAGCAGGGGTGGAGCTCAACATCCTGATTTCTCTTAAGTGTCTCACCTGCCAGATCTTCCAGCCCTTTGAGAGGAAGGGCCACAGTCTCCAGACGTTTCCTTAGCTCATCTTTGAGGTACTGCTCCCCAATCAGGACGGAGAGGTCATCACAGAGGGTCTGAGCCTCTGCGATCTCCTCCTCCAGCTGCGCCAGGTCCGAGCGGATCTCACTGGTCTCCTCCAGCTGCTGTTTGACGGCCTCGGGCTGGGTGCTGATGGCAGACTGGCCACTCAGGCGCTGCCCCACCGCCTTCACCTTCTCCGAGAGCCCCTGCAGGAGCTCCTGGTACTGGGTGCTCTTCACTATGGCTTGGTCAATTTGGCTGGAGCGGGAGTTGAGGCGTTCTGTTAGCTCGGACCATTTCTGATTAACCCCCTGGAGCTCCTCCCGCACCTGGGTCGTGGATGGAGAAACATCTCCAGGGCCAGTCAAGATGCTCTGGGCTGCCTGGTTGAGCTGCTCGTGCTGTTGTCTGCGGGCTTCAAATTCCTTCAGCATAAACTGCAACAGAAATAACATAAAAATGTTTGCATAAAACTGACAGCTCCGAATACACACAGTCAAAACAAACCAGACCTCCAGGGGCTTTATCCAGCTCATGGAATAAGCAGGAACATGCCCTGGGGTGGGACAGCACTTGGGCTGGGTAGACCAGGATTTACTGTGACCTTGGAAGTTAAAAAGCTGGGAGGGGTCTGTGACTCCAGGACTTTGCTCTCTCTCTTATTTGTCTTACTGCTGTGCAATGTAACATAAACCAGTCAGATGAGAAGGAAATCTGATTATGTTAACTGGGGCTTTTCGCTTCATGATGTGGCCTGTTACGGACATGTTCGGATTTGGAAGCAGGAGGCATGGAAAGAGCAGGCTGGCAGGAGGAGGGGCAGCACCAGCAGGTCCTGCAGAGCATCAGCACAGGTCTTGTTTAAAGCAGTTTCACTCTCCAAGAGGGGCCAAGTGATTCACTGATGAGTCAATCCAGTGCGGGGAAGGGAGCTTGGGCACTGCACCCATTTTAAGCTATTCACAGTAGTTTGGGCTCAGCTGGGAGGACTTGGGAGAGGAGCCATGAGGCCTCCAGAGTGCTTGCAAGACAAATAATTCCAAGTGCAATCTTCCCCCTCCATGGACACCCAGCATGGAGACATGAACCCATCTCACCTGGACCTGCTGCTTCTGTGCATTCAGCATGTTGGGGTCGATGGAGAGGGGCCCCAGCACACTCATCATCAGCTCCTTCTCCAGGAGCCAAGGGCGCAGCTGGGACTCAGCAGCCTGGAAGGTGGCCAGCTGGTTTGCCGACTCCTCCAGCTTCTGCTGCCGCTCGGCCGTCGCCTGGCTGGCTCTCTCCCACCTGCAATCTGAAGCACCGGCTGTGTTGGCCATGGTGGTGCTCCTGGCCAGCCCACCCCTCCATCAAGAAGGTTTTTCTCCCCTTTCCATGATTTTCTCCATGGGAAACCTCCTCAGTTTTCCAACAGAACTAGCGTGGCTCTATTCTCTCTCTAGCTAATAAGCCATTACCCAATTCTAATGGCTACGTGGTCTTGAAGCTCCTAAGAAAAAACCTTGCAAGCAGGATTTCTGTGCTCTAGTCACTACTGCCATGAGCAGGTCTGACCTTGGGGGAGCCATCTCACATCCCTGGCTCCATAAATGAGGATACTCTCATGTGTATCAGTCCTCACACAGCACACTCAGATCTCCTGGACGGAGAACTCCGTAAACACGTTCCTGCTATTTCAAAGAAGAGAATCCCTGGGCTTCTTTTTAAACACACAGCCTTGTTTAGTCAACATTTAATTACCCAGGATAGCCTCACTAATGACTAGAATTTTATATCAAGCAGTGAAGCTTTTAATCACAATAATTAACCCATGTCGCTAACGGGTTTTTTCCTTTTTTTTTTAAGAAGCAGTTTAAGGAAACACATCTTTAAAATCCACATCCATCACAGAGATTTCATTAATCACGACAGCACTCATCTCAGGAACACCTTGTACACCAGACAGCTCTGAGATAAGTTTGCTATTTACTGAATTTTAATTAGAAGTGACTCTGCTCTGCCATGACTTTGGGATTGTCCCGCACTCCTGAACCGCCTCTAACGTGATGTTTGGAGACAGAAGCCTCACTGAGTGCTTCAGGCACTTACTCAGGTCTTCCTGCATCTTCTTCCAGTTCGCTGCTTCTGGGGAATCTGGATATTTCTCCAGCAAGCCAGCAAGTGCATCCTTTACCTTCTGGATCTTCCCAGAATTCTGTTCCAATTCAGCCAGAAAAGCCTGGAAAACAATGATTTGAACTTCCTCAGATAAAGGGCAAAAGAATCAAAACATGGAGTGGGAATGAAGCAGCAGCTGCAAGCTGGAGTTAGACAATTTCTGTTCTTTGCTCTTTAATTATTTGATTTGTTAGCAATATTGTGAGCTAACTTGGCTCCTGGAGCAGGGAAAGGCTGGGAATTGCTTTCCAGGAGAAGCTGGAGTGACCCAGCAACAAGGGCTCCACAGAAGCTCTTTTGCCCTGAGCCAAATGCCTGAAAGCAACAGGTCTGAAAGCAAAGGGGAACTTTGGGCTGCAGCTCCACAGACCTGCCTGGGATCTCTGATCTGGGAATGCCCTTCTTTAACCCAGGGCAGACTCTCATGACTAATCCTTCTGGTCCTGTGGCAATAAAGCACATCTCCAAGATCCTTTGGGAGATGCATGGCAGGGGGTTGGAACTAGAGGATCTTTCAGATGCTTTCCAACCCAAACCACGGTGTGATTCTGTGACTCTCATTTTTCTCTCGGGGAGAGGGGTTACCTTGTTGTGCTCAGCCTGGGCTCTCATTGTCTCTGTCTTGGTGGGTGAGGAAGAGGCGTCCAGCTCCGACAGCGTCCGTTCCTTCGACTCCAGCCACTTGAGCACCTCGCTGGCCTCCTCCTGCACCTCCTGCATCTTGTCCAGCATAGCTGAGAGCTGCTGCTGGCGCTCCCTCAGCGCCGTGCCCAGGGCCTGGTACTGCTGGCTCACATCCGACACGTCGCACTGGATCTCGGTCAGATCTGTGTCCAGAGAGCAGCCTGACATGAGCACCACTGCCCGTGTCCTCCACCTTAAGCTGGACTATCGGGGTCTAATCTAGCCCTGGGCAGCCACAGCCAGCCAAGCGTGAGGAGCAGGAGGCCACGCTCCATCCGTCTGCCCGTGGAGCGCTGTCACATCATCCTCACCTCTCCTGCCAGAGGGGCTTTTCCACTCACACCACATCCACACGCTGACAGTTGGCAAACAAAGCAAATACCTCTGTGTATGTGAACCTGACGCAAGCTGAGCCCCCCTCTCATAATGCCACTGCTAGTACAAGGTTAAATCATTTGACACCGAAATATAGAGCCATTTTTATGCACCTATTATCTCGCTGAACCGGTGAGCTAACAGCAGATAACGGGCCATAATTAAAATTGCTCTTCAAACTGGAGGGTTGGATGCTGTTATAATCCCATAGAACCAATAAATTTAATTGCAGGCCTTAAAATGATCTCCCATTTATCAGCTCTTAACACCACCTGACGGGGTGTCAGGGTGCTGTCACTCCCCGAAGCTGCCCCGCTCTGTCCTTCAGCCTGACCTCCATCCTCCATCACTGCAGCTCCAGCTGAGAATTCCCAACACACTGCCAAGCTCATTCCCGTTGTGCTGGGATGCTGGCAGTGTCACATTGAGGTTCCTGTCCTAAGGGATGGAATTGCACAGACAAGAAGGGGCAGGGACCGTGAGCTCACCTTTGCACGTGTGGTATCCATTCACGCTGCCCACCGACCCTCCTGGCACGGGCAGAGAGGCACCTGAGCAGAGGGGATGGGGACAAGGGACAAGGGGGAGAAGGCAGATGTGTGAGGAATGCAGAACAAGTGAATGGCCCCTACATGACACTAAGCACAGACATGGCATCTCCACGTGCCCGGCGCTGGGCAATCTGCATTAATTTGGTTTGGAGTCCCTTCCTCTCTCCTCCTCCCACTCCCCTTGCTTTCCTGCAGCTCCTCCTGCCTTGCTGGACCAGAAGCAGAAGAGCTGAAGCTGCCAGACCAAGGCACCTCTCCCAACATCCCCCAGAAACCTGGATGGGTGCAGCTCCTGCATGGACCATAACACTGGGGACCGCTGGCCACCTTTCCACGCCAGTATTGGTATTCTGGCATGGTTTTGAGAATTATATCCTGTGAGAATGGTGAATGCCACCCCTGAAGGGATTAACTCCCCCATAGCCCCCTTTTCTTATGGGATGGAGCTGTTCAAACCCACTTGTGTGTGGACACGCTCTCTTTGCCCAGAGGCTCCAGGCAGGATGCACCAGTGACCTCTCCCTGGATACCAGATATCACAGCTACAGTCACAACCCAAGGGAGATTCATACTGTCAGGTAAGTCTCTCTCTTCCTAACCCCATATTTTAAAGTTTTCATGCATATAAGGGGATGTACCTTTGGTCAACCCATGTGGGTGACCGTGGGAGTCACCCAGAACAAGCCTCTCCTCACTTCTCTGGGAGGTTTCCCAAAGAACTGCTCATGAATTTAATCCCAACAAACATATCCAGACCATGAATTCCCATAAATTCCCAACAACAATGTGAGTCCAGGGACTTGTTTTCACAAGCTGGAAGACATCTTGTACTTGGTTTCCAAACAAACCAGACGTAATCTCATTGCTTCACAGACTTGAAGCCAAAGAGGAGACCCGTAAATCACATCTGAGTATCACAGCCTTAAATGTCATCCAGATATGAAACCCAAATGCCGAGTTTGATTAAAACACTCCAGCCCTCGGGAGGCTGAAGCACATCACCAGCAGACAGCAGGAGTCACCTGCGTGAGTTCCCTGCAGGGCTGACAGCCCAGACCCCCAGCTCTCCTGCTCCATCTCACAGAGCTCTCCTGCTCCATCTGAGCAGTTATTTGTGTCCCCACAGCAAACACAGGGTAATTCAGAGCTCATTAGGCTACAACTAATTAAGCCAAGTTAGGCTGATGTGTTAATGCAACGAGCACCAGTGACTTGGCCACTGTTGAGCCCCACAATGCTCAGACTGCCACAGGCCCTCTGAATTGGGCTAAAAGGGGGAAATAGCCCCATTTTTGGCTCGAGGCAGGCTCAGAGAAGATGCAGTGGTGACAGCAGAGTGCTGAGGGATGAGGCATCCTCAGGACAGTGGGCTTCAACTCACCTGCCTTGGGTGGGGTGTTGGGGGCCGTAATCTCCACGATCAGGTTCTCCAGGAGGGTCCCTCTGCGGCCAATCTCCTCCACCTGGGCCCCTTTCCCTTTCCATTCCTCCAGAAGATCCTGCCCAAAAGCAAAGGTTGGGATTGGAGGCCGTGCTTGCCCAGCCCCAGCCCTCTCCTCCTCACCTGTCACCTCTGTGGTGACACAGTGGCACCAGGACACAGCACCCAGGGAACCAGCACATGGCAAACAGGCTGCGCTGGGAAAGGGGGTGTGAAACATCTATTTTTGCCAGGGGAATCAAAGACTGAAAAGCTCTTCCTTAACTAATGGGTCTGTTGAAGGAAACCTTCTCCCTCCCACCATTTCTGGGCCGTCCCTCCTCCTCCCTGCAGAGCCCAGCCTGGCTGAGCCCAGCCGGAGCCCGGCGGGTGCCGTGGGGGGCGAGGGCTGTGGGTGACTCAGCAGAGCTGCTCTGCCTCTGAGTCAATGCCTTGGCACATCCTGATTTACACCATCCCTGCGCCGGAGGGGAGCGGGGGCTCGGGTGACAGGAGGCCACAAATCCACGTCTGCCACGGGGAAACACTCAGAGAAAATCAGTGTGCTTGGGTCTCCCACTCCCAAAGCCCGCCCCGAGCAGTCAGAGGGAGGGATGGGAAACCAGGCAGTGCCCAAAAGGAATCTCACACTGCTCCCTTCTCCACAAGCCACTGGATGGCACAGTGAGGATTCCGGAGACCACAAACCACCTCCCAGGACTCTGCTTCCTGGAATTTATTCCATATCCCAGCATTTCCACAGCAGCTGCCAACTTTCCCGGTCAGATTCCAGCTCCCTTTGCCCACCTGGATGTGCTGCCTGCGCTGGTGCAGCTCCTGGGTGCCCAGGGAGGTCTCAGCAGGTGGCATTTTGCCCTCACTCTCCCTCAGCCACTTCCTCATGGCACCAACCAGATTCCGAAACTCGTCCAGTTGCTCCTGGCAGGACGACGCATCCTTTTCTCTGAGAGTGAAAAGGTTTCAGAGAGTCAGAGCTCGTGCTTTGCCTTGCAATTACCCCTTCCTGAATGTAGCACAGTTTTGTCTCCAGAAGCCCTTTCTGTAATTATTATTATTAGATGTTGCTTGGGAACAGCGCAGGCAGTGCCAGCCAAAACGGGGTGCGTGCAGTGCCAGCCTCTCACTGCTGCTGACCCCCCAGATCGTGGCTGGTGGCACTTTTGGGCAGCACAGTGGTAGCCAACAGCCGTGGGACCACCACTGCCAACTTGCTCTGGCTCTGCACTGGGCTCTTTGTCCTGGGAAAACCAAAGCTTTTGGGAAGACAGGACTCATTCACGCCGTGTCCCCCCAGGCAGCTGCATCCCAGGGGAGCCCAGGCTGTGCTGCCCCTCCTCTCTGGCCACAGCTCCATCTATTCAGCCCATCCTGGAGGAACAAGGCAGCCCTGGGATGGGAGCCACGGGCCCCTCTGGCTCATCCTTGCTGCCTGCAGCTGCGAGCAGCCTGCAGAGCACTGAATTACTGGGGATTACGGTGAGTTTCATCTGCTTTTCCCCATCACTCTCCCTGTATCCCCCAGGGATTCTGGAAACACATCCAGATAGGTGTGACCCCCAGGGATGGTGTTGCTCTGACCCCGCTCAAGCTGCCACAGCCAATCTGAGCTCAGCCAACTTCAGGGCACAAAACTGCTCTGTCCCCTCCTGGAGAGCACACTTGGGGCAGGCTCCTGATCCTCTGCCAGCACCCCTCTCCCCTCCAGCAAGATGCTCTGGGGTGGAGCTGTGGCAGCCCACACGCTGGGAAACGCATAACGCCGGCTCCTGCAGCACCAGGAATTTTTCACAACGCCCCCAGCCAAGGCTTTTTTTAAAGCATCAGCTGGATGGAGCTGCCTCAGGCTCCTGGCGTGGGAGGAGCACGGCAGGAAGAGCTCACTCGTGCCCCCCCTTGGAAAGATCTCCACAGGGTCTTGCTCAGGCCATGAAGCCACCCCTAAACTCACCTCCCCAGAGTGGCCAGGTCCCCGAGACTCACCTCTCTTTTGCCACCTTCTGTAGCTGCAGGAAGTCTTTCTTCAGGCCCTGCAGCTGCTCCTGCTGCTGGAAGGCGCCGGGGGTGAAGCCACAGGAGCTCAGCTCAGCAGCCAGGTGCTCCAGGGTGGCCAGGTCCTCCTGGTGCTGCCTCATCTCCGAATTCAGCTCCTGCCAAGAGCAAAGGGTGGTGCTGATTATGTTCCCCACCAGCAGACTCAGGTAGAGGGGATGAACTGGACAGCACATGTGAATTTTGCTGTATTAACCCCATGGGGTCTTTAATTGGCAAAACCCTGCTATATTTGGACTGGTCCCTAAAAGCCTGGCTAGAGATCCCACCTAAAAACCAGTCTGACTCTTGGGAAATGCCATTTCCTTCTCTCACTGCTGGAAACAGCCTCATTCACTCCGGCCACGCTCCCTCCTGCAGGCAAAGAGCCCACACAGGCCCTGCCTCAGAACCCCCCTGCGGGCGGAGCCTCCTGCCCCGCGGCTCACCTGGATGTGCTGGGAGAAGTGAGCGATGTCGCGCTCGGGCTCGTTCCCCGCCGCCAACATCCTCGTCCTGCTCTCCGTGAAGTGCCGCAGCCTCTCCGAGAGCTGCTCGTACTGCTCGACCTTGGGGAGCAGCCCCTTCAGGGCCTCCTCCCGCTCCCGCTGCTGCCGGCACAGCCTCCCGAACTGCTCCGTGGCCTCGGCCAGCTTGCCCTGCAGGGCAGAGGCCGTGGGGCTGTCTGCCGCCTCCATGAAGCGCGTCACCATCTCCCGGGTGGCCTCCAGGCAGCTCTTCTGCCGGGCGATGTCCTGCTTCAGCTTCTGTGGTGGGCACACACGGACAGGGAGGACACTTTAGGAAGGTTCTGGAGCAAAACTGGTGTGAATTGGTGGGGCTGCCCTGGGAAGCAGCAGCATGTGCCTTGATACAAGCAGGGGAGGGAAAGAATAGTTTTCTATCCTGCTTTTCCTTTCCTTTCTGACCTCCCCAACCTGCTCGGCATTTCCACAGTGTCTGAAATCCAAACCCTACTTGTTAGCACTGAAAAGAGGAGGCTTCCAGCAAGTGTGTGACCTGGCACAGGCACAGGTTGCCCAGAGAAGCTGTGAATGCCCCACCCCTGGAAGTGTTCAAGGCCAGGCTGGAGAGGACCAATCTGGTCTAGTGGAAAGTGTCCCTGTCCCTGGCAGGGGTTTGGAAAGGTATGGTCCTTATGGTCCCTTCCAATCCAAAGCATTCTGTGATTCTACAATATCAAGCAAAGGCTCTGCTCATATCCCTTTTTAGGGTTTTTTTGGTGCTTTCAAAACACTGTAGCTAAACCCCAGCAATTCCCTGCATGGCTCAGGTCCTGCACTGGTGTTTTTGAGGTGAGGGAGTTGGGCCCAGCCTTACCACGCTCGTGGCAAGTGAGTCCTGGATGGAAGTGGAGGAGAGCTCAGCTGGCTGGTCTCTCTCCAGGTTCTTCTCAATCTCAGCCACTGACTGCAGGAGGCTCTCCAGGCTCTCCTGGACGCTCTGGGACTGGGCGATGGATTTCTGCAGCAGGTCCGAGCGCTCGGCCATCTGCTGGGAGAGGCTCTGGAAGCGGCTCACGATGGCATCTGCAGGGGTCAGCACAAAGGAGGATCAGTGGCACAGAGCTCCACGTGCACTGCTGGGTAGTTACCTCACCCACAAGCGGGAGAGTTCATCTTTGCTCCCTCCCCGGTTTGTTTCCACTCTCCCCAGTCTGCCCTGATAACACTGGTAGCTGCTTTGCTTCATACCTGTTGTTTCCTGAATATGCCCACGGTCTGGGGCTGGCTCCCCTTGCACCTCCAGCAGGGAGCGAGCTGCTTGCTGGAGCTTCTCCACTGGCACCTGGTGCTCAGCCAGATCTCCCTGCAGCTGCTGCTTCGACAAGAAA
>JAWWMO010000065.1:4552731-4588738 GCA_035047845.1 Dendrocincla fuliginosa | reverse complement strand
GAGCTGCTTGCTGGAGCTTCTCCACTGGCACCTGGTGCTCAGCCAGATCTCCCTGCAGCTGCTGCTTCGACAAGAAAGAAGCCACAATCAGTGATGTGTCACAGACATGGGGGAGCTCAGGGCTCCATTTAAACCCTCTGAGGGTTCCTCTTCACTTAATCACTAAATCATTAAGAAAAATAATGATGTAGCTTGGAAAGTCCCAACCCATGCTGCAGGCAGAGCTGGATCAGAGGATCTGGGCTGTCCCAGCACCCAGTCACCCTCACGGGGGAGGAATGTCCCCCTCTATGTCCCACTGGGGTGTTTGTGACTGCAAGTCCCTGGTCCTTGCTTTGAGCACCTTGCTCTTACCCCACCTGATCTGCAGCACCAGGACCTGCTGTAACTCCAAGTGCATCTTTCCACTCAGCCAGCAAAAAAAAGCCAATAGGTTGAGTCTCTTTCCTGCTGCTCACTACTCAGAGCAGCCAAATGCCCATCCAGGCTCCAGTGCTTCCCAGGAGGGCACCCACAGTCCCTTACCTTGGTGCTGGCGAGCTGCTTCTGCAGAACAGCCGGATCTGAAGAAACTGTCTCGGAGAGCAGCTTCCCAACAGCAGCTTCACTCTCCTGCAGCCACGTCCTGAGAGACTCTGCCACCTCCTGGAACTGCTGGTAGTGCTCCAGCAAGGTGTTCAGGTGGGAGCCGAGCTTGGAGCACTGCAAAGGAGCAAAGAGACATGACAGGAGGACGTGGGGAACCCATGGAAAAGGCACAGAAATCATCAAGAAAGGGAAAAGAATTAAAAAACTAATCTTGCCACATGTTCATTACAGGAGGCACAATGTAGACCAACACCAAGACAAGGGGTGCTGCCTTGCCCAAGCCTTGAAGAAGACAATCCTTGTCCTACCATCTACATATCTTCTGGAAGCCCAGCCAGATACTCAAGAGAAATATCCCTCTGCCATCCCTGCCCAGGAGGAAAGCAGCACCCAGCCCTCACTCGCAGCCCTGCAAAGCCCTTCCCATACCTTGGAGTGCAGCGTGGTGTATCTCTGCGTCGCATCCTCCAGCTTGCTCTTGACCACCCTCCTGGACATCAGCAGCTGGGACTCGGCGTCCCCAGCAGCTCCCTCCACATCCAGAACCTTCTGCCCCGACATGGTAACGAACCTCAGGTCGCCCTTGTGGGAGATGACGTCCTCTGAGAAGCTGCCCTGCCGCAGGAGCAGCTGCCGGAGGGCGCCGGGGTCGCTGCCCCCCCTGTACATCCCCTCCAGGTCCTGCTCCGCCTGCGCCAGCCACGCCTCGAACTCGCCGTGGTCCCGCAGGAACTTGTGCAGCTCCTCCCGCAGCACCTGCACCTGCTTCAGCCGCGCCTCCGACTGCGCGAGGGACTCCGAGTACCGGCCCTTCAGCTCTGCCAGCCGGCCCTGCAGCCGCTCCCGCTCCTCCCCAGCCAGGCTGTGGCCGTGCTTGTCCAGGAAGGCCTGTGCTGACTGTGTGGCCAGGATGACGTCCTGCTGCTGGGACAGCAGCTCCTGGTGCTGGGCCTGGAAGAGCCAGGGAGCAAAGGTGATGCTTCTGACTGAGGGTCTCTGCCCACCATGTGTGTGACTGAGCTACCACATCCTCCACAGCTGGGGCTGCTCCAAGCCTGGAAGTGTCCAAGGCCAGGTTGGACGGGGCCCTGAACAACCTGGTCTAGGGGAAGGTGTCCTTGCCCATGGTAAGGGGTTAGAACCAGGTGAGCTTTAAGGTCCCTTCCACCCTGAACCAGTCTGGGATTCTATGACACAGCACCAGCAAGGTGGGGAACACCCCAGGCTGGGGTACAGGGGCTCTGTCTTCTTTGACCACAATGGGCATCTTCCCTGGTTACCCTGATTACACCCTGCCACGGCACCCACCCACCACACAGGCTGCATCTCCACCAGGAACTCAGGCAGGGACTTTCCAAGCCTCCCATAAGGAAAATCACGTGTTCCAGAGACCAGATGCATCCAACACCCCATCCCATTCCCAGCTGCAGCAGCAGTGGAGGCAAGGCCAGTGCATGGGGCAGAAAGCTTTGAGAGGGATGAGGTGTCAGTCCTGACCTTCAGCCTCTCGTACTGCTCATCCAGGCTCCCAGCAGCACTGTCTGCTTCCACCACGTGGCTGTCAGGGACATCCTGAGTGCCTGTCCCTGCTCGTGTCCCTGTCTCTTGCTTGGCAGGGTGAGGTCTGTACTCTGGGAGCCCTCCCTTCTGCTCCAGCGATGCCACCCAGTTCAAAAGGGAATCGATCTTCTTGCTGTTCTCCTCCAGCTCTTTGGCAGCTTTCACCTGAAAGCACAAACACTCCAGATAAGGCTGTTTTTTGCATGCTCAGCAAAGTGCTCCAGGGGGGAAGGAGACACAAATCAACAGAGGAAAAAACCCAAGGAGTTTTCCAGCCTCAGCAAATGCCTGAGACATTCAGAGATTCCAAAACCTTTTGTGGCTCTCTAGAAGGTGCAAAGCTGTGAATAAACTCAGCCTCTGCTCCAGTGCATTTCTCGCCCTGATACAACTCAGGATCCCCTCCCTGAAGGGGGACAGGTGGCACCACCAGTGCAGGGAGGTGACTGATGTTCTCACTCCCACAGAAGGTCACCCTAAAGGCAGAGCAAGGGGCCTTTCTCTCCCTCATTCCCCCACAACCAGCTCATCCGTGGCTGCAACTCTCAAGGCATTTCATGACAGAAATGTCAGGGGGACACCTTCCCTGGGGGACACCCAGGAAGGAACCACAAATTGCTTTATGTTGCATGACCCAGGTGACTGCCAGGACCCTGAATGACTCCAGCTGGACCTCACTGCCCATCTCAAGCAGAGTCCAGAGGCTACAGCTCTTTGCACATTACCTTCTCAGTCTCCTGCTGCACTGCAGCACTCACAGCACTCTCCAGCTCCTTCTGGGCCACCTCTGTCCTCTCCTGCAGGGACCGGTACTGCTCCTTGGCACGCTGCAGGTTCTCCTGCAGTGCTGCCAGCTCCCCAGGCTCCATCTTGGCCTTGTTCTCCTCCAAAAACTCCTCTGTGCTTTTCAGGACGCTGGCGAAGGAGGCGGCTCGGGTGTGGATGTTCCTCTGCAGCTCCTGGGCAGACGATGCTGTGAGGCCCCAAGAGCAGCCCCTGCCCCTTCTGCCCCCCGTTTTTCTAAGGAAAGCACTGACCTTCACATCACTTTGCCTCTGCTGCAAGGCTGACAGGTCCCCTTCTGCTCTCTGCTGCTCTGTCAGCGTGTCCTCGGCCTGGCCCAGCCAGCGGCTCAGCTCTGCCAGGCTCTGTGCCCGGGCTGCCTGCTGCTCCTGCAGCGTCTGCGGGCAGAGGAAAGGGGACAGGGGACAGTCAGAACCGGTGCTGCACCTGCACTCACACTGCTGAAAGGCAAGGTCAGAGGTTACAGCTGGAGCAGCTCCTGAAGATGAGGATGCAGCACAGAAAACACCTTTTGTGGCTCTCCAGGTGCTCCCTCTCCAGCTGCCCGTGCCCAGTCCCTGCTGACCTGGTGGCACATTTGCCACCAGTCGAGCAGGTTTCTCTCTGAGGAGCCCATTGAGCTGCAGTGTGGAGCTGCACTCCTCTCCGGAAAACTCAATCACGAGTTTCTGTGCCTTTTCCATTCCACATTACAAACATTGAAATAGCAGCAGAAACTCACTGAATGAGAGGTAACAACAACCTGAGTCGGGCAGTGCCACTGTGGAGCCCCAGACAACCCAAATAGGCTGTTTTTTATGATCCTGGGGTTGGAGAGGGAGCCCTGGAGAGGGAAAGCATTTCTGTAGCTGATCCAGCTCCTCCTCTTGCTGCCAGAGCACAACACAGAAGCGCCAGTTTGAGCAATTGAGCATGATGTGACCTGAGAGTCCCTGCAACATCCCTGCTCCCCTTTCCCAGGGGAGAGAAAAGGTTTCTGAGTTTTTCACTGGGCATTTCAGCAAGGTGATGTACAAACTTGTGCAAAACACTGTGCTTGTTTCTCCCAGTCATAAGATAAAACAACAGAAGCAGATTGAAAGAGCCTTCTTAAGAGCTCTTCAGCTGCAAAGCGAGTTCTTCCTGGGTTAGGATGGGCGCACACTCAATCTGAAAAGGCAAAGCAAACTGGTTAATATACACACACACACTCCAGAGAGGACAGGCAAGAGTTACAGGGAGCAACTGTTAATAAAAACACATTAATCCTGGCTTGGATAAGAGGATCCATGCAGTGATGGGTGCTGCAGCAATGCAGCAGAGACCTGAGGACCTGCTTTTGTCCTTGATACATCGCCAGCTCTTTCCCTGGGACAGCAATGCCTGATGTGTGCAGTGCAAATAAGACATTAAAGCTGTTGGGTGCCTGTGGTGGCCCCTCTGCACGGGGATTTCTGCTGAGGTTAAAGGGGTGTTTTCCACCCAGTCCAAAGCAGCTCCATGAGGGCTGCCAGGCTGTGCTACCCAGACCTCACGAGGGCTCCACATATTTTGGGAGGAGAGCGACTTTCCATGTGGGAGCTACGTGGTGGGAAGGAGGAAGGCTTTAGAGGAAGCTCATGATGTGCAATGAGAAGTCGCAAACTGTGAGTGGCATGCACAGGAAATCCCAAACAGGAGGAGTCTCAGCGCTGTTCCTGTGGCCGGGAAGCGCTTCAGCGAGCAAAGGGCAGCCAGGGAGCAGATGCCTCCCAACCTTCACCTGATCTGTCTGCTCCACCTGCTGGAGACAGACCTGCAGCACCTCCAGCCGGGCCGTCACACGCTCGGACAGGTCCCTGAAGGCCTTCTGCAGCTCGTTGAGCAGCCTCAGCAGCTGCCTGCTCTGCTGCGGGGCCAAGTCCTGCGCGTGCTCGGAGATGAAGAACTGGATGTCGAAGGCAGTGGTGTCCAGCTGAGACTTGGTGTCACTCAGGGGCTCTTTCAGCTCCTGAACGGGAGAGAAAAGATCCATCAGGCAAAATGAGCCTGCAGCCAGTGCTGTCCTGCACTGCTTCCCATCTTTAGGTGCGACATGTGGATGGGCAGCACCCAAACACCTGAGACAAAAAGAGGTTGCTTGGAGCATAAATGCAGGGCTGCCCTTGGGTCTGAAGATGACCCAGCCCTGCCCAGGACACAGTGGCTCCACGTGCCACTACCAGTTCTCAAAGCCTTTGATCCCCTGACTTCAATGCCAAGGTGCTACCAGCAAGCAGGAGATGCTAAACTTGAAAATAACCTTTGAAGTTATCACTAAAAGATGACTAAAGGTGGAGGGGAGACTGGGCTCCTTGTACAGCTGATGGAGACAGGGCAGGTGTGATGGAGGGGGTTCTCAGAGCCCCTCCAGAGGAAGCAGCTCTCTCCTCAACAGCCTGATGGGAATCATTCCTGGTCACTCTGCCCCTACCACACACCTGCAGTGGGGCATGTTCCCCAAACAGCCAAACCAGAACCTTTGTGTCCTGTGGAAACAAGTGACCCTGGAGCAAACACAATCTGGTTGCTCCTGCTGCAGCAGAGGATAAGGGCAAACCCTTGGTAGGCTCCAGGAGGGAAGCAGGATTAAAAGCTTCTCCTCCCTGCAAAGGGCAGCAAGTTCAGCAGCCTGAAGGATTAGGGGCATTGCCATGGTTACCTGGTAGTGCTGCAGGCTGCGACTCAAGCTGCTCGCATCGCTCGCCTGGGGGTAATCGCTGTCATCCAGCGACTCTGCCGTGCCAGACACCCAGCTCAGCAGCTCCTGCAGCTTGCCCTGAAGAGTCTCGTGATGTGCCATGATTTTAGCCTTAAAAACAGAAATGCCTCATTTAAAGGAGGAGCTGTGGGATGCTCAGGGGGGCAGCAGGGACAGTTGCCAGCTCTACCTTTTCGTTTTCTGCCGCCCCACGAAGGTTCTGCAGCCGCAACTCCAGCACGTCGTTCGCAGAGCTCAGAGACTTCTGGAGGTTCTTGGCATCCTTCTCCAAAGCCTTCAGTAATTGCTCAGGGACTTCTTCAGGGGGGTTGGCCACAATCCTCTGCACGGCATCCAACTCCTGATTCACTGGGAAGCTCAGCTCCTGGAGCTCAGCACCCAGGGCCTGAGGCAAGACAGCATCGTTATGTCTGAGACTGGGTGACTTCATCTTCCTGCTGCCAAAGCTGAGCAAAGGTTTTGGAGACACTGCTCCAAACACTGCATCTAGAAAGATTCATCACCCCCTCCAGCCCTGCTGGAGCCAGGTTGCCTATCTTTCTCCAGAATGTAAAATCCATTTCAGCCAAGCTTAGGTTATTGTCTGGGCAGGGAGGAGAAGGTGGATGGCACCAGGAGCAGGAGGGATGGGGTTTGCATATAAATGCCTATTAAACCTCAGATGAATCTCCCAGAAGGAAGGAGGGAGTGCAAGGAAGTCGGGGAGAGGGGAGGCAAACTCTGTCCTGCCTAACACCAGGCAAGCCTGGCCCAGCCTGGCTCACCTCTGCTTGCTGCAGCAGCTCATGCAGGGCTGCCAAGCTCTGCTCAGCTGGCTGCACCCGTTGGATCCTCATCTCCACATCTCGCAGCATGGAGAGATACGATATCAGCTTCTCATCGTGCTCCAGACACATCTTCTTGCTGAACTTGATCTACAGAACCAAACAGTAAAACAAAACTTCAGATTTAGGCAGAAAAACCCCCAAGGGGTTATATATCATTCTTTTTTTTTTCAAAGAAGAAATCTGTTAATAGCATTCCAGCTCATGGCCCTGCCACTTGCTGGCCTTATCTGCAAGATTTACTACAGGAAAAATAAAACACATGGTTGTTTCCAACATAAGCTTCTAAATGGCAAGAGATCTCTGGTGTTACAGCAAAAGTGCCAAAAAAAGAGTCCTACTCATTAGTCATTTAGAAGTAATGCTCCAGCAAAAGGAGCCACAGCCGAGCCTGAGTGTTTTCCGTGGTACATCAGCAGGTCCTTTGCCAAATGCACTGCAGCCAGGACTGCAGCACCCACTCCTGATGCTGTGACTGCCCTCTGAGCCGAGGACCTTGGACAGACACAGCATCAAATACACACAAACAGCTCCTAAAAAAGGCCAAAACAGCAAAAAGTATTCATTTACCTGGGCTGGTCTCGTGGATTCCCTGGAGGTTTCCAGCAGCTCCCCCTCCACTATCACAGGTAACAACAAGCTCCGATCGCCAGGACCTGGCTGCTTGGGCCTCTCCTGGGGGGGTTCTCCTTGGGATTTTGGGGGAACAGGAGCACCTTCTTGGTCTGTGGGGAGCTTGGCTGTTTGTTCTTGCTGTTTCTTTTCTCCAAGCTCAAGGACTGCAGAGGTTTCCTGAACTGCTCTGGGTTCCTCTTTGATAATCAACTCATCAGGCAGCCCCTCTGCTGCAGGGGCTGTGCTGGACCCAGCCCAGGTGGTTTCCATCTTGGTGTCTTCCTGAGCCATCCTCTCCTCCAGGCTCGATGCTACTGAGGAATCATGACCATTCCTGACCCCACGTTTCATCACCTCTTGAGCTTCCCCTTGTTCAGGGGGCACAGGGAACATCTCCCTGAGGTTTTCTGCGTCTTTCTCAGAAACTCTTTTCTTTCCTTTCCCATCCCTGCTGCTCCCCTCAGGCTTGGCTGTGTCTCTTGCCAAGCCAGCAGTAATCTTGAGGGTGGTTTCATGTTTTGGCTCGGGCACCCCTGAGACAAAGTCCTCCTCCTCCTTTTTCCCTGGAATTTCTTTGGAAACTGGAAAAGGAAGGGACTGCTTTTCTGCAGAAGGTTTCTCCAGCTGAGCTCTGTCTCCTGGAATACTGCCCTGCTTTGCTTTCTTTTTCTTACTTTTCTGTTTTTGGGTAGGTTTGAGCTCAGTTTCACTTGTTTTTTCCTGATCAACTGGACCTCCTGCATCCAGTCTTGGTGTTTCTGCTTCAGTGTGTCCTTCAGTGTGTTTGACAGCCTTTTTCCCTGCAAGCTCATCTCCTGCACGCTCCACAGGGCCACCAACTACAGGGGGTTCTCCAGACTCTGTAGGACCCAGCTCTTCTCTCCCTGGACCCACTCTAACAGATTTCCTACGGGCTGCTGGTGTCACCTGGACCATGCTGGTCACTCTCTCTCCTTGCCCAGAAGTCATCACTGCACCTTCTGCACCTGCCACAACTCCCTCTGCACTTACAAACTCTCTCCTCCTCCTCCTCTCCTCACCATCCTCTGCACTGTGAAGCACCTCCCTGTCCAGCTGCTCATTCTCCAAGGTAAATCCCTCTACTTCCCCTGTCTCTCCATCCGCTTCCTTTCCCCTAGATTCTTCCCCCCAGGCTGTTGTCTCCTGGGAGCTCCTTTTTGTGATCCTTTTTTCCACAGCCCCTACCACCAGCACCTCTTCAGGGAAAGATGCTGCACCAACCACTGAGGGGTGTTGTGCAGTCACCTCAGCCTTTGCTTGGGGATGATGATCATGATGTTCATCTCGGGGATGAACACCACCCTTGGAAGCTTCCTGAGGTTTTAATTTCCCTTCTGTCCATGTTATGGGGGATCTCTCAGTGGCAGCTGCTGCACCTCCAGCTGTGTCATAGCTCAGGGCTTCAGGCTGAGCTTTGTGCTCAGCAGCATCAAGCCTCTTGGCAGATCTGGTGGAGAGGATGATGCCTTCCTCTTTTGGAGGTATTTTTTCCGTTTTTTCCAGGAAAGGTTGGGGTTTTTCTACTTTGCAGACCTCAGACCCGTATTTGTCTTCGGGTATCTGTGCCTCCTGAAGAGCAGCTGCTAATTTTTGGCTAATCAGTTCTTTTTCAACAGCTTCCTTTACAGTCACTCTTTTACCACTGCTGGCATCAACAATTCCCCCAGTCCTCAGCTGGTTGGTGGCAATGACTTTGGCCATGCCCTCATCCAGCAGCCCTCGCTCCACGGCAGCTCTCAGGGTCAGCCTCTTGCTGACAGTGCCCTCCACCACCCCTCCAGTGTCTGCCTGTGCCTGCAGCAGCCTCAGGGTGGGCAGAGGGTCCACCTTCCCCAGCCTCATGGCCTCAGCACACGTCAGCTTGGCCCCCGTCACCTCATCCCTGATGGCTCGGAAGGGATGGACCTCCAGGTACCTCTGGCCAGACTCGATGTCAATTTTACACTTCTTCATGAACTCCGAGTAGGGAACAATCATGCAGGTCTCGGGATCTACAATTCCTTCTTTCATTTCTGAAGATGACAGGACTTTTTCCATCACCTGCTGGGGCAGCAAGCCCTCCTGCACTGCTTGACACAGTGCCAGTCTCTGGCCAGAAGCTGGATCAAAAATGCTTCCACTCCCAGCCTGGATTTCTTGCACCTTCCTCTGGAATTCTGGACTAATGAGCCCTGAGGACACTGCCTGGGACAAAGGCAGCTTCTCCTTTGTCACGGGATGGACATAGTCCTGCAGGCACACCCCTTCAGCTTTCCTGAGCTCATTACATAAATCTTGATCAATCAAACCATGTTCCATCGCATCCTTCACCGACAGCCTCATTCCAGACACGTGATGGATGATTCCTCCATCAGCAACCTGCTTGGTTAAGAGCTGAAAAGCTTTTTCCTTTTCCAGGAGCCCCTTTTCAACAGACTCTGCAACAGTCAGGGGCTCCTTAGTTTTAGGATCCACAATTCCACTGGTCTCAGCCTGTAAACTGATGAGCTTCTGTCTGGTTGCCTCATCGGTGCCCTTCCCCTTGGAAGCCTTCTCCAGCTTGCCCAGCTCTTTCTGACTTGTTGGCTCTATGAGGCCCAGATTTGAAGCCAAAGTGACTGATACCTTTTTGCCACGTTTCAAGTCAACAATCCCTCCAGTAACCACTTGCCCTTCCAAGATCCTCATTGCTGTTTCCTTGTCCAGAAGGCCAACGGCAGCGGCGTCCTTGATGGAGTAGACGAAGTTATTGCCTGGGTCAAGAACACCACTTATGGCTTTGTCGGATTCAAGAACCTTCTGGAGAAGCTTCTCATCCATCAGACCTTCTTCAATGACGTCCTCAGTGGTTAAGGACTCGCACGTGTGAGAGTCAAAGAAGCCACTGAACATCTTCATCCTCTCCATCAGCTTCACGGCCGTGTGGCTGGACACCACTCCACCGGCCACCGCCTCGTTCAGAAGCAGCGTCCTGCCTGTCTGCTCATGGACTATGCCACCACTTTGGAGCTGTGCTAAGAGCATTTCCAAAGTGTCCTCTGCTTCCTGCTCCTCCGGGGCTGGCAGGGATGTTTCATCAACACTTTCATCCCCTAATGCTTCTTCTCCCTCCCCTTCGTCCACTTGCAATACACTTTCCATGTCTTCACTCAGCCTCTCTGTCCGCACTGTCGCTCCAGTTTCAGGGAGCCCAACCTCCTCTCCTCCCAGCACCCCATTTTCAACTGTCTCCTCATTTAGTAAATAACCCTCTTTTACATCTTCTGCCTCTAGTTTGGGTTCCTCCACCCCCTGAGGCCTCTCTGCCACAGTTTTCAGTCTGTCTCTACTTTCTGAAACCCCCATTGTTATGCAGATTTCACTTTTCACAGCCACTGACCCACTTTCCAAGGACCTCTTCTGATCCTCAGTACCTTCTACTCCATCTACTGCAGTAGGCTTGGGCTCTTCTTCTGCCTCCATCATAATTTCCTCTGTTTTTCTGAAACCTCTGTCAAGGTCACCAGGAGGTTCTGGCATCAATAATTCTACCTGATGTTTGTCCTTGCTCGTAGAAATGACCTGCTCTCTTCCAAATTCAGCTTCTCTCTTGATGGTCACCTGTTCAGTATAAATCTGCTCTCGCTCTTCCACATGTAGAACATCTTCTGCATCCTCCATGAGGAGTCTTTCAGGCCCCATCACCACTTCCCCATTCTCCAAAGCAGTTCTGGGTGGTTGGATCTTTTCACTTCCTTCTTTTGACGGATCAAATTGAAGCTCAAAGTGCTGCAAAGCCAAACCACTGCAAGGTTCACTTTCAAGAGCTGCGTTTGCCTCTGTCTCCTCAAAACTTCCACTGTCTTCCATGATCTGTGCACAGGATCCATTTTCTTGGGTTTGGATAAGAGCTTTAGTGAGACTGTTCAACTCTCCATCCACCAAGAGCAGCTTCTGGCCATCGTGGATGTTGATGTAGCTGTGGGTCATCAAGTGGAACATCAGCTTTTCATCATCACTCCTTAGCAGAGGGTCCCTGGGCTCTTCATGACCTGTGGGACTCCTTCCAGGAGAGCTCTGGCCATGCCTGCTGCTGCTTGGAGAGCCAGCGAGCTGCACACTGGCCATGACATCGGGTATGACTGTTGATTTCAGCTTCTTCACCACATCCCTCTCCAAGATGCCTTGTTCAACTGCTTTCTGCCACGACACCACCTCAGTGGTTTCTGGTACAAACACAGCCTTAAGGAGTTGCCTCTTGCTGAGAATCTTGTGAACCAGCTCTGTGGACAGGATTCCTTGCTCCGAAGCATCTGCAACTGAGATGATCTCCCCTGTCTCCGGCCACAGGAGCCCCATGAAGGACCACAGGGATTCCAGGACCACCAGTGCAGTCCTTGGGGCTACCAGCTCCTTCCTTACAGCTTCATCAATGGTGAGTCTCTCTCCCGTGACGGTGTCGATGATCCCACCTGTCTGAAGCTGCCGGACGAGAAGGGTGCAAGCCAAATCCTGGTCCATTAAATTATGTCTCACGGCCTCGTCCACAGTCAGCCTGTGCCCTGTCCTGGGGTCAACGATGCCACCAGCAAAGAGGTGGGCTTCCAGCAGCCTGACTGTCACCTGCCTGTCTATCAGCCCCTCCTGGACTGCCCGGAAGATGCTGACCTCCCTGCCTGATTTCAAGCTCACCATCCCACCCGCCAGCTGCCTCACCGGGAGCAGCCTCAGCCCAGTCTCTTGGTGGATGATGCAACGATCCATGAGCTCGGGCAGACTGATTTTCTCTGCAGTGTTGGGGTCAATCAAATCCTTGCCACTTTCCAGGTGAGACAAAAGGCTGGAGTGAAGCTGGGGGGTAAGGAGCCTTTCCTGCACTGCTGTCTCCATGCTGATCCTGCCCTGCTGGAATTTAAAGCCCCCAGTGACGAGCTCAGCCTCAAGAATCTTTAGGCCAATGCTCTGACTGATCCTGCCCTCTTCTATCGCAGCGACGACGGGCAGGAGCTGCCTCCCTTCACGTCTGACTTCTTCCACCTGGTGGAGAGCATCCTTCAATTCCTGCAGCACCTGGAATGTCCTGACATCGATGATGTTTCTGGCCAGACCTTTCTCCAAGGAGAGTTTCTCGTTGGTCTCTGGAACAGCTAAGTCAGATGTGATGACCTGGGCCTCCAAGAGGACGAGGCCCGTGTCCTGATCTATCAGACCTCTCTGCATGGCACCAAAGACAGGGAATATTTCTACTGTGCCAAGATCGATCACTCCTGCCACTGCTTCGCTGCCCTAGAACAGAAAGAGAAGGAAAGGAATTAAATCAAAATTCAGCATTTCCAGAACTCATTGCATGAGTTCTAGGGAGGCCTGAACTTCCAAAAAAAAGAAAAAAGCTTAAAATCCCTAAACAGGCTAGAAAGTGAGTCCCAAAGGGTTTGAAATGCAACTCCAGAGGCATCACAGCACAAAAACTGGTGCATTTGCCAGCTTGCACATTGACAGCAATGCTCATCTAGCCCATCACCAGGGCAGCACCAAGATGCTTCCAATATCCACCACCAGCAACGCAGCCAAGCGCCAAGCGCCAAAACCAGCAAGTGCTCCCAGTGCTCCACGGAAGAGAGGGAAGGACACCAACAAGCACAACAAAGCCCTTCAACAACTCCAGTTTTAAAAAGTAAAGACAACATAAATCCCACTGCTCACTCATAGAGAAGAAAACTGCCCAAAGCTGTCCACTTTGGGGTAAGTAGGAACCTCTCCCAGCGCAGCCTCCACGCTGACTCCTGCCATGCTGTCAATCCTGCACTTCCCAAGCAAGTCTCAAGTGCCAGCATGGCCAGGGAACACCTCAGCCCCCTCAGCCATGGCACAGCTCCCAGCCCTGTGTCAGGGCAGCTCCCTGAGCACAACCACAGCTCCTGCCCTGCCCACTCCAGCACCTCCAAGTTGCTCCTCAGACAGGGCCAAGGGAGAAATGGAAAAAGCTGAACGTCCCAGCATGGAACAGTGACAGACTGGGAACACACCACCTACTGGATGCTTGGAGGGCCTTTTCTTGCTGCTGTCCCCACAAGGAGGGCAGTAATTTAGATGATAAAGAGTACCTTTGTCCAAATGCTCTTTCAATGTTTGGGCTTCTCTCAGTCCCACTGGTTGGGCACAAGGTTGGCCCAAGAACTAAAAGATTTTTGTGGGAATAGCAAGGATTATGGAATGAATTCCTCTTGCATCCCAACACCCTGCTGCAGGAAGAGGGGGAACCTTCTGGGACAACCTAAGCTCTCCACCACTGTCACCAGACCCTGACATGCACAGTCAGAGATGAACAAGCCGTGGAAAGACAGAGAAGAGGGAAGGAGGGAAAAAAGAGAGAGATAAAAAAGAAGCTGGATGGGAGGGAGGGGAGTAAAAGGCTTTTACTTACCGGGTTGCAGGGTGTGCCTTGAGCAATTAAAGACAGAGCCTTATGGAGCAGTTCAGCCGTATCACACACAGTGTAAAGCTTGGTGTTAGCGTCCAGCATGCGACTTTTGTTTGCAAAAAGAACCCCACACACAGGTCGTCCTCTTTCCCTTTGTGTGTTTTGTTTGTTTAAATCCCGGAGGGTTAGTTAAAACTTGTAAGCAAGGATGTCAGTTAATCTTAAAAACAGTTGACATGAAACACAAACTGTACAGGGACACATCATGCTCAATTTAGCGCGTTCTGCTTTGCACTTTTGGTCTTTCATAACTTCTTTCTGACAGTTGGATGTTTCCAGCAAGCAAATGTTAAAAGAGTTCTTCATGCTCCCTCTACAGTGAAGCAACGGCTCGGCACGAGAGCCGCAGGCATCCCTTTGCAGGCGGGGACCTCAGGTGAAGCCCCACTGCCACCTCCTGTTTTCTTTCCCAGGCTTTATCGAGAGCGTGAGTGAAAACTGTTCCAGCCCCAAAACAGCCTGACAAGCCCTGGAGAAGGCTTTTGCTCTAAAATAACTTTCCTGCCCAAAAGGGAGGAAAAGGGAATGGAAAAAGCATCCTTTCCACAGGCAGGCTGCACCAAATCTGTGATGGCTTAGTAGCGACTAATGAGCTGACTCTCTCACCCTTCTGCTGCCAGCATGAGGGCTAAAGGGCTGGCAGTAAAAGCATTTACTGCTCTGAGACACCTGGAATGTGCTGTAAAGTCCAGTTTGGAGCAAAACACTACATATTTAGGTGAAAGCTGGACAGGCAGAACTCAAACAAGCAGCCCTGCCACCCTCTTCCCACGAGTGGCTCGAACAGGGCTTCACTCACAGACCCGACAGCCAAAACCTGCCAGGTCTGAGCAGGCCGTTGCTTCAGGGTACAGGGAGCCAGCAAGCAAACACACAAATATATCCACTGACACATGAATATACACTGAGAGAACACGCACACGGATATCTGTGAACGACAGCTCGTAACAGAGGCAATAGGGATGTGCTGCCAGCCCTCCCTACCCAGCGGAACGAGGATGGGGCCTGAGGGGAGGTGAACAGGGAATGGCTTGGGGGGATCTCCCAGGTCAGCTGAGGGGCTGCACAGTGCAGTCACCTTCCACTGGGAAGAGAAACTTGGCTCAGCCAGGCTGAGACAAACACTTTGCCAGACCCTGAGATCCACGAGGTCACACAGGCAAAGGCCCTCTGGCAGAATCCCACCTTCCTGCAGCCCCTGCCTGCAGGCAGCCTGGGAGATGGAGCCCTCTGAGGTGACAGCCCTGGCAGGACATTCCTCAAAGGACACAGATTTCCCATGGGGACCATTTCCACAATTCCATCTACATCCCTGCATAACAAGCCAACCCTTGCACAGAGGGCAGAGCCCTGATGAAAACCAAGGGCCAACTCTCCCACTGACCTGGAAGGCAGCAGGAAAATGGCTCCTGCTTGGCCTCCAGGGACCACCAGCCTGGATGCTTTGGGTGACCGTGGATGCAAGAGAAGGGAGGGCAACCACGTGCAAGTAAGAGAGGTGATGGGCTGTGAGTGGCCAGTGGCCATGAGACACACAACAACGTGAAACCTTTTGCACCCCCTGAGGAGTGAATGGTGTCCCTGCAGCCCCGGGCCGAGCAGGGGGCAGTACCTTGTGCTCTGTCTCCTGAGCCAGCTGGCTCTGGAGCTGCTGGAGCTGCTCTGAGGAGTTGCTGCAGAGTGCCTGGTAGGTCTCCTTCAGGGCACCAATCTGAGCAGAAATCTGTTCCTTTTCTGGTTGGGAAAGCCTGAAAGGAGAAAGGGAAATCTCTCAGGATACTGCACAAACCAGCTCCACAGAATTACCATGTTCTTTTGGTGAAGGAAAAGGCCAAATCCACCATGAGTCCCCTTTCCCACGGCCCTGCTGCTTCCCCAACTCAGCTAAAGCCGGCAAGGATAGCTGAGCACAGGCTGACCTGCATTGTAGTGATCAAATTCCCAAAGATATGGGGCTGGATCACTACTAAAGAGGATTAATGTTGCCCCACGGCATAAATGGGTTTCACATTTCATAGTTCTCATTGCAGATAAGAGAGAACACAACTGTCACATGCAGCTCATCATTGTCTTTAACTGGAGTCAGGCACTGGACCCCAGGGGCACCAGCCCACCAGTGCCAGCTCTAAGGAATCTCATCTCCCACCCCTGCTCCCCGTGCCTGACCTCTCCTTGGGTCACACTCACTTGTGGCTGTGCTTTGCCAGGAAGATTTGGGAAGTTTTGATGGCCTCAGAGACCTGCTCCCTCTTTGCAGTCAGCTCCTCATTGAGGGCCTGGGAAAAAAAATAAAGAAGCTTAATCGAGCTGTGGAAAAAGAGCAGAAGTCAACCCTTGGTGCGTGATGGTCCCTTCTCCTTTACCTGCTGCTCCAAGATGGATTTCTCGATGTCACCCAGCTCCCTGCTCCCGGCAGCAGCTGCCCTGCCCTGCACACTCTGCTTCAAGCCCAGGGCCCAGCCCAGGAGTTCCTTCACCTTGTCCACATGCTCCTGCTTTTCCTCCTCCACCACTTTCTGCGAAACAAGGAGAGAGGAAGACAACCACGTCACGGGGGATCTCCACAGAGGGAGAGGCTCTGGGGAGCAGTGTCCCAGGTGTAACTCCAACACGGAGCAGCAGCACCCTTGGGGGTGGAGGGAAGGGGCCTGCCCCCTCTGAGCAGAGCTCAGCTCCGTCCCAGCCCTCACCTCCTCCTCCTCGAGGCGCCGCAGCGCGTCGCTGATGTACTTCACGTGCTGCGTGGTCAGTGTCACCAGGGCCGTGTAGCGAGTCCGTAAATCCATGAACTGCCAAGGGACAGAGGGGGAATGGGGTGTGTCAGTCCCGCCGGCAGATCCGGAACGCTGTACTTTACGGGACATGACATGGATGTGGCACCTCTCACTTGGGAACCCCCCAGGCACCTGGCAGACCCGGAACGGCACCAATGAAATGCAGCAAGTCTGATGGGGAGGGTTGTGGCCACACATGCCATGCTGCACGACACTGGAGCGAGGGGAGACTCCGCTCACGGACACTGGGGATGCTCAACTCTTACAGAGGGCTACCAGGATCTTTAATATCCACACAGAGCAGACAGGACCTCGGGTCCCTAAAGGTCTAATCCCAAAGATCCACACACATAAGGCTGCATGGTGCTCTGGTTATTTACCTCACAAGGCTGAAGGGCTGAGCCGACCCCGCTGGATTTGACCCAGGGGTTCCCAGGGGTTCCCAGGAGTCTACGTATGTCATACCTGGTGCTTAGAGCACTAAGCCATCCCCTGTGGCTATTGGAAAAAACAGCGAGGGTGGAAACTTTATTTATACAAGAGTTCAGCAGACAGGAGCTCATTTCACACGGGCTGCTCGTAGGTTTGCTTGGCATGGCAGGACCCCCTGCCCAGTTTCTCCCTGCTGAGGTGGGGTGGGTGGCTGTGCTCCTACCTCCTGTGTGATGGCATCCGAGGACGAGAGCATGCGCCGGCGCTTCATGGGGGACTTCTGCTGCGACTCCACAAACGCCCTGTACGTCATCAGCTGCAACTCATAGTCCTGAAAACACAGCCAGGGGTGGGGAGACAGGGAGCGTGAGAGATACAAACTGTGCCACAGGGTTCTTTCTGCCCAGCCAGCCTTACCCAGGAGCACGAGGGGAACTGTACCTTGACGGCAGCCGAGTATTGCTGGGAGAACTTCTGACACTGGTCCAGCTTGGCCTGGTTTTTCTCAATTTCTGCAGCCAAAGCCTTCAATAAAATTCAAAGCAAAACGGGTTGTCAGGACAAGTTGTCTGAGTTGTTGCCCAGGGAAGCTGTGGCTGCCCAATCCCTGGAAGTGTTCAAGGACAGGTTGGAGCAAGCTGGTCTAGTGGAAGGTGTCCCTGCCCATGGCAGGGGGTTGGAACTAGATGGTCTTTAAGATCCCTTCCCAAACCATTCTGTGATTCTGTGACAGCTGCCATGGTGGGGTGAGCTGAATTCTGCTTCCCATCCCTCCCCTTTAGGGTAAAGTCTGTATGTTCTTCAATGTTTTCATGCAAGACCTCATCTCCACCTCAAGCTGAGTTTCTCCACGTCCCAGACACCCAGCTCAGGCCTGCAGCCTCTTCCCTGCTGTGTGTCATATTTTCAAGCTCACAGATGAAAAGAAGTGACACTGTCACGGCAGCAACCGTGCTGAGACATCACGAGGTCCTTCCTCACCGTTTGCTGGCTGAGCTGCTCCGACAGCACCCGGCTGTCCTCTGCCTGCCCAGGCTTCATCAGCTCCTGCTGCACCGTGATCTCCTCGATCCAGTGGATCAGGGCACTGTGGCACTGCCGGTACTCACTCAGCACCTCCTGGATGCTCTCCAGCTCCGTGTGGCTGAGAGAAGAACCACGACAAGTAAGAGGAAGCTGAAATTCCACCATAGGTTACAGGGGCATCCCAACCACCAAGAATCCCAGGTGGAAGAATATACTGCTAACAAGCCTGACCCCAGCTCTGAGCTGAAGCACGAACGTCAGATGGAGGGGGGAGGCAGGAGGTTCCTCACCGGGTCTCAATCTGGGCGCAGACTCGCTGCCAGCGATCCCACAGCTGGCTTCCCTTCTCCTGGTAGCGCTCCAGGTCGATGCTGCGCTCCTGCCTCAGCCGGTACAGCTGCTCCCCCACAACCTTGGCCTTCGCCATCTCCTCCTCCAGCGTGGAGAAGACAGAACCCTTGTCCTTCACTTCCCCGAGCCATTGCTGCAAAACGAGCAAGAGACAGCCCTGGTTCACCACCGAAAGCAGAAGGGACTTTGGGGCAGAGATGTCCTCCTGCCTGGGGCTGAGAAGCCTGAGAAGGGGTTATTTGGTTTATTTTCCCACTCTCTTTAGCCTGCAAAGAACTGGGAGGTTATAGGAAGAGTAAAATGAAAGGGACTATGTTTACAAGTCAGAGGGAATCAGCTCCTGTCCTACAGCAACAGGACATGTAGCTGTCAAGATGCTCACGTGTGCCAGCATGTGCCCTACAAGAAAGGCACGGCAGTTTCTTGACCTTTACAAAGCAAAAAGGGATCACATAAGCAGCACAAAATCCTCCCAGCTATATCAAGGCAAGAAAAATGACACTCTGTCAAAATTCAGCAGAGAAAGGGAAGGACCCTGCTTGACAAACCAAGAGCACCGACCTGCAAGGCAGTCCTGTGAGACTGAATGGCTGCCAGGTCAGCGGGAACTGCCTCCTCCTGGCTCAGCTTCACCTCGTACCCTTTGACCAGGGATTCTGCCCCTTGGGTGTTCCGGATAATGACATCAACCGTCTTCAACCTGGCAAATCAGACAGAGGCAGCACAATGACACCCAGAACGTGGCAGAGATCTCAGTCGTGAGGCTGTTTGCACTGGCTGCCACAGAGGGACAGAACTCAGTCATGGTCCAGCACAAGGTGTGTTGGAGGGACAGAAGAAGGGTATTTAGTGAATGGGGCAGGTTCAAAAGGGTGTTTGGGAACAGAACATGCTGACTCACTTTTCCAGGTAGATGGAAGACAGTCCATGTGTCTGGTCCATCTTGTTCACCACCAGGTCCAGCTCTGAGCGCAGGTGGGGGGTGCTGGACCCTGCAGGTGCCTTGTCCAGGAAGCTGTAGCATCTCTCGGACACAAACCGCAGGTCCGACTGCAGCCGCTGCAGCTCCTCCTGCATTCGCTGTGGGAGGGAGGGGGAGAGGATGAAAGGAGAGCCCCAACAGGCAGAGGAAAAGCAGGACTGCCCTTGGCAAAGGAGATGGTAGGAAATGAAGCAGGGAGCCCACCTGCTGAGGTTTGCTGCTGCCTTCTGTGCAGCAAGATCCCCTCAAACCCCGCACATTCATGCACCCATCACCCACATGTTCACTCCAGAGAAGCTACAGCTATTTTTGGAGCAGTGTCCACCACCTCCCTCCCCTGCCCATGTCCCAGCTGCAGGCCTGACCTCCTGCTCTGCAATTCTGATGGTGTTTTCCTGGATAGTGTCCCCATCTGCTCGGGCGCTGCTCGGGGACTGGATTCGGCTCACAAGCCTCTGCTCACACTCCTCCAGGCGCAGGCGGATATTCTTGAGCTCGGAGAGATACGTCCTGGCAACGGTCTCATCCTTGTCTTCTGCAAGTCAGAGACAAACAAGACAGCAGCTCAAAAACCCCCAGCCAGTATCTGTCCCAAACGGGATCCTCCGGAAGCCTTGGAGCTGAGCACGGCATGGCGCTGACAGCGGGATCTCTGCTCAGATGGAAAACAAGCTCATGAAATCACCTCGTTCAAATACATCTGAGAATGAGTCCAGCCACAGGGAAGCTCGTGTGACAAAGCTGGAGTCCTCAGTCCCAATGGGACTCAGAGTGTCCCCAAAGACTAAACGTAGGAAGAACTCCTTGCCCAGAATGCATCCTAATGACTAAACACATCACCAACAGTATTGGGCAAGAGGACTCAGCAGTTAAGCTGAAGCTGCAAAGCCAAGGCCTCTCTGCAGGAATATTGCTGGACAAGGGCCGAACACTTGGATGGATGGAGAAATAAGGAGAGCAGCTGCTCACACCACCAACCAGCTAGCTCAGGGAAAAAAGAACATGAAGCCATCCCATAAATCCTTTGTTTATGAGTTCCCACAGCTCCTGGTTAAACCATCAGCCCTTTGAAGCTCACCGTTCTCCATGGACTCCAGCAGCTGCCGGATGTGTTCCTTGGAAGACTCCACTTCCTCCTCCAGGCGCAGCCGGTCCGACACCGAGAAGAGCTCCGAGTCCCGGCTGTCCTGCAGGAAATCCTCGTAGTGTGCCTGGAGGCTCTTCAGGGCTTGCTGGCACTCCCCTTGTGCCAAGGATCTGAGCTGCGAGTGGAAAAGCAGCACATCCAAACATCAGACAACTTCCTGCACATCACCTGAACCGCCTTCATTTCCCAGTGAGTATTTCCAGAGGAGAGAAGGCAAACCCTCCACAGCAGCCTTGGGCCTCCCTCCAGCCGTGCTCACTCCCTAATGAAACTCTCAGTCCACAATCATTTTTTCAGCTTAGCAGCAAACCCCTGAGGTTGTTCTTACTGGGAAAAACTGCAATCCTTTTTTCCCAGCACCCCCAAGCTCAGGTTTTCCCACTGTCCAAGGTGTAAAGACCCTTGACTTCTCCAGTCTTGCACTCTGGTCTTCCCCCTCTCCTCTGCCACGTGAAGGAGCCCGGACAGGAGCAACACAACCCCAGAGCCGAGCAGGGAAGTTCCTCCATACCTTTTCCACACTGAAGCTTTGCACCAGGGCTATGTCCTTCCGCAGGTAGTTCCAGGAGATGAGGCTCTTTGTGTTCACATGGAGCTGGTGCCAGAGAGCCATCACTTTCTGGTACAACTGTTCTACCCTGCAAGAGGAAGGAACAGATCCATCAGCCCTGGATCTTCCTGGCACGCCCAGCCCTGACCCCGTTAATCCTCCAGCCATTGCTGCCAGCCAGCAACCCATCAATCAGGGAATGCAGGGATCCCAGTGTGGCAGCACCCACGGAGTGATGTCCCTGCTGTTCAGTGCCAGAGATGGCTGGGGGGGGGATCTCTGCTCCTGAATTGTCACCTTCTCTTTTGCAAGCGACAACAGCAGTTGCTGCAATGGAGTTTGCAGCTGTAGAACAATGAGGGAGTCCTGCCACAAATCAGCTGTGCCACCCACTCCTGCTCCTCCACTCCAGCTCCTTTCCCATTCCCACCCTGGATGTGTCCCCTCCCATGCCACCATCCTGTCTCTGTGACTCTGTCACGGTGGAGACCACCACATTACCTGTTTGCCATCTCAATGGCCTCTTTGTTGGGTGGGGGGATCAGGAAGCAGACAGAAGGCACCATGGCCTCGTTCCCTGTGGGGCTGATCACCTTCCACTTGGTCCTCTGGGAATTGTCCTCCAGGACACACTCGTCGTTCCTGCAGATCGTGATCTGCGGCAGCACCAACACCACCAGCCCATCAGAAACCAGCAGCAGAGCCACACACATGTCCCTGCTGCCACCCTCCCTCCTGGGGGTGAGCCAGCGCCCATAAATATACAGATGGATATATTTTAATCAAGCAAAAGCCTGGAATAGTGCCAAGCAGTGCATAACACTCGTGCCTGGAGAGGAAGGGACAAGAAGTTAAGCAGAGCTGATTGCCACCCACGTGCTTGTTTGGCTGAGGCTGACGAAGCCCGTCCTCCTCTGGGGGGAAAGGACTCCAGCTCCTGCTCAGAATAAATCTGAGACATGGAAATCTGCTCCAGCAAAAACAGCCGTGCTATTTCCCTCCTTCTGTCTTCCCACTCCATTTCTGCTTCCCGTTGACAGACACTAAGGAGCTCATTCTAAAGCATCACGGGCGCCACTCCCCAGCCTTGTCCCTGCCTTCCCTTTCCAAGTTTCACTGACACCTTCCCAACCCTCACCTCAATCTGTCGATAGTCACAGACAGCCTTGATGGGGATCGTGCTCTTCACAACGTGCTCCGGGTTCCTGGGCCGGAGCTGGACGATGGTTTTGGATCGTCCCACCAGGCTGGCGACAGAGCTCTTGGACTGAATGAGCTGCTCCTTCTCATCCTGGCAGAAAGAAGGATGATGGACAGGTTGTTCAAGGCTGAGGAGGGGAAGTCTCTCCCAGGCACTTCGGGACCCCCCTCCCCAACGCTGTCCTGCAAGGGCTGAACAAACATCAGGAGGATTCTGCTGCCCTGACAGGATGGCACGAGGGCTCGGATGGGATGGAAGAAAGAACGGGGTGGGACCTCTCCACTACTGCTCCCACTGCCCTGCAAAGCCACATGCACACCTCTGGCTCTTTGGCTGCTTGGACAGGAAAATGTTTTCTTTCAAAAGGGCAAAAATAGAGAACATAACATACACCAAAATTAAAGTCCTGGGAGCTGTAAGGGGCCAAGAGCAGGACAAGCTCCAGCCCAACTCCGGGGACATTTTGTTGCCTGGAGGAGAGACCACAGAAGCATGCTCCCTTCTCTAAAGCAAAGGATGAAGGCATGTTGAAACCAATGGCTGGGATGGGATACGATGAATTATGGGGATAAAACATCTCAGGAGAAGGGGCTCGTGGTGGAGTGACCGCACAGGTCTCTGGGTTTGGGGAGAAATCTATCAGCTGGAGGAAAATGCTGGGTAATTGATTCCTACAAATCCCTGCTGGGTTTGGTGATGGGGAAACCCAGGGGATTGGTGGCAAAGCTCCCCTGGAAGAGCCTCCAGCAGTGGTGGAGACGTGTGCGGGTCACGGCACTGCAGCTCGTGTGAGCAGTGACAGCTCAGCCCGTTCTGGCTGCAGCGGCTCAGAAAGGATCCCAGAAAATGTTCTCCCTCATGCTCGGTACTCTGGGGTTGGTTAGTGTGCTGACGACAGTGGAGGATAATTTAATGGTTAAAAAAAGGAAAAATAAAAGAATAAATGATTAAATAAACTACCTGTGCCTGTCCCAGGGAGCATGATTGGAAGAAATACAACTTTAACTTATTAGGTAAGAAAGAGTAATGTAGCTGAGCTCAGGGCAGCTGCCCCAGTCCTGAGATCATGGCTGTTCTCCAGCTGCCCAGAACAGCCTCTCCCACCCCAGACAGCACCTGCCCAGGCTCCTGGTGGTTCAGGCTCCCCAGCACAGACCCCAGGAGCCAGGCTGGCTGCTCCGTGTTCTGGCAGTGCTGGAGGACAGACCAGGATAACCTTGAGACCATGAAAGAGAGGACAGGGGAGCTGCCAGGCCTCCAGGAGAGAGACAGTGCTGATGCACCCATCACAAACACCCAGTAACAGCATCCCAGTGTCACTGGTGTGCTCTAAGAGCAAAGTCCAAGTGACCAGCTGCCTATACACACTCAAATGTCACCTCCTGGCCCTTCCACTGGCAGCTCAGCACTTAACCCATAGCACAAATCCTCCCCTGATCCTGGTTTCAAAAGCCAGCTGATGTTCTGCTCCTCAGGGTTTGTTTTTAGGTTGGCTTTTTTTCAGGCCAATTCAGACAAGAAGATGACAGAGCAATGGCCTGGCCCCTGCTCTCTGCTGTGCCACAGCTAAGCCAGGCCACGTGTTCAGAGATCAACCCCTGGCACAGCCAGGCTGCCCTGGCTCTCCCCCCATCCAGTGCGATGGATTAACACAGGATTTGGGCTGGATAAAGAGCAGGCATTTCTCCACATCCCACCAGCTCAGAAGCACAACCAGGAGTATCCTACAGGCTCTGCACAATGCCTTTGTCAGCAGAACTCAACCAGGGTGGCACGATGGGCACAGATGGGGCAGAACCAGCTCCTGTGTCAGGCTGTGAACTTGCACAGACAGCACAGGGAACCTGCTTCAACCTGCAGTGCCCCAAGGGCACAGAGAGGCTGGATGGTGCCTCTAAATGACAGTGACCAAGATCCAGCCACCACACAGCTGGGGTCACCCACAGCCCCCCACGGCCAGTGCAAACATGAGCTGCAGCTCCAAGGAGAAGCAGAACGTTAGCCAAGGTGGAAAACGAACCATGTTACATCAAACAGTGGGAATAAAGAGCCTGGTTTTCCCTGGGAAGCAAGAGGTGCCCCAAGGAACGTGGCTGGGCTGGAGCGAGGCCATCCCAGGGTGGTGGGATGTCAGAGAACCCACCATGGAGTCCTGCAGCAGGTCCTCCAGCCGCGTCAGGCTCGTGTTATGGTCACAAGAATACTTCCTTTTGATGGAGTCCTGCAGGTTCCGCAGGTACGTCTCCGACTCCCGGGCATCGCTGAAGAACTGCAAAGGCAAAAGGGTCACAGAAACCTGCACTACAGGGAAGGTGATCCTTGTATTCCCTAGCAAGACATCCCCAGAGAGCAGCTAAGAGATACTCAGGAGAAACCCTGAGCACCCCAAATCCTCCTTCCCTCTCCCCCAAAGAGAACAGCAGTGTAGGGAGCTCATCAGTGGGATTCTGCAGATGGACACCAAGGGAATTTGGGCTGCCCCTCCCAAATACCTGAAAATAGGCAGCGTTCTCCTTCACGTGCTGCTCCACGCACAGGCAGAGCTGTTTAATCCACTGCCACTGAGTGTGCACGGCCGCGCTGTACGCCTGGGGAACACACGGACAACGGGCATGGGTAAGGAGCATCTCCAGCCAGGAGGGTCATGGGAAGGACATAAATGGGTGAGATCTGGCTGCAGCCAGGAGGGTTTGCACACAGGTAGGAGGAGCAGGAGATGGCAGACCCTGGACCACCACCATCTCTGTGATCCTCACACCCACGGGTACATGATTCCAGGGGCTGTGGGATGCACAGGTTCGCTTTCTCCCAACCCCAGAGAAATCCCAGGGAGAAACAGGTCCCTGCAGCCCTTTGCTTCACCACCACAGTATCTCCAGAAGCCTGAACGACTCCAGGGCAGCCAAGGCCATTCCCTGTGTCACTCTGCTGCAGTAAAGGCTCATGCTCTGTGTGTCTGTGTCTTAATTTGAGGTAGGGATTACATCGGAATGGCCTCAAGCTTCTCATTGCACTTCCCAAAATAAAACAGCTCTGTCACTGCACTGATGTTCTGCCACCATCAAACACTTCATCAGGCACTGTGGGGCAGGACAGTAAGCCTCCCAATCCCAGATGAGAAGCTTTGCTGCCAGCTGATTCCCAGAAATCTCCCAGCTCCTCCAGGTGCCTGCTCACCTCTACAGTCTGCTTGGCTGGGTGGTTCTCCAGGGACAGCAGCTCAGCCGTGTCCTGGAGGGAGCGGAAGATGTCCTGCTTCTCCTCCAGCTCCGCCGTCAGCTCCTGCATGAGGGGCACAAGCAAAGTTCAAATCTCAGCTATGGGGAACGACCTCACTCAGACTATGTGTCCAACTAACAGAGCATGGAAGTGCTGCAGGAAACACCAGTGTATCCCAGGGATCATCACAGCCCATTCCCATGGGAATGCCTCCTGTGTGCCAAACACCCGGGGCAGATGTAACACAGATACTGGAAACCTGCCCGGGGACCTCTTCAGCTCCAGACAGTGTGATTGTGGAAAGATGGGAATTTATTTATGCTGCTTAAAAGAGGAATCAATTTTCCTCTTCAGCTCAGACTTTATTTCCCCTTCACTAGGTTAAATGTGCCTTTAGTTCCAAATAGTGCTAAAAATACAACTTTTGAGGCCATTTGATTGAAATTCAATTGAACACACACTTTTTTTGCACTTTCTGCTCTGGGGAGAACTTTCATCAGCTCCACTCAGGAGACACAAGCTCAGTGACTTGGGAGAGAGCATCCAGACTTTGGGGAATTCAGGTCTGTTGGGAGCTGAAGGTCCCACAGCGGATCAAAAGCAGCAGCAGCACACCCAGGAGAGCATCTGCTCATCCCACTCACCGAGAAGTAGTTCTTCTTGGCTGCAATGTTGGGGTTGTTATCGCTCCAGTCATAAGCCAGTTCCTCCTCCTCCTTCTCATTCAGCCAAATCAGCTCAGCAGTGGCCCGAGACACAAACCCATACAAGCTCTGGAGGTGCCTCAGTCGGAAGCTCGACGTTTCCTGAACACAAGGAAGGATGATTCCTCTTCCCTGCTCTGAAGGCAATGCATTCCTTCCCCCCTCCCCAGCCCTGGAACAGGGATGCTCAGGAGCAGGGCAGCAGGGATGGACCCCAGCTGGGGTAGTTCTGGAGGCCCTCTGGGAGCCCACTCACCATCAGCTTGCAGTACTGTGTCTCCAGCTTGCCAAGTGTCTCCGTGTAGCTCGCGCGGAAATTTGGAGACATTTTACCCTGAAGGATGAAAAATGCTCCTGTTACCTGACACAGGATGGCATCACTTCAAACCCAATCCCCACATCTTTCTCCCCAGCTCGGTGTGAGGAAGAGGAGGTGGAGAGGATGGCTCAGGGCAGCAGCCTCTTGCACTGCACTAACTCAGAAGCTCCACCCTTAAAAAGGACCTCTGTCCCAGGCACCTTTACCCACCAGAGCCGACCTCGATGCCCTCACGTCCCCACACACATCGTGCCATGCGCTGTGTCACCCAGCCCATGCCATACCTCGTACATCCTGGCCTCCTTCACGCTGGAGCCCAGGTCCTCCACGCTGCTGTGGATGTGCCGCTGGGTCTCCAGCTGGGATTCCACACTTGGAAGGTCAGTCCCCCACTCTGCCCTTTCCAGTCTCATCTGAAACAGGCCAAGAGGCTCAAGTCAGCATTTCTCATCTGCAGGAGGTCATCCCAAAAGGAACGAGGGCAAGGAAACCTCCCAGGTCACTCCAGAGGGAACAAACACCACCCAGTCCTGGTAGAAGATCCTAAGCCAGTGCTCCAACACTGAATGATTTCCAGGACAGCCTAAACAAGCGTCACACCCACATAAGACCAACTGACTGCATCAGTACAGATTTGTTTCCAGCTTTGAAAGGCTCCTCTGGTACCCACTGATCAGCAGGACCACAAGAGGGAAAACCCATCTCAAGATGAAAGTGTCAGAACTCTCCAGAAACACTGAACACCCAAGCAATCATTCATAGATAAAGGCAGGAAAAAGCCCAGAGCAGCTTCCTGCCTTCCCACAGGAGACCTGGCCCAGCACTCACCTGCATCTCCTCCACCCAGGCCAGCAGCTCGTACACGAACCGGAGGTTGCCTTCATCTTCAGACGAGGAGATGGCCACCAGCTCTGTCCTAGTCATGGGCTTCCTGAACCAGGAGGCTGAGGAGGTGTGGAGCCCCTTCGTCAGGGACTCTCCCTTCAAGTGCATCGTGCTCAGGGTGGACGTGGGCACCAGCTCCAGGGTGGAGAAGTGGCCCTTCCTGTACAGGTTAGTGCATTCCAGCCTCAGCGTCACCAGCTCGTCCTGCAGCCGCATGATCCTGGGGGAGCAAGCAGGGAATGGGGAAGGAGGTGCACACACAAACCAGAGCAGAGGAGCCCCGGGTAGCCCCTGCCTTACAATTCTCCATCTCAGACACAGCCCCCCTCACCTGAACACCAGCTCCTCCAGCTGGTAGTAATTCTCGTCCCGCAGGATCTGCACATCCACCTGCAGCTGGCGGATGAGCCCCTCGCACTCCTGCAGGTACACGACCACGTCGGACTCGTACTGCACGGGCTGGCCTGACTCCAGGTGAGCAGCATCCTGCACCACGAGAGAGGACACTGAGGGCTGCGTCCCCTCAGCCCAGGACAGGCAGGGAGAACAGAGAGCAGCCCAGCAACAGCTCTGGACAGAAAAAGCCTTTTGATCCACAGGCTTAACTTGAGCAGAACATGAACTCGTCCCTCACATCTCACCCAGGACATCCCCTTTAGAAAAACTTCAGCAGATGAACTGAAAGCTTCTAGGGATAGATGGGGTCACCATTTTTAGCTCCCAAGCCTTTCAACCAACATCTTTTTCTCCCAGAACAAAAAAACCCTTTTCAGAAATCTACTCCCTACACAGGGTCTGCACTGAGTCCTTCCTGACAGTCTTTTAGGCAAGTAAAACACATTTTGGGGGGGTTAAGCCTCATTATACAACCAACTTTCCCAGAAGTGCTGTTCTTCTCCACGCCAGACCCCTGCAGATGTCCAGCCTCGATAGTTTCATCCCCAGAAGGCAAGGCCATTCCCCAGCCACCCTGCCCCCAAATCCTCTACAACCACCACAATTCATCAGGTATCCACCACTCCTACTTTAGCCTCTGGGGACAGGCTCAAGGGCAGAAGAGACAAGAAATTTGTTTAGGGGAATCCAGCACCCCAGGCAGAAGAGAGATGAAGAGGCAGGTACAAAAGAAGAGTAGGGAAACAAAGAAATAAATGAAATTAGGAGCAGGAAACACCATCCCCCCACTCACAGCCTGTAGCGTGTTCTTCGCCAGAGTGAGTTTTTCTTCACAGCTCAGAGCACCATTCTGGATTTTGTTAGCAATTTGTAGCAGCAATTCCAGCCTGGAATGACAGAGGGTGATGAGAGAGAGGCTTGGGATGTCCCTCTGGCCAGGGGAGCAGGAGACATCCCTTCCTCAGGCACAGCACTGACCTCTCCACCGCCGGCCGCAGCAGCTTCTCGCGCTCCAGCATCTCTATGATGAGCTTGCCCCACTCCTCCTCCACATCATTGGGGTGGTAACCCTGAGGCAACTTGATACGGCCAAATTCAATCCATACCTGGGCAAAACATCAACAGATTGGCATTTCCCACCTCTTCCTTGAGCTGGTTATAGGTTACAGTGATGAAAGGGGCTTATAAGGCACCAGCTCTGTCTCTGCTCCCCCAGTTTGCTGCTCTCTATGTCATTTACCCTGGGGGTTATTCCCACTTCTCCATTCCAAAGCAAACCTGAACTGAGCACACTCAGTCTTGCTAAAAGCACAACACTCCCACCTACAAGCCTCCAGGTAGCCATGATGATCCTTACCTCTAAGAGTTTGTAGAGCTCCTCTATCCTTCCTTTTTCCTGCTCCTTCGCTGGGATTTCAGTTTCTTTGAAGTGTATGTACTGGTTATAAAGTGCCTGGGACAAGAAAGGCTCATCAGGAACCACCCTGGGGAATGCCACCACCCCTCCTTCAGCACTGAACACACAGGACACTGAGGATGGACCTCATCCAGGACCTACCTTTAGCTCTACAGGGTTCTGGGGGAAGGATTTGTCTGACATGAGTATCGTGTGCTGCTTGATCCATGAGATGAGGGACTCCACACGGGTCTGGTATTCCAACCACCTCGAATCCACCTCCTGCAGGGTGAGAGTGTCTTTGCAGAGCACTTGCTGGTGGGCAAGTCCATGGGGAAAAGGGAAAGCCCAGCAGAGCACAGAGGGAACTGAGGTGCCACGGTCAAGCTACAGAGTGGATCATTTGCCAGCACCTCCCTGCTGTGATGCCATCCCAGGTACAAGGAGGAGGAGGATCTTCCTTGCAAGCTGCTCCCTAGAAGCCAGCTCAGCTTCCCCATGAGCTTAAAAACCATGGAAGAACCTGCAGGGCTTGGAAAACACCACAGCCCTCCAGGCAGACCAGTAGGTCACAGGGCAGACACGCTAATGGGGAAGCTCCTTCCTCCCCCCAAGCCTTTTCCACCCATCAGCCATCCACTACAGGCAACAGGGAACCTCCAAACCTTTCCCCCACCAACCACCTGCCTCCCAAATCACTTTCCCAGCCTCCCAAACCACAGCAATACTTACGATAGCGCTGATCCCTTCTCCTCCCTCAGGGACTTTGGGAAAGGCATCGTAGATTGAAGACACGTAAGTTATCACGGATTTCTCATCCGGAGAGGGGACATCCACATCTGGCAAGAGGGAAGCAGAAAGGCAATGAGGAACAGGAGTGGGTGGAAATGTCTGCATTTCCCTGCACCAGCCACATCCCCCGGGCTCCCACCTTCGGCGTCCAGCAGCCGTGTGACCCCCAGGCGCTCGGCGATCTCAAAGGCCTGCTCCAGGTTCTCCCGGTTGCTCTGGATCTGCACCCTCTCCATGTCCACCAGATCTGGCCTGCAAGACGTGCACCAGAGTCATGACATTGGCAAACAGCACGAGGTGCCCAGGGCAGAGCATCTTGGATGGGCATTGCTGCCATGGGTGGTGGCTCTCTGAGGGCACCTGGCCTGCAGCTTCCCTTTGGGAAGGGAAGGCTCAGGCTGTGAAGGAAAACTTCTTGGTCCCATTGACCAAAGAGCAAAGGCAGAAACCAGCCCTTCCTGTGACTCACTGCCTGCACTGAGCAAGGCAGAAGGTGTGTTAGGGCTGTGCTGTCCCTCAAGGAACTGTGAGAGCTTTAAATGCTGCTCAGGGAAGCCCGGAGATCCTTGGATAAAAGCAGGGGTGGAAGTGCTGCTATTCATGGAAAATGAAAGGGCAGTGCTGACATCTAACCACTGCAGCACTCAAGAGTGTAAAAGCTTTTCTTTTTTGCCTCTCCCCAACCTCATTAAGATGTTTTTCTTGCAAACTGAAGTATTTGTTGCTCATTCCAAGCATCCATTCCCCAGCTACCTGACAGAAGAGATAATTCCAGGCAAAAAAGACATTGCTCCCTGCAAGCCTCACCCACATCTTCAAGTTCTCCAGACCATCACTGCCTACAGTGGGCAGGGACCCCCAGGAGATTCTCTCCCTCCTCCCACACACACAACATTCTCCACTGCTCCTTCCTGCCTACCTGTATCTGTGGATGAGGGCGTTGAACATCTTCCCATCGCTCCAGCACGAGGAGAAGTTGGTGCACTTTACCCCAATGTAACCCGCTGTCACCTTTTGTGTCCACAGAAGCAGCTTCTCCTTGGCTGACATATCCCCCAGCTCCCCACTGATGTAGATGTCGGAGATCTGCAAGGAAGTGGCACAGCCATGGGATGATGCAGGAGCAGGAAAAGCTCCATCAGGCACATCCAGTTCCTGTGAACTTGCCCCAGACCTGGCAAAGCCAGGAAGGGCAGGAGGAAACTCCTGGTCACCATGGGGTAGAAAGGTGACAAATTTGAGAATGGACCACCAGACCTGCAGGAGGGAGCTGGGTTTGGCATGGTTTGGGCAGGTTGGAGATCCAGACAGGTGAGGGAGGCAGGGTATTTGCCAACCCCATTTCATGGGGGCACGAGATGTTGCTTGGCCATGTAACCAAACCCACACGGAACAGGAGCTGCCACCACCAGATCCCAATTTCCTACAGCCACAGGAGCTGCTCCTCTGCACCATTCCCATCCCTGCCTGCCAGGGCTTGGGACACACCTCACTGGGAACACACTGTCCTCGAGAGAGGAGGCCCCAGGCAGGTCCCTTCCTGCCCCAAACAGGCTGTGCCAACAGCAATGCTCCTGTACATCTGCTCCTCGTGCCCAGCACCCACCATGAGGAGCCCGAACACCTTCAGCCACCTGGGACTCCCATCCAACAGCACCCATGGTGGGCAGCAAGGGAGCACCCAAGAAGGGACCCCCGACACCACCCCTTGCCAGGGCTGTACGTGCAGCAGGGGATGCTCCACCTCGAGCTCCAGGGCACACCTGGAGCATCCTGTTGTGAAAAATACCAACTTCAGAAGGAGGAAACGGCATTTGGAGAGGACACCTCCCCCTGACCTCCAGCTACGGAGCAGGGCCACCAGCTCCATCCCAGTGGGAAAGGGAAGGATGGGGAGAAGGCTGTCACATCCCCCCTCTGCCTTGCTGTGCTTGGAGAGGTGGGTGCCAGGAGATGATGGTGGCAGAGGTGCCATGACCCACTTCCCCAGCAAAAGAGACCGACAGTCACCGACCCCTCAGACAGACGACAGGACTGGCTGCGAATCCCAGACTGGCACGTGACACCACGCACGTGTCTCCGCATGCCAGCATATTTCTGATTGGCAGGGCTTCCTCCTCGCCCTCCCCCCTTCCAGCTCCCCAATTAGTACAATTACCTCCCCTTAATTAAGGGGCAGACAAAGGGGAGGATGTGAGCTGCTCAGATTTTCCGGGGTGCGTGTGGAAAGGCAATGCAGGCTGTTTGCTCCCTGGATTCCTCCTCCCAGCATTGCAGGGAGAAGGTGTGCCAGGACCCAGCCCCACCCGCCGCCCTGGAAACACTCAGTTGCTTTATTCCTCCTCCAAATACACCCAGTTGGGTGCTGGCATTGCACAGGTCCCAGCTGCCACACATCTCTTTGCAGGCAGAAGACGGGGACCTGCAGGATTATCCATCTCTCCCGCCGGCGGGGCGGATGCTGCCGGTGTAATTGGTATGCTGCAGCTCATCTCCCTCTTCCAAGCCTGATATGCTCATCACACATAAAACTGCTCTTTGTCAGCTGCTGCCACACCTCCAGCACTGCCTTTAACTCCTCCAGCCCCAGGGCTGGGTTTCCTTTGGGAACCTGGGAGCTGGCACCTGATGGCAGAGCCAGGATGGATAGGGCAATGTGCTGGGTGAGCAGCAGGATGCAGGATGGGACCCTCCATGCCTGCTGGGAGCAGAAAGAGACCCACAAACCTCCATCTGCTCAGCACACCCTTATTAATTACCTGACAGCTCTTAATTAAGAGCAGAGTGAACCCTTCTGTGAACCCACCCATCGTCTGTGCCCCAACCAGGCTCCCCAGCATTGCTGCCCATCGGGGAGCACCTCACAGCACCCAGTTCTGATCAATCCTTTATTTTTAACCACTGACACAGCACCGGGGCTCTCCAACCACTGGGCCTTTTCCCCGAGAGCATCCTTGCAGGAGACTCTCCCAGGGATGCGCTTACAGAGGTGCAGGATGCGGCACCAGCTCCACCCTCCTTTCTTCACATCTCTGTGACAGGACAAAGATTTAGGGAGGCACCAGCGAGAAAAGAGAGCGGAAACTCACAGGACCTGGGGCCAAACCCTTCCAACATCAGCCTCACGCATCAAGCAACTGGTGGCAGGATACTGAAGGCCAAATGGTGCCTCTGACACTGGTCCCAGCCCAGCAAAGGTACTGGGAGCCACAGCCCCTCGAACCACACACTTGTCCTGGGATGTGCAGAGCTTGGCCAAACCCAAGTGCACCACTGCCTGCCCTGTCACCCCCAAAGAGTGACCTCCAAACAGCAACAAGCTCCAAACCACAGTATCATCCCCTCCTCTTCCTCTTGGAGACCCCCTGGAGTAGGCAGAGCCCCATGTTTCCACATTCACTCACCCACCAGAGAGCTGAGTACAAGAAGGGGACACTACAAACTCACACCCGAGCCAGCAGCCCTGAGGGCACATTTGTCACTGGTGACAGCAATGGCACCAGACCCTGTGTGACCGCCAGCCGCACCCAGCAGCTCTGGGCACTGCTGCCCTCAGTCTGCCCGTGCCAGGAGCAGAAGACAGGACAGGGAAGCTTTCCCAGAGGAGATGCTGGAGGGGAAAAGGCTTCAGGAGCTTTCCGCACCAGCGTCCTCCTGCCCGCGCTCAGCACCAGACTGGGTGGGATGGCCATCCCCAGGGACCACGAGGATCTGGGGTCCACTGAACCAGGTCCCCCCACCCCACTCCAGAAAGGGGGTGAGGGCTCAAGCAGACACTGACCATTGCTCCGGCTGTCCCCGAGCTCCCCCTCCAATCCCAGCCCTCCGCAGCGAGCCTGTGGCCACCATCAGAGGGTGACACCGTGGTCCCACCAGCTCCTGTGCCCTTGGCTGGCCGGTGTGCCGGGTCGCTGCCGTACCCCGAGGAGCTCCGGGCCGCGCTGAGGGAGGACGGGCTGCGGGAAGCTGGCAGTCCATGCCCATCTCCCTCCCCAGACCGAGACGATGGCAACCCTGAGGTTCTCCCCATGCTGGGGTTTTCCAGCTGGTCCACCATGGGGGACGGCGTAGACAGCTCCGAAACGGTGCCCGGCTCTGCTGCGAAGGAGCAGGTCCATGCGGCGCTGGAGCTGGGATCATCGCTGCCTCCTTTCCCCCAGGCATCCTGGGCACTGCCAGCCCCCCGCTCCCGGCTTCTCGCTGGCTGCTCTCCGGGCACGGTGCTGGCCGGGGACAGCAGCCCCTCTGCGCGGCCACCAGTCCCCTCGCGCAGGGGCAGCAGCACAGCCCGGCAGCTGCCGGTGCCGCTCCGCTGCAGCTCGACCAGCCGGCTCACTGCCTTCTCACAGTCCTTCTCGGCCGGGTTCTCCAGCAGGCGGGCGATGACGGTGGTGCCTTCCTCCCGGGGAGCTCCCGCCACACCCGGCCGCTGCGGCTCCAGCACCAGGCGAGCTTTCTGCACCTCCCCCTGGAAGCGCTCCTTCACCTGCACGATGATCCCGGGGTGCAGCGCCGACGGGTCGCGGTGCCCGCCGTGGGGCTCCTCCGCTCCCTCCTGCCGGGGGGCTGCTTTTGACTTCGGCGCCTCCTCATCCTCAGCCACCTCCAGCGCCTGGGGCTCCTCCTGCGGGGCTGCCTCCAGCATCGCTCTCCTCTTCCCTCTCCGCCTCCGTCTGAAGCGGACCCTTTTTTTGGGAGACAGCGGTGCCTTTCCCACGGCTTTTTCCTTCTGCTCTTTAACGCAGCCCAGCGAATTCCCCATCTCCTCCTCCTCCCCAGTGCCGGCAGTAACGCAGCTGAGCGAGTCGCCGGCTCCCCAGTAAATCCCAGCCCGGGCTTCATGGGATCAAGCGCCCGGCGAGCAGCGCTGCACCGACTGCCCCCGGCTGCCGGCCCTCCTGCCAGCCCGGCCGCCACCGCCGCCGCTCCAGACAGCCATCTTACAGCCTGGGCGCTGCGAGGAGACACATTCAAAGCATCTCACTGCAGTTCAGAAATCACTTGACCTAAAAGCAGAGGGAGCGGGGATTGGCTGCGGCGTCCTTCTCTCCAAATATGAGGTAATTGGAGCACGGCCCTCGCCAACACAAACAGGGAGCAGGAATCAGGCAGCGGAGCGAGGAGGGGAGTGGGAGAGGGTGGGGAAAGGGGGGATAAAACACAAAACCCAAGGAAGGTTCGCAAAGGTAGGATAAAGGAAGGGGTGGGAGAGAAATGGGGAAAAAAAAAAGCAGGGAGGAGTCAGAGTGACTCTGCATGCACGCCAACCAGCTCCGCAGGGGTGTTTCTCTCCAGTTCGGGAGGTTTGCTCCTTAATTCGTAATTCCAAGAGCCCCAGAAGACCAGCTCACGTGCTCACGCTCCTACCAGGCTCACCCAGTTTGGGGCACCATGGGCAGCACAAGGTGCCCTGGGCATGTGGCATCGCTTCAGGGAGCTGCAGTTGGAAGGTCCCAACAGGAACGGCAGAACAATGCTCCCCATCCTGCTCCGGCACCAGTCCTGCCTCTCTCCTGCAGCTTCTGCCCCAAACGCTGCCCAGGGAAGGGGTTTGAGGACCACTGAGCATCCTAACTTTGCTTGCCAGCTCAGAGGGAGCAGAGCAGGGTAACCAGAGCAGGGCAGCACCCAAAGTGGGGGTGTGACAAAAACTGGGCAACACTAGGCATAAAGACAGGGGGAACCAAGCTCAGCCCCAGCAAGCAGGGAAACACTCAATGAGGAAATGCTCAATGCAGAGTAACCCAGGAGATGACTAAGGGAAACCATGACCGTGATCGCTCCCAGAGCACAGGGAAGCCCCCAGGGCATGGGGGCACCCCCCTCATCTGCACTGCTCCAGCTCTGTGTAGAGCTGGCAATGCCTGGGCTCTGCACCGGCACCATCCCAGCCCAAACCCCTCCCGGGTTCTCCCAGCCGCCTGCCCCCAGGCAGCAGCACTGGGACACCAGAGATTAAGAGGTTCACAATGGAGCTACAACCCCTGAAAAAATCCCGTTAGCGCAGGCAAGGGAGAGGACGCGCAGGCTCGGTGGCACCAGCCCCGCTCCCTGTGGCACCAGCCCTGTCCCCCACGGCAGAGTGGCAACATCTCCTCCCAGCCAGGCATGGAGGTGACCCAGGACTTCCCTATGCCCTCTCCATGGTCTCCTGCAGCAGAGGATGTACTGGGGCAGGGTGACCACGAGGACAGCAGGGAGAAGATGCCACAGCCAGGGCCCCAGTGGACATGACAGTGACTCATCAGCATCCAGAGCCTGCT
>JAWWMO010000065.1:4518424-4535530 GCA_035047845.1 Dendrocincla fuliginosa | reverse complement strand
GGGAATAGTGAGAGTCTGAGCTGGGCTTAAACTGCATTAACCAGAGCAGCCTCATCCACCCCAGGGCTTGGGGGCTGTTCTGCACCAAACCCCCCTGGATCAGCACTGTGAGGGCAGCAAAGATCAATATTCGCCTGGAAATCTCTCACAGAGGAGCTGCCCATGCTGCCAAAGGTCGGCTGGATGCAGGGGAGAGGGGAGAGGGAAGGGGTTGCAGGGAGGAACCTTGAACCCCCTCCCAAGATTAGTGGTAAAATCAGAACTCCGAGGAACCAGCAAAAGGAAGCTCTGCTGATAAGGACAGAGATGTTCCCCTTTCCAGCAGACGTCTGGGCACCAAAATTAGAATAATATCTTAGAAAAACCCAAGACTTCCTTTCCCACAGCAGAGCTGCTGCCCCAGCTGGGGGTGACGTGGGACAGGACCCCCAGGACCACCTTGTGGTGGGATATGGAGGTGGAGGGCAGGGATGAGATGGTTTGAGGTAAGGTTGGAAGCAAACATCATTCCTGCTGGTTTTCATTCTGCAAAGGCAAACAGCTGAGCTGGACAGCCACCTGCTCACAGCTTAATCACTCCCCAGCAGCACGGCTTGGCATGAACTCCTGCTCCCAGGCTGGAATGCAAATCCCCCAGTGCACCAGCGGTGATGGGGTCTACGGGAATGTGACATCCCAACAGGGGCCATCCGAGGGGACCAACTCCAGTGAGATGGATGGAGCCAACAGGAGAACACGTGGCCTCAAGAATCTCCAGAATAACCCAAAAGGAGACTCTTCCCTTCTCAGCAGGAGCAGGGAGGCTCACCTGGCCCCCACAGCTCCTGCAGGAAGAGCAGTCGGCATCTCCAGGGTCCTTTCCTCCTTGGGACTCACTTTTTGGTGCTCCACATTCAGGACCTTTCCCAGGGACATCCGTAGCCATCAGCACTTCCAGCCCTGCTGCTCCCAGGGCAGGTAGGGTGCCCACCCCTCCATGCATCCCCCAAAGTGACCAAAGCTCCCTGTCTCCCACCACATGGATCCCGGCAGATCCACGCACACGAGCCACGTGCATGCAATGCCATCCTGGACACGTCTCATTCCCACCCTCTCCAACACTGTCCACGCTTTTGATCCATCCCTCCGGCCCAAGAGCAACCGTCACCCTGGAGAGGAGGTAAGGGTGATCTCACCACCTCTCTCCCAGCATTACAAACCACCCTCCATCCACCCTCTCCAAGGCTGCGGGGCTTTTGCTGATGCAGCAGTTCAGGCATTATTTCATCGCTTTCCACTTCTCGGAAGCCTCCCCTGGTTCGTCACCCCTGTGAGGATGCTGGCAGGGAGCCCTATGAGCTCGCTCATTGAACCATGCCACAAAACTCACGGCCACGTAACCCCGGCTCTGGGAAAGCACCGAGCCCCTGCTGAGCTGGGATGAACTCAGTGCCATCGCCCTGCAGAGGGAGCAGGGAACAGAGACAGGCGGTGGCACCGGGGCACAGATAAAAGCTGCACATCCGGAGGCAGACGGCCAAGCAGCGAGGGCAGCTTGGAGCTGTCCTGGATGCACATGGAACTGCTGGGTGAGAGGGACGAGGTGATGCCAGAGAATGGGGGTGGCACAGGGAGGGGAACAGCAAAGGTTTCTAGGCAGAAAACACCGTGGCTTTTTGGGAGTGAGCAACATCAGCTCGCACGCCCACGTGCAAGAGGACACACACGTCTGCACGCTCTCCCAGGGGCCTGTGCTGACATGGGGAGATGGCATCTTTCCCAGGCTGGGGGAGGAGGAGGAAGGTGATGCCATCTCTGGGTCCCTCCCTGCCCCTCCGGCCACGGGGACAACGCCACACACCTCCACAGAGCCGTCGTCTCCGTGGCTGGGTAAACACCCGCTCCGTAATTCCCAGCACACCCCGACAGTGGGGAGAAAAAGCCATGGAAAAAACAAAACATAAAGAACACCAGAAAAACCCCACCATGAGATTTGATGGAAGCCCCAGCAGAGCCCTGTGCCTGAGAGCAGCCTGAGCCCTGGCTGAATCCAGCACCTGCTCCCACTACCTGCACAGGAGCTGAGCACCAGGAATGCCCTGAATCCTGGGAAAATCCCCAAAATAAAGTCCCAGGCCCCAGTCCCTCTTGGAGGAGCCAGACCCCACAGCGGTGCAGCTGGCTGGGGTGCAGAGCTGCACCCCAGCACAGCTGAGCCCCAGGGAGAACTGCAGTGAGCCGGGTCAGAGCCAGATCATCCTTGGCCACTCAAATCCAAGCTTTGCACTTCCCACAGCAGCGCCTTAGGGAGCAGGAAAGCCGGGAGGCGGAGGGATGGCCGGCATCAAAACTTCTTTTCTACCAGCTAACAAAAGAGCTGGTGTCTCTGCAAAGAGGCCTGTTATTCCAACGCCAACCAAAGGCTGCTTGGCAGCGGGAGAAATAGGCAAACGTTAGGGTGGTGGGAACTGGCTGCGCTTTGTTTGGGGGTGCTGTGTTTGCACAGGCTCCACACAACGGGGGTGTCAGGGCTAGGGGGGTCAGGGGTGGCAGCCCCCGACTGGGCTGGCTCTGGTGACTTTATCCTACTCCTCACAAATAAAGCATAAAGGCAAAGGGAGGTCACAGTCCAAGGTGCTGTTAGGAAGATGTGTGTGTCCCCCTTTTTCTGCCTTCGGCCCCCCAGGTGTGCCCCAAAAAGCAGCTCAGGGTCACAAGAAACACAAGGACAGCAGTGGTGGAACCACCACCCTGGAACAGGGGATATGCAAAGCCCTTATTGACAAATGGAGGTCAAAGAGAAGGAAGCAGCCAATTCCCTCCTCTTCCTCTGCAGATGGAGGGCAGGCAGCAAAGCAACCTTGAGCCCTGATCTCATTAGATGTCCCAAACTAAGCAGTGTGAAACCTGATTAGTGCTGGGCAGGAGGCGGGCGAAGGAGCAGCAGCTCGCTCTGCCAGCCAGCACCAGCACCCTTCGACTGGAGAGTGGGGGTCTGGGAAGCAGGACACCCACAGCTCCCTCCCCACACCTCTCAGGATCTGGTCCTGGTCCTTTCATGCTTGATCTCCCCCATGGGCACAGCCAGGGTGATGGCTGTGCCATGCCCTGAAGTGATGCTTCATCCCAGGTGCTTCTGCCAGCTCCTGGCCAGTCAGCCTTGGCGTGCAGCACAGGCAGAAAGAAATGTAGGATTAAAAAGAAGGAGGGAGGAAGGAGCCTGAAACTTCAGCTCCCTAGAGACCTGCTCTCCCACAGAGAAACTTAATCCCTGTTAAAAAGCAAATTAAATAATCCAGTTGCTAACACTGCTCTGTCCACTTCGTTCAAGCCTCAGATCTGCTGGACCCCGCTAGCCTGGCCCGAGCCCAGCAGATTCCCTCAGCACAGCCAAGCTGGACCTTTCTGGAGCTAAAACCACAAGGCTGTGGTGGGACAGCTGTAAATCAACAGGGATCCTCAGTTAGGGGCACAGCCTGCGAGCCCCCACAGCTGGCAGTGCTCCCCAGGGGACACCTCCCCAGGTGGCTGTGCCAGAGGAGCAGCATCAACCCATTCCCAGGAGCAACCAGCCCCATCCTCCTCATACAGAGGGAGACAGGGCTGGGAGAGCCATGTGCCAGAGGAACTAAAACTCTCCAGGGCCTCCACCCGCAGTGGCCGGGGCAGATGGTGGCCCTGGATCTCTTATCACACCCGGCCACCTTGGGTGGCCCCAGCCTGGGCTGCTCCTCAGGGAAGCCACCACATGATGGGACGAAAGCGAACGGCGACGGTGGCACACAGGGATGAGCTGTGGCACTGCTCCAGCACTGGCACAGTGGACACACCGGGGCAGGAGGCTGCTCCTGACTCCTGCTCCAATTCCACACATCCCTCCAGCAGCAGGGCCAGCACCTAAGATCTGAACCCCTCTTTTTAACAGCAGAAACTCAGCGGAGCCAAGAAACTCATCACTCTGGGCACGTGAATGATGGTGAGGCAGCAGGAACAAGCATGGACCCACTCGTGGCTGCCTGGGCACAAGGAAAATCTGAACCTGATTCCCCTGGGGAAAGCACGTGGCAGTGACAAGGTCAGATGGAGCCAGATTAGCTGGCATGCACAGAGAGAGGGCCGAGGAGATGCCAGGTTTGAGCCAGCTGCCAAGTAAACAACAAACTCCTCAGAAAGTGAAACCAGCAGTCCTCATGCTGCTGGTAAAATTAACCCAGCAATAAATTTGTAATCAAATGGGTTTCCTGAGCCAAGCCCAAGGATCTGGTCACCTCAGGGCTGTGACAGATGCTGCCCCAGGAAACTCAAGATGGAAACTGTGTGGAAAGTCTGGGTGACCCCACACCCTCTGGGGCAGGGTCCCTCTCCGAGCAGCATCTTTTGTCCCCGGCACAGAGACAGGGATCTGGCAAGGCCCCCCAGCCCCATCCCAGCTGGGCGGGCTGGGGGCACTGGGATGCTCTCCAAGCCTTTTGGAGGAGATGGATGCTGGCACGGCGCCGGGGGTCAGGGGCCTGGACTTACATACACGAGCATTTACATATGAAACACTCCCAGCTCCAATATCCGCTGCTGCCTCCACCTCCCTGGGGAGATGAATAGAGATGAGGGGGGAGAAGGGAAAAGAAACCTCTCCAGTAATAAAACCTTGTTTTCCTCCAGCTCAGGCCAGCCCCGCAGCTCAAGGGCAAGCTGGGCCTGCTGTTTTCAGCACCAAGAGCACACTTAGATCCGTGGCAAATGCCAAATGACAACAGCGAGATGCACAGCACAGTGTTTCCATGCCAGTGGGCACCACAGAGCCAACCATCACTGCCTGCAAAGGTGGGCACCCCTTCTGTGCTTGGATGTGTGGGGAAGCCCCCCAGCGGCACGAAAGGGGTGGTTGTGCCCACTCACACAGCGATTTGGCCTCCCCAAAGCATAGAATCCCAGACTGGTTTAGTTGGAAGAGACCTTAAAGTCTACCTTGTCCCACTCCCTGCCATGGGGGGCCACCTTCCACTAGACCAGGCTGCTCCAAGCCCCATCCAACCCGGCCTTAAGTGCTTCCAGCCCCTGCCCCTTCCCTGCCCACAATGTGTTTTCCTCTCTCTCCTTGCTGGCTCCACTTCCTGAATTAAAGCTGTGAAGGGCTGTGGTAAACACAGCTGGTGACAGACAAAGTCAGCATCACTCAGTCTACAAGCAGCAAAACAGACCTAAACCCAAAGATTGGGTTTCTTGGGGACTTGCCACCCGTGTTTTCATGTTCCCATTACAGGCTCACAGGAGTGGAAAGTGCCACAAGCAACGGGATGTGGGAGCCAGCGCTCCCAGCAGGGCTCTGGGCAGCACCTGGAGAAGGGAACGCTGCCAGATCAGCTCCTGCAACCAGTCACCTTGTAAACGCGATTAATAATGTCATGTTGGCTCCCGGCACCTCGCTCCTGCAGGCAGGAGGGGAACTCGCTGAGCTGCAGCTGGAAGCAGGGCCGGAAAGCCCTGTGTGAGAGGGTCAGCAGCAGCCCCAAAACACAGAGAGGGGGTCACTGGCACCCAAACCCAGCACCCACCCGTGCTCTGGCTGCCAAGGGGCTGCAGATGGGGGGGACGGAGCCGGTCACCACCCCGGCACGCCCAGCCGGCACATGGCGATTCAGGGCTCCTTTTACATTGATTCCCAGTGCCAGCTGCAGCGAGGCTCAGGAAAAATTTATGATGGACACCACGGCAGCATAAGAAAGTGAATTATATTCCTCCCAGACGTGATAACTCAGGGCAGCTGTCAGCCACAGAGCTGCGGGATTAACCCTTGGCGGGAGGGTGGGGAGGCTGCCAGCCCGCTGGTGACAACTCCCTTGGCTCCCTGCTAAATTAAACATGGAATTGATTCACCTTTGTTATACAATGGGATCAGCTGGTAAAGCCCAGCCGGGCTGAGGCCACTCTGTAAAAAGGGACGAGTCAATGACAGTGTTGGTAGATGACAGGCAATGGCATTCCAGGTGCTTTCTGTTTTCTGCTCTGCCTTCCTTCTAGCAGGATTGTCCCTAGACCTGTCTGCAAGGTTGGCTGGGAATTCCAGAGGAAAAAGCTCCTCTAACAACAAGCAGGGGAAAAAGCAAAGAAAGAAAGGGGAGAAAAAGCAAGGGAAGCATTCCCAGAGCCCCAGGTAAACTGAGCTGCTCTCCCGCAGCCCGGGCTCGCTGCCTGCAGCAGCGGGACAAGAGCAGCCTGCCTCCAGCCACCTGCCAGGGGCCAGCCCCGCAGGATCCGGTGTCCCAACCAGCTCTCCAGGGACAGCCTGCAAGGCACGAGAGGACAAAGCCCTGGAAAAGAGTTATAGGAAAAAGAGAAGGGGGAAAACAGCAATCTGCACCCAGGTGCCACTGTGCACCCACAGCCAGTGGGATCCATGCAGTGAAAACACCCTCACCGGAGCCAGATCAGTCCCCATCCTGTGGGAACAGCAGACAGCTCCTCTCCCTTTAGCAGGAATTGGAGCTCAATTTCTTTTGCAGTTGGTACTGGCAAAGCAGCTTCCCCAGCCTCCCTGCACTGCTCCCAGGGCTGGGTCAGCTGCTGTCCCAGCGCTCGCTTTGTGCCCGGACCGCACCGCTCCAAATCCAAATACAAGACAAAAGAGGGAAATGAAGCGGAGCCATGGAAAGCACCACCCCTCCCAGCTGCCTCCACGGGCAGCCAGCGACTCCTCACACCCCGGGAGTGCTCCATTCGCCCCGATCAGCGATCGATGGCAGATGGTGGGACTCAGCCGGAGCCCTGAGAAGATGAGACGCCGGCGCGGCTCAGCCTCTCTCCGCACTGCACATCCACCCCACGGAGGGCCAGAAATACCTCTCAGGGTGCCAAGTCCGCCCAGGAACTTCTTGTACTTCTCCAAGTCCATTGTCCAGCCGAACCCACCCGGCTGCTCAGCTGGGTGGCATCAGGGTGGCCCTCACGCTCCTGCCGCCAACCCCAGCTCGGCATTCCCGCAGCGCTCCTCTCTCCGTCGCCCTTTGACCACTGGCAGCGTTTCCTTATTTGATGAAGCACACGAAAACCTCCCATGGCTCAAGGCCACCCCCCTTTTTGCAAATGAGCCCAGCAAGTGCCCCGCACCATCAGGGCCCCCCGGCATCCCTTACCCCACCCCTCAATCAGGGATTGTATGTCCTGGGGATATATTTCCAGCAAGGAGCGTGTTTGAGGCAACTGGGAAGGGAAAAAAAACCAGGCTTCAAGATGGGCAGGCAGAAGACTGAGAAAACACAGTGTCCTCATCCTGTGGGAAAAGCCACCCTTTTGATTCTGACAACAGGCCACCAGCCTGGTAGAAGCCACCAGAAAAAGTGTCACAAAGAGTTGGAAAAATGAGCCAGGTGAGTCCCAGGAGCAGACGGGAGGCAGAGCCCTCCTATCTTTGCCCCCCATTTGCCACATGCTCACCTTGAACTGGCAGCAAGGTGCTTACGAAGCTGAAAAGGAGATTTACTGGTTTTAAAGGAATCTTTGGCAGCAAGAACTATCCAAGGGGGATCCAAGCACCTGCCCCATTCACTGCTGCCCTTCAGCAGGACTGCTGTCCACTGGGCATGGACCAGGACTTCTGTCAAATCAAACGATCCATCATCATCATCATAATAATAATAATAGAATCAGCAGTGTTGAAATGTGCAGTCACGGAGGTCGATCCTGCTCTCCCTGTATCACCCTGCTCCATCTCCAGAGAGATCCCAGCAGATTGAGCAAGACCCACCACACGGTGGAGGATCTGCCTCCCTGGGCTCCGGCACCTCCTGGCAGAGCCACCCTGGCACACCTGCATGAGCTCTGAGCTTTGCCAGAGGAAGAGGAGAGAAACCAGAGCAAGGATGTGCTGCAGGAGCCAAATCTCCCCCCAGAAACCAGGGCTAGGAGCTCCCTGTGTCTCAGGGGGGTGAGGAGATCCCCTTCTCCATGGGTACATGAATCCCCAACTCTTTCCCTCTGTGCCAGGGTACATCCCACAGCAAGCAGCATCCCATGGCAACACCCCACACCACCCACTAAAATATGAATAAAACCAGAACACTCATGGAAGCAATGCTGTGCCCACCTCCTTCACAGCCCCACAGACAGACGGACACCTCTCCAGGGACAGACTCACACTGGGGGTATCGCTTTCCACAGCAAGCAGAGCAAACCCAGCAGGCCAGTTGCCGCTTATGCCCCTGACAGCTGCCTGCCTGGGAACCAGGGAGCCAAAATCCCTTTGGGAGCTCCGAGGGGGAGAGGGGGGCAGGTGGTGAGGTGCCTCCCCCACCCTTTGATTGCACCAGAAACCTCTGCACCACCCGCATCCATCGCAGGGATCCGGTGGGATGGAGGTGACACTTGGGAGACCGCACTGCCTTCAAGGGGGCTGTCCGAGCCCTGTGGGCTCGTCATCACAGCAAGAAGGAGCTGATCCGATGGCCAGTGAGTGGCCACATGAGCAGCCTGGGATCAGGGCTGGAGCTGGAGGTGCCTGCTTGGCAGCCTGGCTGCATCCCCGGCACGGTGGGGCCGCTCCCACAGACATCCCCCCGCGCCCGCCGGCAGCGCCGGGAGCAGAATAAAGTTGTTGCGAGAAGCCAAGTTGTCACCACTAAAAATAGCACAATGGAATTTTCCTCTAAAGAAAAAGAAAAAGGAAAAAAAAAATCTTGCTTCTTGCTGACAAAGGGGCTGTGAGAAGGAAGGAACAACCCCATGAGGGGGCACAGGGGGACACGGTCCCCCTTCCCCTCCCACACCCCAAAACAGGCATGGAGAGCTGAGCCCATCACGAGGGAACAGTGGCACTGCGAACATCCCATCTCAGTTATCCCCATCCTTCCCTTCCCAGCAAAGGGGAGAGACCAGATACCACCAGGATGGCCACCAGACATGGCAAGCAGGCAGCTGCTCCAAAATTACAGCGGTGGGAGGGAGATGCAGCTGCCCAGAATGGGCCCCTCCAGCACCACAGCTCTCCCCCAGCACCCACCATGCCTTTGCATCCCCAGAGTGAGCAGGATAACCCCACTCTTGTGGGGCACTCAGTGCCTCCCTCCTGCCTTACTCCCTAATGATCCAACATGGAAGCAAGTTAGCAGAGTGGGAAGGCAGCCTGGAACCCACCAGTCCCCCCAAACCCTGCAGTGACGGGGAGAGTGGCGCTTCCCCCGTCTCATCCCAAGGGAAGCAGGTCTGACACACCAAACCCTATCCACAGGCATCCCAGCTCCCTCCATCCACAAGCATCTCGGCTCCCTCTCCCTGCTGGGAACGCCAGGAATTCCTGGAGGAGGGAGAATCTTCCAGCTGGCTCAATCAACACACAGAGACTGGGGGGAGTCAGGGGAGCCTTCATCTCCCGCAGTGGCCACCACGCAGCCAGCCCAACAAGGAATCCCAGCATCTCCCAGCCCGGCAACTGCCCCCCACGGCAGGAACGAGAAGCATCCCAAACAGCCGGAGAGGATGAAATATCTCCACACTCAGTGTCTGGAACCGCCTGCAATGAAACCATGGCTGTCCCCCCAGCCTCACCCCAGGGCACTGCTCCCCAGTGTGCAGTTGGGGGCTTCACTTCCCTTCCCCACCATCACCAGCAGTGGGGCAAGGCCTGTTGCAGCCATTCCAAGGATGTTGGCAGAGTCAGGGAATGGAGGTTTGACCCATGGCATGCCCGGGGTGCAGGATGCATTTATTTAAGGGCAGCCTCACCAGCATGGCTGCAGCATCACCACTGGTGAGCACCCATCAGGGGACACAGTGATGGCCACGGACACACCAGCTGTCCCCAACATCACTCGTAGCAATCCTCGTGTCAACTGAACATTCCCAAAGCAGGGAGGTGGTGCAGGGGCATTAATTAATGCTCATTAGCTGGCAGGAGACCGAAGGGCTGGGGAGACACCCAGTCCTGCTCCACATGGAAAGGAGTCGCTCCCACAGGATAGTTTTACCAGTACAGCTCCTGTAGCAAAACTGCCCAAGGTCAGCACTAACCTCTCTGCCACGGGAGCCCTTGTATACAGTTTCCTGCAGTGATAAATAAGCTGCTGGCAAAAGCATTTCTGAAAGGCCACAACGGACCCAAATAACGATTAATAAAAACCAACACAAGTTACACCCTGATTTGACAGAACCAGAAGTCAGCACAAACATCCCACCCGGATCAAGGCACTGCTCCATGGCTGTGCAGGAGTGGGGTGAGTGATCAGGAGGCAGCAAGGGCAGAGCAAGGGCTTGGGAACAGGATGGGGCAGAGCTGATTTCAATCCTAAATGTGCCAGGACTATGTCCTCAACCTAGGCAGGGGTCCCAGCAGAGCTCAAGGTGGGCAAAAGCAGAGGCTAGGAGAGAATACAACCCACATGGGAACTGTAGGGGTGCAAAACACAGCACTCATCACCTGTGGGAGGCTGGAAAAGCTTCCCCAGCATCATTAAAACATGCTGGATCGGCGCAGAGGAGGGCAGGGAGGGCAGGCAGCTGCCGGCACACTCAGACTCACCGGAGGGAAACAGGGCTCAACAGGAAATGAAAAATGGAAATGCAGCATGTCACGCACAGGAAAACAACAAAATAAATATGATTGTGGCCTCACAGCGCCCAGAGCTCACTGGCCCAGATCACTGATAAACAGGGGGGGACAAAGGGACACTCCTGGCACTGCAAGGATGTGGCTGCAGGGACCAGACACAAGCACAGGACCTGCAGCCAGACCTGTCTCACCTCTGCTGGTACCCACAGACCCAGGATCCCATCAGAGCCTGCTCGTGGCTCTGCTCCAATGGGGCAAGAGGGAGCCCCAGCTCATCCTGCTGGGATCACCATCCCGCTTCTCAGCCAAAATCTCCCAAACCATCTTGCCCAGCAGCCCTCCCTTCCCCCACCTTCCAGGAATCTCTGGGCTTATCTGACCCAGAAGCAGGACACACATCTCAGATCACATCCGAGGACTCACTTTACCATGTCCATGGCCAAACATACACCAAATCTGATCACTCAGCCTCCCGCCCCACCACACAGTTCAGTGGGAAGCTGATGCTGGAGGATCCCCCTCCCCGGCCCCCAAGCCGGGTGGGATCCATCCAGACATACAAAACCCCACGACGTGAGCTTGGAAATGAAACTTCCCAGCTTATTAACACAAGCATCCTCCGTGCTTTGCAAACACTGCTGTGCAGGGAACTTCCTTGGCAGTTTCCCTCTCCAAGCTGTTTGAACACCCCCAAACCCAGCAGTGAGCTCAGCCCCCCCACCAGACAGGGCAATGCTGAGAGGTTAAATCTGGAGCTTCCAGATTTCCAGCCTTGAGAAAGAGTGTCTGGAAGGAGAAGGGGGAGCTCAAGGCCAGCATCCAGCAGGGATGCTGCAGGCCTGGCTGTTCAGGAGGCAGGATGGGGATGTCCAGGTAAGGGATCTCACCACCAGGAAGCTGCTCTGCTCCCTGTGCTGGGGAGATCATCATCCTGCCTCCTCCACCTCCCAGCACCGGCTCTGCTGGTTCCCACCCCACCCGCAGACTCTGATGGGATGGGAAAGGTGTGAGCAATCCTGGGGGGTGCCGAGAGGGGCCAGTCTGTAGGTCCTGCCCACGGCCCTGTGAGGGTTCCCTCTGTGCTGCCGTGCCAGGCAGCACATCACAGGTGACAGCCACCACCAGCCCCACAAATGAGGGCTCCCACCATGTCCCTGCTCCCAGTGGGCTGCTGGCCCCATCCCAGGTGTGCCAGCACACCAACCACTGCACCGCCTCGCCCCACGGGCAGCGATTGCCTCATCTGCCTGGAAAACTCAGCTGGCGTTGCTAGGATCCGTCCACAGCACGGAGCTGCCACAGCAGCAACGCCCTGGGTACGGCCGAGCCACAGAGAGGAGTGGGAAGGGCTGGATTATTTGATCTCAGGGAGTGGGGTCCCTTCCAGGGCTTCCCTGCGTGAGCAGAGCCCCAGGAGGAGCTGCACTGTTTGCCAGCTGCTCCAAGCATCTTCCCGCTGCCCCACGCCTGTCCCAGCCCTGCTGCTCCAGCCAGCAGGGAAACACTGCCCCGTGCAGGAACCAGCCAGGCCGAGCCCATGGCCCCAGGAAGGGCTCACAGCAGCCCTGTGCAGGAGGATGGAGCTTTATCTAGAGATCTCAGCATACCCACTCCAAGCTCCAGCACAGCTTCTCCCTGCACCAAGACAGGAGAAACGAAACTGCAGTGCCCTGCTGCTTCCACAGCCTGAATTTATCCATTTTAGATGCATAAAACGAGCACTTATCACCCGGGTATTCAAACAATGGTGTTAAGACACTTTAAATTTAAACAAAACCTCTTGCTTTGCTTTTCTCTGGGAGGTTTCTTGCCACTGGCATCAGCCACGGTATGTCCAGAGCAGTCTAAACTTAGCTGACACAAGCGAGACAAGCCTGGAAAGGGGGTTGGCTCGAAACCAGCAGACGGAGGTCAAAGACTCCGGTCTCGCCCCGAAGCATGAGCTGGGAAGGAAAAGGCTCCGACGGGAATGCGTGCAGGCTGTGCTGAGAAGAGCAGGGAGAGAACAACCCTTTGCAGAGGCTCGGCGGCGAGCTGGCTGCCGAGATGAGATCAAAGCCTTCCGGCACAGCCCTGTACACCGGCAGGTCACGCCGTGTCCCCGTGCCTGTGCCGGCGAGGTACCGCCGTGCGGCCACCTCGGACGGGCACCCACCACCCACCTTCCCAGGGGATTTTCTCTCTGGCCCAGAAGCAAAGGGAAATGAGAAGCAGCCAACAGCCCCGGGACGTGCGAGCCGGGCTCTGCCACGGTTCTGGTTCATTAGCAGGGCACCAGGACAAGGATGGCAATCGCTTCCGTTGATTTGTGGCGGGGATGCTGGCGGGACGGGGGGAGGCACGTGCGGCTCTGCCAGGCAATCCCAGCCCGGCAGGCACTGCCGTGCCTTGGCATGGTGGTGACTCCACTGCAAAGGCAGCAGAAAGCCGTCCGGGCGAGGTGGGGTGGATCCTGTCACCTGAAAACCACCAACTCCATTTCCCTGCCGGCCAAAACAAACACGAGCAAAACATCTTCCAGGAAGCGCTCGGGCTCCACTTGACATGCAGGGCTGCCCGAGGCTCCTGTCACCTTCTTGAGCCCCCTTTGCCTCTGGTCCCCGCCGTACCAGGGAAGCCAAGGCCTCCCATTGCACCTCCCCCCGAAAAATCAGTATTATCCCACTCAATGATGGGAAGCCTGATGGCTTCCGGCCCAGCTTCCCCCTGTGCTTGCTCAAGCCAGGGACTCTCCACTCCAAAAGTGGCACTGGGCCAACCTTCCTCCTGGGCAATGAAGAGGAAGGAGGGCTTCCTCTCCCCCAGTGAGGAGTCACTGTCACACCGCCAGCCCCACCAGTGCTCTCGCAGACCACAGAGACCTCGTGCAGCCCACTCAGCACCACCCAGGAACCATGTTTATCCTTGGGGGATGAAATCCCAGCAACAGCCTTGCATCAGGAGGCAGCTGCATGCTGGGAGAGCTGCTTAGCTCAAGGCACCTCCAAGCCTCCAGCACTGGGGTCCAGACACCTCCAGTTGAATTTGCTATGGCAGAAGACAAGGCAGAAGTGGAAAAAAGGAGGTTCTCACGAGATGGGCATGGGCAGGATTGCCACCCACCACCAGGAAGGCTTCAATCCCAACTGAGAATGAATCTTGATTAACACAAGGGTCCTCCACCTTTCCTGCCTGCTACCTCAGGGTCTCCTCCAGTCCCTGGAAGGTTGCTCCCTCCCTAACAGGAGCAAGGTTACTCAAACAAGGTGACAATCTACCCTGTGCTGTCCCAGTCCAAACAAGCCAGGCCACGTGCTGGGCACCACGGAGCAGGCAGAGATGGCACTGGGGGTGGGAAAAAGCTTCTCAGATATTGCAGCTCCAGGTTTCTACTCCCAGTCCCAAAAAAGACCTAATTCGGAAAAAAAAAGGATTTCACCATGACTGATTAGTTAATGTTTACAGCAACCTGAGCAAGAAAAGCATGACCTGTGTTACAAGCTCTCAGCAGTGCTGCCAGCACCCTTGAGCTGCCAGGCGTCCCAGGGGCTGCTTGGAACAAGCCACACACTGGATCCTGCTTTCCAGAGGGGACAGTGACTGCCAGCACTCCCCAAAACATGATGGGAAGTGCCTGCTGTGGGAATGGAAAGCGGCCTCAGCTGCTGAGCCCTGCTCAGGGTGCCACGTGCCCATGGGAGGACAGAGTAAGGCTTCCCTTCCTGCCCAGACCCCTCTGCCCGCTGGCTCTGCCATGGTGGCAGCATCCAGAAGGATCCCCAAGAGCTCCACCATCACTCCTGGTGCTGATGCCATCACTCCCGCCAGCACCCACGCTGCACGTCCCGGCATGTGCCGGCTGGAAACCGCCCCGTGCCACGTCTCCCCAGTGCAGCCACGGGAAACTGGGCCAGACTGGGGAAGGTTGTGGCACTGGAGACCTCCCAGCTGCAGGTGGGGTGCTCTGCTCTGGACAAGACCACCCGGAGGGTGCCGTGTCCCCAAGGATGCCAGCAGCTGAAGGGAGCCACGCTAAGGGAGGCAGCACTGGAGCCTCCATCCCCAAACTCCCCACCTTGAGCCCCATGCCCTTGCTCAACTCCTCCCTGGGGAGCAGGTGGGTGCCCCGCAGTGCTGATGCAAACCTCCTCCATCCCGGCGAGCCCCGGTGCCGCAGCACTGCAGCACACCCCCCCGGCACCCCGCTGCCGAAGGTGGGTGTTCTTACAAAGAAAGAAATCACGGGGCTCTGCCAGCTGGTTCCCTCCTGCTCAGCAGGGAAAGGCAGGATTTACAGCTCCCCATGCTGCTCCAAGACCCTTCCCATGCCATTGCTCTCCTTGCAACCCGACCTGCCCCGGCCTGTCGACAGCAGAGGCCCCGCTGCCTGGATTGGGTTTTTTAGGCCATTTTTTTTAGGAATCGAGAGATGCTGTCTAAGAGAAGTGCGTTTGCAATCCCAGTTCCAGCAGAGCCAAGCGTCCTCCTTGCCCTCCGACGGTGTGAGCCGGTCCTGGCAGCGCCAGGTCCTGGATGTGGCAGGTACGGAGTGGCCACCACGAGCTGGACACCAACGCCACAGGTCTCCCCACTGGGCCCTCAGCAGTTTTATTTCACTGAAAACTCCATGGTTTTGCAGGATTAAGAGGGGGAGGGGATGAGCCAGCAGAAAACTTGTTCTGGACAGGAAAAACCAAACCAATTACCGGAGCTGCAATGGGGGAAAACGGGGAAGAGACAATACAGCCACCAATCCAGAGCCCAGTGACCCAAACTGGGGCTCCCACTCAGCCCTCCCAGCACAGGTGGGACATCCTGGGGAGGGTGGGGAGCTGGGAAGGGGTCAAAAGCAAAAGAATGCTTTTATGGAGCATAAACACTCATTTCCCCTACACCACAAACAAGCTCAACAACAAATAACACCCAGCAGGGTGTTTTCAACTTATTACCAACTTTCTACCATATCCCAGTATACAAACTAGGTATTACCCAAACAGAACTCCTTCCCAGAGGAACCCAACTGCTCAGTGAAAGCACCAACACCCAGAGCACAGGGCAGGCAAAGGGAGCCCAGGTGCCAGGGCCGGCACATACAGGCACAGGAATTTCCATTTCTCGTTTGGAACAAAGCAAACCTGATGCAAACAGCAGCTCTTCCCGTGCCAGCGCTGGCACCCGCTGCACTGTTTCCTGCGTCTCCACGCTGAACCCTACTACATCAAAGGAGCTTTTGATTAATAAAAGTTTGTCAAGTACTTGGACGAGCCCGGGTCACGTTTTCCAGCACTTTTCCAAGGCTCCCGAAGAGGCTTTATCCCCTGCTCCCCAGGGAAGCAGCGCGTCTCTCCCACCTCTGGGAGGTTTGAGTGGCACCCCCTGTCTCGGGGAGCCAGGGAATCCATTATTCCCCTTTCTCTGCAGGCAGAAAGGAAAAGGAAACAGGCACCGCGAGCGCCTGGCTCCTCTCGGCTCGGCCATCCGCATTTTAAAGAGACTTGGCTGCTAAACTTATAAAACGGAGCGCTGGGAGCCCTGTGGGGCTGAAATCTGGGCTCCAGGACAAGTCTAGCGCTGCAGCGAAGGAGGGAAAATAATAACAACAAGCAGAAGAATGGGAGCGCACACAACTCGCAGGGATGAGCCGCTGCCATCAAAACTGCACACTCACTGCCGGCACCGACACCGGCACAGCCACCGCCACGCCGGCCTGGGCAGCACCTCGGCCCTTCTGCCCTGCCCAGCTGCGGCTCAGGGAGGGACCCTGGCCCTGTGGGGGGCTACAGGGACACCGAGGGGTCCCCACGTCCCTTGTGCCACCCCAACGAGGGCACTGGGATGATGGATGTCGTGGCGCTCCGAGCCGGGTTGGGATGCTGGGTGAGGGATGCAGGGACACCGAAACTCTGGGAATCCCACACGGGGGACACGGGAATCTCACACAGGGATGCTGATTCCCCGGCAGGTCACGCAGGGACCCCAGACATCCCACACAGGGGACACTCATGCCTTTGGCAGCCCACGCAGGGATGCTGAGGATCCAGACAGCCCACTCAGGGGACACCAGTGCCACTCATCCCCTGGGCAGCCCACGCAGGGATGCTGAGCACCCAGACAGTCCACCCAGGAACCCTGGGCATCCCACGCAGGGGACTCTCAGCCTTCGGGCATCCCACTCAGGGGACCCCTGGGGACACTCGGACCCCAGATAACCCAACTCTGAGGGGACACTCGGACCCCAGATAACCCCACTCTGAGGGGACACTCGGACCCCAGATAACCCCACTCTGAGGGGACACTCGGACCCCGGATAACCCAACTCTGAGGGGACACTCGGACCCCGGATAACCCAGCTCTGAGGGGACACTCGGACCCCAGATAACCCAGCTCTGAGGGGACACTCGGACCCCAGATAACCCAACTCTGAGGGGACACTCGGACCCCGGATAACCCAACTCTGAGGGGACACTCGGACCCCGGATAACCCAACTCTGAGGGGACACTCGGACCCCAGATAACCCCACTCTGAGGGGACACTCGGACCCCAGATAACCCAGATCTGAGGGGACACACGGACCGCGGCACCCCACGCAGGCGCTGCGGCGCTCCCCGAG
>JAWWMO010000065.1:4506608-4518324 GCA_035047845.1 Dendrocincla fuliginosa | reverse complement strand
CACGCCCGTTGGGAGGGGCACACCCCCTCGGGGCGCGCCCACGGAGGACGGGCACGCCCCCCCGCGGGCACGCCCATGGACACGCCCGTTTGAGAGAGACACGCCCCCCAGACACGCCCTGTGAGGGGACACGCCCCCACTGGGACACGCCCCCTGCGCCCGGCCTGGCCCCGTAGCGACGCCTGGCGGTGACACCGGGGGTGACACCAGGGGGTGGCACTAGGGGTGACACTGGGGATGACAGTGGGGGTGATACTGGGGGTGACAGTGGGGGTGGCACTGGGGGTGGCACAGAGTGTGGCACTGGGTGTGTGACACCGGGCGTGACACCAGAGGGTGACAGTGGGGGTGACACAGAGGATGTGACACCAGAGAGTGACACCGGGGGTGGCAGTGGGGATGACGCAGGGGGTGTGACACCAGGGGGTGGCAGTGAGGGTGACACAAGGAGTGACAGTGGGGGTGACAGTGGGGGTGACACCAGGGGGTGACATCCAGCATGACACTGGGAGGTGGCACCGGGAGGTGACAGTGCCCAGCAGGGCCATGCCCCAGTGTCCCAGGGTCATGCTGCCACCTGGAGATCCCAGTGACCAGCAGTGCCCCCAGCACATCCCAGTGCAGCCCAGTGCATTCCAGTGTCTCCCAGTGCATCCCAGTGAGCTCAGGGCAGTCCAGTGCATCCCAGTGCATCCCAGTACATCCCACTGCATCCCAGCACCACCCAGTGCCACAAGGGCATTACCTCCCAGTGCACTCAGAGCACTCTGCAGTCAAAACAATTTCTCAGTGTGCCCAGGGCACTGCATCCCAGTGCATCCCATCTCATCCCAGTGCATCCCATCACATCCCAGTGCATCCCATCACACCCCAGTGCACCAAGCAGGGCACCAAGCCCCCAGTCCCACTGCCCCCAGGATGGGGGTCTTGCTCCTCCCTGTGCCCAAGACCCCACATCCCCACCTGCCACCAGTGTGGGAGCAACTGGGGGGATTACTGGGCCCGTGGGGGTCCCCCAGACTGTGATCCTGGCTGGAGCTGGGTGGGAGCTGTGACCAGGGAGAGCCAGACCCCCTGGGATCACCTGTGGGGATGCTGGGAGGGAACGGGGAGCCCCTCAGCATCACCTGGTGAGGAATGGGGGGAGAAAGGGACCCTCAGTATCACCTTGGGGGCTTTGAAGGGCATGGAAAGACCCCACCAAGGGACACAGTGGGGCAGAGCCAAACTCCACGGGGAAATGGGGATGGGGAAGAGAGCCAAACCCACCTGACACCCCCGTATCCACCAGAAATCCCAGTCAGCCCCTCCAGAACCCAGCCCAGCTGGCAGAGCAAATCCTGGAAATAGGAATTCTGGGGGTATGAGGGTGGGTGTTCCCAGGCCAGGGGACACCCCAGTCCCCCCCCGAGCCCCCCTCTGAGCCCACAGGACACCTCCTCACCATGACCCAAGGCCAGACCCAGCCCCTCCCGCTGGGGCAAATCCCGGCCTTTTTTGGCCATCTCAAGATGCTGCTTTTTCACCCCGATGCGCCGTTCCCATGGCAACCGGAGGGCCCGGCTGGGTAACCATGGCAACGAGAAAAGCCCCATCCCGCTCAGGCAGACACCCTGTGTCTCCCCACCATCACCCTGAGACCCCTGAATCCCCCCAGGGTGGGGGGGCTGCACCCTCATCCCTCCACCATATGAAAAACCACAGGCAGCATCATCCTCCTCCTCTTCTTTCTCCTCCTCCTCCTCCTCCCACAGCCTTTGGCCTAGGGTGGGGTTACACAAATCACCCCCCATCGCCCCGGGTTTGGAGGCATCTCCCCTTCACCGTGGTGCCTTAATTAGCAAAAGTAATTAGCGTGGCACTGAGCGCCGGTGTCCGGCTGCACCCCTGGCAGAGCCTCCACGGGGAGGGGGTTTGAATCCCAGCGACCTCGTGGCAGGGTCTTTGTGCCCAGCGGTGCCAGAGCCAGGCAGGCACCCTCGGGCAGTGGAGCATCCCACCGGGAATGGCCGGAGCATCCCCTGGGAATGGTCACAGGGACGCAGCCCCCGCGGCTCTGCCTGCGGAGCCGCCCCGCACGGAGCCCTGCAGAGGTGCCTGACCCAAAAACGCGTTCCCAGGGACAGGGAAATCTGTGCCGGCCAGCTGGCACTCCGCAATTCCTCCCTGGGCGGCGGGGAGGCTGCTCGGAACCTGCCCCGAGCCGGCGGCTTTGCTGCTCCCAAGGCAGCGGAGAACAAGGGGGTTTGTTCCCGTGTCCCCGGGATGGAGCGCAGCTCCCTCGCTCAGCCAGCGCTGCCTCTGCCAGCGGCGCGGGTGACGCGCCCGGGTGACAAAGGACACCCAGGAGGCTTTTCAAAGAGCCCTTGGAAAGCCCCTGCGACGCCTCGTCCATCACCCCTGTCCACCCACCCCCAGCACCCCCGATCCCCCCGGCCCCTGCACCCCAACACGGCCCTGGCAGCACCAAGTACAGGCAGATTTAGGATGAAAGAGCCTCTTTTTTTCCCCAAAAAAACAGCCCCCACCGCCCACTCTCACCCTCTGCCAAGTGCCTGGAGCGAGACAGAGCGAGGCAGGGCCAAGGGTCAGACTCTGACCCTCCACGTCCCGTTCCCCCCACCTCTCCCCCACCACTGCCTTCCAAGGAGATGCCAGCAAGGCAGGGAACAGCTCCAGAGCTGCCTGGGGGCCCGGGCCAGCGTGTCCCAGCCCCCTGCACCACAGTGTGGGCACCTCCTGCAAGGTCCTCACTGGTACAACCCCTCCCTAGGCATGGTCACATCCTCCTCTCCTTGGCCCTGATGGCCAGAAAGGATGCAGAGACCACTGGACCCCATGGATAGCAAGGAGGAAGAGCCCCCCAGACCCACGTGTCCCCCCTAAACCACTGAGATGCCACATTCCCAGTCCACAGTGGGCACAGGACGGGGCTCCCCAGCCCCTCACGATGCCCAGGCTCTGTCCCCATCACTGGGCTGGGTCCCTGGTGCCCCTTCCTGGGGATGCCAGGGAGCCAAGCCCCATCTCCCTCCCCAGGCACCCCAAGAGGTGCCAGCTCGCCCAGGGCACATTCCACAGCCCAGTCCCTGTGGGTCCCCGTGGGTCCCTGGGGGTCCCTGTGGTGGGAACAGGCACTGGGGCAGCCGGCGCCCTGCAGACGTTCCCGCTGAATAATGCAAGGATTTGAATCAATATTTCAGCTCGTTTTCAAACTTGGTGACACAAAACTGTCTCGGAACTCTTTTTTTTCTCCAGCTCAGCACTGTCTCACTGCACCTCCCGAGTTATTTTTAATGGGGAATCTGCATGAAACCGAATTTTGTGACATCCCCCTGCCTTTAATCAGGGGCTGGATCCAGCCAGTGTGACAACAAACACTTGGCATCCCAGGCAGAAATGCAGCTCGGGAATGGCTGTGCCTTGGCAGGGTCTGACCCTGCACCCAGGGGGGTGCAGGAGGGTGCTCAGCACCCAGCAGGATGGGGCTTTTGCGGCAGGGCAGGGCCATGAGCAGTGATGGTCAAGCCTGGAAGAGTTAAAGGCCAGGCTGGATGGAGCTCTGAGCAACTTGGTCTAGTGGAAGGTGTCCCTGCCCATGGCAGGGGGGCTGGAATGAGATGTTCTTTAAGGTCCCTTCCAACACAAACCATTCCGTGATTCCATGAGGGGTATGTTGGGATTCTGTACCCGGCCATCTCCCAGCCCCAGCCGTGCTGAGATTTGGGGCAGGGCCAGCCACGCCCTGCACATTTGCTTCCCCCAGCCCCAGACGGTGCATTCTCAAGAACCATCATTTGAATCAACTGGTTCTTCCAGCCCCAAGACGCCGGGAGCCGGGATGGCACCGCGGCACGGTCGGAGCCGCACGCACCCCTGTGCCAGGGGGCAGGTGGGCAGGGAGGGCAGCAGCACCCCACGGCCACTCTGACCCGGTGGCACCTGCCCTGTGCCAGGTGCTGTCCCTGCTCCCCAGTGCTCCCAGTCTGAATCCCCACAGGGTGCAGGCCCCAGCACTGGGGATGATTTGGCCACCAGCCGGGAGCTGGCAGGGGCTGGCAGGGCAGAGCGGGCACCTCAGGAGTTGTCACCCTCGTGCCCACCTCGACCAGCAAGATAAAAGCCAAGCCCTGGGTTTCTCTTGAAGCAACAGCCAGGAAGAGCCTGGCCAGGGCTCGGCAGGGGCCCCTCAGCATATCCCTGAATCCCTGTTTGCTGCAGCAGGAGCAGATCAAAGGTGCCTGGAGTGCAGGGAGCTGTGGACAGCCCCCAGCAGACACAGATCAAAGCCCCTGATGGCCATTTGGCCCCAGTGAAGAGGCAAATCTTGGCTCTGGTGCCTGGAGCCACCACCTTGAACAAACCCCTCCATCCTCCCTCCCCAGCAGCCCCAGAGTGGAGTCCCCACCACCCCCTCAACCAGCACCTGGGGAAGGAGCCATTGGCCATGGTGGGTCCTTCCCTGTCTTTGTTTCTCCTTCCCATCCCCATTCCATCCCCAGGGCTGTGACCTGAGTGGCACAGCAGAACAGGGACACACAGAGCAGTGTCCCAGTGACCACAGCGATGGGGCTGCCCATGGACACCACCATGGCAAAGGAACAACCCCAGCAACATCACCCGGGCAGGAATCCCAATCCTCCCAGGGCAAATTCCTCCCTGGAGTACAGCCAAGAGCATTGTTCTGCCAAGGAGCCATTTAGTCCTTAATTAAGCACTTTAATGTCACCCAACCCACACTTTGGAGGTGTCCAGTCATCCCTTAACCCCAGTGCTGGGGGTATGAACCGCCCGGGGTGAGCCTGGAGAAGACAAAGCCATAGCAGAGCCCAGCCACCACCCTGCTCCTCAGCCACCAAAAGCCACATCCATCCCTCCCTTCCCCATCCATTCCCAGCCTCCCTGGGGAGCAGCAGGGCACAGGGATGCCCCCAACACCACCTCAGTGACCGTGGGGGCAGCCCCCTCTGCCCGTCCCCGAGGGGGATCTGCAGCACAGCAGGGCGCTTCCTTACCTGCGACCCTGACAACAGCCCTCTCGGCCGGGTCCAGCACCGAATCCTGGCTCTTCCTCTTCCTCTGCTCGTGGAGGGGTAAATTCCAGGGCAAGGTGTCCCCGGGCGGGCAGGGGGAGAGGCTGCCCGAGCGCTCGCTGCGGTAGGAGCGCTCGCTCCGGCACGACCGCTCGCTCCGGCACGACCGCTCGCTGAGGGTCTCCTCGTCGGAGGACGACATGGCCCAGGGCACGGGCAGGAGGGTGGGCAGGACGTCCCCACGGGCAGCAACCTGCAGAAGGAGCACACAGCACGTGACACGGGGGCCACCGGTGGGTCCCTCCCTGCCACAGGGGGTGATGGAGAAGGGATCAACCCACCGGGGACATCCCTGCCCTCACCGCTTGCCCAAACACCCTCTTGGGCAGGTGAATCAGCCCTCCCAAAGCTCCTAAATGCTGCCTCAGTTTCCCCCCTTGCTGGTGTGACAGCTGGGATTCCCAGGGGTGGGGACGCTGGCGTGGCTGCCCCTCCACCAGCAAAGCTCACACTGGCATCTCCAGCACCAGTTCACTCCCACAAAGCCAAGGCCAACCTTTTGGGTTCGGTTTCTTTGTGCTCGGTACAAGAAGAAGCAGCAGATCGGCTCTGCCCTTTGTACCTGCAGGTTTTTCCCCTCGGAGAAATGGGAATGGCTTTAAAAATCCCATTAATCATGGCAGGGGAAGATGGTAGGGCTTTCTGGAGCACGCCGGGAGTGAGCTGTGCCGCGTACACACGCTGGGCAAATAAGCACCTTGCATGAGACATATTTAAAATAAATCTCATTGTGTCCTCTAGCACGACCAGGAAAAATGCCTGAGACTCCCACAACCGATGTGCCGCGGCGCAGGAGCCGCCTCCATCGCGCCGAGCCTTTCCTTATTCCCATCATTTAATCAGCAAAACACGAACAAAGAGACCCCAAAAAACATTGAAAGGAAAGGAGAAAGGATTCCATGAGTCATTCACCCCCCATTGAAAAGCTGCAAAAACACGAAGCGCGGCCCAAAACGGCGGCTCCCGCAGGCAGCGCCGGGGGGCTCAGCCCGCGCCCTGGTTTTGGGGGGACCCAGGGGTGTGGGGTGGGGGCCCGAGGGGGGTTCCGTGCCCAGGGAGAAGCAGGGCCGGGGGCTGCGGGGGCTGCACCGAGGGTTGCGGCGCAGGCGGGGGGGCAGCAGGTGCGGGAGGCAGCGGGGTGCGGGCACGGCTCTGCGGGGACACAGGGGTCGGTGTGGCCCCCCCGGGTCCTGCTCCCCCCATCACGGCACCCTCCGGTGCCCGCAGCTCCAGCCCAGCCCTGCCGGCTGCTGCCCCCCTTTCCCGGTCCATCCCCATCCCCACCCGCCGCCCTTCCGCGCTCCATCCCCGCTCCATCCCCGCTCCATCCCCGCTCCATCCCCGTCTCCTGCCCTTCCCGCTCCATCCCCCGGCTCTTCCCCGGCGCTTCCTGCCTCCATCCCCGCTCCATCCCCGCTCCGTCCCCGCTCCATCCGCCGCCCTTCCCCGTCCGCTGCCCGGTGCGCATCCCCGGTGCCCGCAGCCCCGGCCCCGCTCACCCCCCGCTACCGACGCGGCGCTCCCGCTCCCGGTCCCTCCGTGCGCTCCCGGTCCGGTCTCTCCCGGCCCCCCTGTTCGCTGCCGCCGCCGCGGCGCCTCCCCCGGCCCGGCCCGGCCCTGCCCACCGGGCGAAGGGAGCGAAGGGGGGGTCCCGGCCGCCTCCCGCCCCGCACAGCCCCCGCACCAGCCCAGCCGGCACCGCCGCCCCGGGCACCCCCTCGGGGCTCCCACCCTGTGCCCCCCAACCTCAGGGCGCCCCCACGCCCGCTGCCTCCCCACCCTGCGCCCCCTTTGCACAGGGTGTCCCCCAAAACCACCCATCAATTCCCCACCCTTTGCACAGGGTGTCCCCCCAAACCACCCATCAATTCCCCACCCTTTGCACAGGGTGCCCCCCCAAACCACCCAGCCGCTCCCAACACCCTACACAGCCCCCCCTGCACCCACCCCCCCCAGCATCCCTCCTCCACCCCATCCTCTGCATCCCCCCAGGCCCAGGGTAATTAGAGCACCCATCGATCCGGGACCAGGGACCGGGGCCAGCAGCACAGCCTCGGTGGGAGCACAGCCCGGGGGGACATGAGCAGGGTGAAGGGGGGGACGTGAGCCGGGACAGGCACAGAAGGAGCCGGAGGGCCGTGCTGGCACAGCCGTGACGTGCCCAGGGCCTCACCTGCGGGGCAGCGAGGCATCCCAGCCCCAGCCGGATCCGTCCCAGCGCCAGCCGCGGCGCGGGCAGGGACACCAGGAGCAGCCCGAAGGGGTGGCGGAGCTGCAGGACAGCCCCAGCCGCCTGGCAGGAGTGGAGCAGGATAAACCGCTCCGGCTGACGGCAGATCCAGCCGCCCCGCACCGACGGCGGGATCCCACGGGCCCCAGCCCCGTGCCACGATCCCGAGCCAGCCCTGCTGCTCCCGCGGCGTCGCACACGGACGGGACAAGCCCGTCGCCCCAGTCCCCCCGGGGTCTCGGCGCTCCCGGCTGCCCCGAGGGCATCTCTCCCCCGCCGGTTCTCAGATCTCATCCCAACACGTCCCGCTGCTGCTGCTTCCCCGGTGGCTGTTTCCCGGAGCACCTCCAGCGGGGACAGCCAGCGTGGGGTGTGGTGACACCCGTGCTCTCGCTCGGACGCGTGGGATGTGGCTGGAGAGGAGCACGTGTTGCCCTGTGGCCCTGCCCGGCCGGGTCAGGCACGGGGAGGAAACACCCGGCCCAAGTGGATGCACCGGTGGGATGATCCCACAGATGCAGCAGCCAAGGCCTCGAAGCCCTGAGCTCCTGCTGGGAATGAGGGTGTGAGCTCCTGGGAGCCGGGAGCCACAACTGCAGCCAGGCCAGACTGGTGCGGAGAACTGGGGGAAAAGTAAAGGGTGTACTGGGAAAGGGCGTTCTGGTGGGATGGCAGCCGTGCCACCACCCTGGTGCCAGCCCCATCACCCCAACAGTGCTTTCTCTGCCCTCCCACGTGCAGGTCTCACACCTCTAGAGCAAGTGGCTGGGTCCATTCTGGACACTGATGGTGTCAGTGCTCAGGTGGGGGCCTTGGTTCCCACCATCACAAGGGACCCCTAAATCCATGAGAGTTGGGGAGCAGGGAAGGCTCATCCCACCGGAGCCGGTGGCCTCAGACGTGCTGGGAGGAGGGAAGTGCCTGAAGAGCCAGACGCGGCTCCAGCCGTTCCCAAAGCTCCCAGACAGGTTGGGCAGCTCAGCCGCGTGTCTGCAGAGCACGGAGGTGACACAGGTGACAGACCTGATGGCCTCGTGAGCCAAACACAGACAGCCCGGCCCCTGGCACACAGCAGGGTGACGCTGTGACACCCCTGGTCACCCCCACGGTGACCGGGCACTGCCACCCTCGGGACATGGCACAGGCAGCCTGTGAGGAGCCCAGTGCTGGCTCCGAGGTGATGTGCCCCATTGTCACCCCGTGCTCGGTGTCACCAGCCAGGCTCCAGGCTCCAGCCTCCTCCCTCCCGGGGCTCTCAAAGCAAACCCGGCCAGTCCGAGCCCCGTGGAACCCCAGAGAAGCGAGGGCAGACGGTGCCTGTGCAGCCCGTGTGGATCTCACACCTGAAATGCAGCTCCCAAAATCCTCACAGCGCCAGGAGGGGTTGGATTATTTGTGCTGCAGATCTGGGTTAAGATCGTGCCTTGTTTTGCCTACTTGGAGAGAGGGAATTGTTATTTCAGGAGGAAGGGAGGAGGTGGTGTGGGGTCCTCCCTAAATCATTCCATCTCCCCATTCCTGTGCTGCACAGCAGGAGTGTGGGGACCCCTGGGACACCCACCCTGGGGGACCTTGGGCACCCACAGCGGGGCAGGGAGATGTCTCCTGGTGGAAATCAGTCAGCACATCCTTCTGTCGCTGCATTTGTCCCCTCTCCCTCATTAAAACCTTTGCCCAAGCCCAGGGCTAAGCCCTGTTTTTTCCCTAGACTTTTGATAAATTATTCATCTCCCGAGAGTTGTTTATTTCCCTTCTCCAACACCGAGGAGCTGCAGATGCTGCCCGGGCTTCTGGAGCATCCAGGCTGAGGGTGCTGCAGGAGGTGGGGGCTCACCCAAACCCCAAGGTTATAGGAAAACGGGAATGGGGGAGCTGGAGAGAGGGATGGTGCTGGGAGGGGAGCCACACGAGCTCTGCCCTCACCAGCTCCTGCCTTGCCAATGCCAGAAGTGTCTCCCCATGGAGATCTCCCACCCCATCCCAGTGCCAGTGCCTCCCACCCAGCCGGGACGTGGCAACACCCCATGCCAAAAAAACGACAAAAAAGGCAAAGAGCAAAATATAAATTTGGAACGGCTACAAGGCTGGAAATGGATCTTGTTCAGGGCTCTGTGGTGAACCACATTCCGAAGCTGAGGATGCTCCAAATCCCTTTGCCCGGGGGAACTCGGTCAGGAGCATCGGACCCATTTTCGATCGCTGCTGCTCACCCAGAGCCCTGGCCAGTCTCCTCCCACCAGAGCCGGGAGCGGGCGGGGGTTGTTATCTCTCCGAGCATTTGATCGTTTTCATCAAGCCTTTGATTATTCTCTTTATTGGCCGAAATTCCTGACAGAGCTTTTAACTACAGCCAATGCATCCTGCCGGCCCGGCTGCTCTCCGGGTGCCCTTGGCTGCGATAACACCGATTGCCGGAGCAATTATGCTTTGAATGGACCTAAAGCGCCACTTGGGAGCCAGGAGCCTTCAGATACATCCCAATATTCCTCCGACATCTGGACGGCTCGATGGGATGAGTCACCCTCAACACCAGCAAGCTGCCAGGCTTTTTGCTGAGCCCGTGTTTTCCCCCCCTCTCCCTGGCAAAGCAACCCTTCCCAATCACAGCACTGGCTGGTTTTTTCCAAACCAGCAATTTCCCGGGAGCACCAGCCCTCACATGCAGGGCTTTGTGATGCCACCAGGGTAACGACAGTCACACTCAGGCTGCCACCACAAGAGTCGGTCCTGAGGTCGGCCCTGCAATCCTGCTGCTTCCCAAAGCCCCCTCAGCATTCCCGGCCCCTCCACAGTACACTTTGTCTCTTCAGGAAAGGGAAGGATAATTAATCATCACCCATAACAAGCGGTTGCCGTGGGGGGTGCAGACATGGCACGGAGTTCAGGAAGGTTCCACCTCCAGGCTGGCCTTGCTTCCCAAAATTCCTGGGGAATCGTGGTCTGGCTTGGTGAGGAGTCAGCTCCTGGAACAGCTGAGCCCTGCCTGGCACTTCCAGGGGGTGCCATGTGGGTCCCCACATCCCCCACCCACACAGCCCCATCCCCTCCATCCTCTCCTGCTCCCAAATCCCCTCAGGACAACCAGTCCCTGTGGATAAATAACTCCATGGCTCACATGTCACTGTTCCATTTCCAAGCCCAGCACAATTTTCCCTCTTTATCCATTGACTTGCTCTGGCAGCTCTTCAGCCCCCCAGGGCCTTTCCCCATGAAACCATCCACGTTTCTGCCCATTTCCTCACACTGCTCCTACATCTCTCCCATGTTTCCCACCCTGGAAGCTCCCTCTTCTTGCTTTTCCAGCTGGAATGTTGAGACCCACCCAAGTGCTGGCATCCTTACCCAAGTTTTCCCCTGCTCAAACTGATCACCACCAGAGTTTCCATATTTAAGGCACCAAATAAAATCTCTGAGGATTTATCAGCCCATTACACACGGAGAGAGCAGCTCCCTCTCCATCAGCCAATGCTGAGAGGAGCAGCAGAATCCCCCAGAAAAGGTTAAACCCTGCTGGGATGGCACCTACCACAGCCTGCGTGGAAACGGAGTGGAATCCAGGGAAATGCTTCTTCCAGTGGACTTTGTGGAAACAGTGGAGCTCTCCTGGACACCCCAGCATGGCTCAGAGGTCGGGCAGAGCCCTGAAAACACGGCCCCCAGCTGGGACTCCTCATATCTGAGGGTGCAGGATTTGGAAAAGCTCTTGGTGGGGCCCAGTGCCCACTGGAGCACCCCAGGGATCCTCTGCAACATGATTTCAAAGCCCCCAGGGAAGAAATCTCCCTCCCACACTCCCCCAAAAAGACAAGACAGAGCCAAGGAGACATTCCAAAGGGATATTTACTGCCCGAGCGATGCCCAGCGCAGGATCCTTCCCCTTCAGCCAGGCAGGGCCCCCACCCCGTGTCCTGGGGATTTTCTTCCCAGAGGAATTCCATGCCAGGACCGAGGGACTCACGGCCTGGTGTCCTCCTTGCCCGTGTGGTAGTCGGGGGGGGTGTACTTCCCTTCCTTGATCATCTTGTCCCGCTGCTCCAGGATGGTCCGGAGCCGCTTGGCCTGGCAGGGACACAGGGGGGGTCAGGGGGTCCCCAGGGCAGCACCACAGATGTGGAACCCACACCAACTCCCCACCCAGGTTTGAGCCTCTTCCCAAGGGCTCTGGGGCTTTCAGGGTGTTGTAACACATTTTACAGTTGGTTATATTTGGGGTTTCAGCCCAATTGTTTTTGACTGGGCAGGGTTTTCTCCTGGGGGTACTGGGGGCTGACCTGAATCCCTGAGTGGTTTGGGTGGGAAGGACCTCAAAGCCCAGCCAGTTCCACCCCCTGCCATGGGCAGGGACACCTCCCACTAGCCCAGGTTGCTCCAAGCCCTGTCCAACCTGGCCTTG
>JAWWMO010000065.1:4473513-4496680 GCA_035047845.1 Dendrocincla fuliginosa | reverse complement strand
CCCGTGGTCCCGGGTCCCCTTGGCCCGGGTCCCCGTGCCCCAGATCCCTTGGTCCCGGGTCCCCTGGTCCCGGGTCCCCTTGTCCCAGATCCCCTTGTGCCAGATACCTTGGTCCCGGGTCCCCTTGGTCCCGGATCCCTTGGTCCCGCATCCCTTGGTCCCGGGTCCCCTTGTCCCGGATCCCTTGGTCCCGCATCCCTTGGTCCCGGGTCCCCTTGGTCCCGGATCCCTTGTCCCGGATCCCTTGGTCCTGGGTGCCCTTGGTCCCGCATCCCTTGGTCCCGGGTCCCACCCCGCAGCCCCGGCTCAGCCTCACCGCTGTCCGTGCTGTCCCGCAGGCTCCGAAGCTCGCCGAGACCTACTGCGTGTGCCACCTGGCTACCGGCGACATGCTGCGGGCCATGGTGGCCTCGGGCTCCGAGCTGGGCAAGCGGCTCAAGGAGACGATGGATGCCGGGAAGCTGGTGGGTCACGGCCGCTGTTCGGGGGGCAGCGGGGCTGGGTGGAAGGCAGGGGTGGGATGGGGGTTTCCCTTCTATTATCCTGCAGGAGGAACATCCTATAAAAACATCTTTCCCCTTCAGCATTGCCCTTGCTTGCCAGCAGCCTGTGTCCCTGGTGCTCGCAGGGTGAAGTCTGGCTGGCTGTTTTCTGGCTCCTGAACATTGTTTGAGGTGCAGGTGTACCCCTGGAGCTGCAGGGTGTTACAGCCATGCTTTGCAGCTCCTATCTCTCTTCACGGGATAACCTGGACTCCAGGTATCACTTTGGAGGGTTCATCTGCATCCCAGCTCTTGCATAAGTGCAATTTGCCGTGGTGAAAATAGACTTAAAGGTGTTGCTGTGATAGTTACAGCAGGTGCTGCATGGGAGACACACTTTGGATCCCCAAGAGGCAAGAGTTAGAATCTCTGACATTCACTTTCTGAGGTCCTAATTATCAAAACGACTGAAATATCTCGGGGGAACTTGAGGGACCACAAACTGCAGCGACTTGCCCTGGTGTGGGGCAGATCTTGGGCATCTCTGTGGCTGCCACGGGCTCGGAACACCCCGGGGAGACTCTGCAGGCCCCAGATGGAGAGAGTGACATGGCTTATCTCAGCTTTTGCTCATTGCAACACCGAGCCTGCAATGCCCAGCTGGTTATGAAAGATAGGGACCTTATCTGGTGAGGCTGGTGGTATCTGCCACGTGTGTGTGTGGCAGCCAGCTCCAGGCTGCTCCACAGGGACATCCTACAGCGTGCTCTGGCTCTGTGATAACTCAGCTGGGAGCACAGTAGATTGGTGTGGGTTTGTGCCCAGGAGCTGTTTCTCTGAAAGGTGTAATCAGGAAAGCACAGAAATAACTTGTTGCTTCACCCAGACTTCCCCCCCTCTGCCTGTGGGGCTGTTGGTTGTGTGTTGTGACAGCCTGGTTCCCAAACCCTGCTGGGTCCCAGCTGTGTGTGCTGGAGAAAACAGCACTTCTGAGGAGAGCTGCTCCCAAAGAAACAGCCATTGTTGGGGCTGCAGCATCTGTTAGTGCTGCAGTGTGGAAAAGGCACTAATCCCACTGGTATGCTGAGATTGTTAGATGGGAAAAAACTATCCAGCAAAGCCAGAGCTTGTCAGCAACTCCTGGGCCTTTACCTTCACACAAGGTTTATGGGAGTCAATGAGCAACTTGTGTGCTCTGCCCTTCCTGCCTCCCGAGGGGGATGTGTGGGTGAAGGTACAAAGTAACAGGAAATCAAGGTTATGTTGATATTTTCTGCTGTTAATTGGTTTTAAAAAAAAAAATCTCAGGAGTTTGTCTTCGAGCTGACAGTCTGCCTTGAAATACAGCAACCTTTGTAACAGCAAGGTTACAGCACTGGTCCAAGTCCCTGACAGGCTGGAGTATCCCTGGAGTGAAAGGTCTCACTGGCCACATGCTGGTGGAGCACCCGTGGCAGGGAGTGCTTCCCATGGCACCTGTGGCAGGGAGTGCTTCCCTGATATGAGCAGGTCTGAACATGCAGCTCTCACCCTGTGAACAGCAGTGCCCTGTGCTGTGGGTGCTGCCTCTGGGAGCAGGGATGGCTGTAGGAAGGGCCTGAAGCAGCCTGGGCACTGACATGGATCGTAGAATCACAGAATATCCAGAGCTGGAAGGAACCCACAGGGATTATAGAATTCAACCCCTGGCCCACCAGGTGCACACGAGTGCAGCAGCTCTGGAGGCAGCTCTGTGTAGGTCCAGGGTGTCCCTCCTCACCACAGGCATCTCCCCTCTCTGCAGGTGAGCGATGAGATGGTGGTGGAGCTGATTGAGAACAACCTCGACTCCCCTCCCTGCAAGAATGGGTTCCTCCTGGATGGCTTCCCACGCACGGTCAAGCAGGCAGAGATGGTACGTGAGGTCCTGCTCAGGGACTGCTCTGGCACCTCCTGCCCTGCAGACAGGGCTCCCTGGGCCCTCGGCCCCTCTGAGCTGGGTGTTTGCTCTTGCAGCTGGATGAGCTCCTGGAGAAGAGGAGGGAGAAGCTCGACTCGGTCATCGAGTTCAGCATCCCTGACTCCCTGCTGATCCAGAGGATCACTGGACGGTAACGCTTCTCTCCCAAGTGCTCAGGGCACAGCTCGGGCTTTCCTAGTCTGTGGAAGAGCATCCTGATTTCACATCCCAGGTTGTCCTCCCAGTGCCTGGGGCTGGCTGTGGTGCTGGTCTGTGTTAGATTGCTGCAGCAATCCCTCGCCTCTTCTCCCATGGCTGGACCAGCCTTGAGCAGAGCCCCTTCCTTGCCCTATAAATTGGGGATTGCTGGTAGGAATTAGCATCCTTGGTGCCCCAGCTAGACTATAACCCTTCCTTCTCTGAAGCTGTTATTGCTCCTTACACAGGACACTGCACACCAGTGAACTTCCTGACTAAGGTCAGACGTGTTTTCTGTTGCACTGTGTCACCCTCACACCTCCAGGAGCCAGACCCCTTCCCCAGTAAAGCAGGAAGTCACAATCCTTTCTCCATCTCCTGCTGCAGCTGCTTTTCCAAACTGAAGAGGCCCTTGGTACAGAAATAACTACAGAGAATTTTCTTACAAGTGGAAGGCAAATCATTTTGCTATTGCAGATGTTTCTTTGCTGATGAGTGGCAGGTTCAGGAGACCTTGTCCTGTTTTGCTGACACTTCTTTTCTCTCTCAGGCTGATTCACCCGGCAAGCGGCCGCTCGTATCACGAGGAGTTCAGACCCCCAAAAGAGCCCATGAAGGACGATGTATGTGAGCTCCCAAGGCCACAGCTTACCTTGCTTTGGGTTTAGCTGATGCTTTGCAGTCTCCCTGGAACAAAACTCATTTCTTTCCTTCTCTTGTACCTTCTGTCCTGGCTTTCTGGGGAGCGTGGGGAACTGCTTGGGCAGCCTGAGCCGACGGCACTGCGGGGAGCGAGGCCTGGAGGGATGGATGAAGGGCATGGCCGTGCTGCAGAGCTGGCCCGGGCCCTGCCAGCCTCAGAACTTGTTGGACTGTGTCCACAGCTCAAGTTGCGGTGGGTTGTGACTGGTTTCCATCGGGGGGAGCAACTATAGCTGCTCTCAGGGCTCCTGCCTAGAGTGGTGTGTGGGGGAACGACCACGATGCTGAGCCCTTCTGCCTTCAGTGGCTGCTCGGGGACTTGTTCTGGCTGCCCCAGGTTCACTCCGTCTGCCCCGCAGAGCTGGGGGTTGCCTCTGCAGCTCTGCATTTAGCCTGGCCTGGACGAGGGGAGCAGGGGCTGTGGTAGCTGTGGAGAGAAGGGGGGAGCATGCCAGGCTGCAGCAAGCTGGAGACTGTCCCCTTGCTTCTGCCAGGTCACTGGAGAGCCCCTGATCCGCCGCTCCGATGATAACGAAACGGCCCTGAAAACCCGCCTGAAGTCCTACCACAGCCAGACTTCTCCCCTGGTCTCCTACTACAGCAAGAGAGGGATCCATACGGCCGTGGATGCCTCCCAGTCTCCCGACGTGGTGTTTGCCAGCATCCTGGCAGCCTTCTCGAGAGCAACATGTAAAGACCTGGTTATGTTCATTTAGGGCTCCGTCCCAGGACGGGGCTCTCCTTTCTCTCTCTCTCCCTCTGTCTCTCTGTCTCCTGTCTCTCCGGGGCCAGGGAGGGTGAAGAGCTGAGCAGATAGAAAGGGAGGGGACACGGTGATGCAGCCCGAGGCAGGGCTGTGCTAATTCTCTAATTAAACAAGCTGTCAACGGTCTCTTACATCGCTATATGTGAACGTCAGCGTGTCTGCGGGTGTGGGAGATTTTGGCCTCTAGAGGCCGCAGCGAGCCCAGGCTCCAGCTGCCAAAAGTGGCATCTACACCCTTTTGGGCCAAGAAGCTCTCGATTCATCCTAGAGGTGCACCGCCCTGGAATCAGCTGTACTTCCAGCCCCTCCCGGCTGCTCCACTGGGGCCTAGGAGAAGGCTGGAGGTCAGGATTAAGTAAAGGGGGAAAGATGTTCCCAGGTGTTGTGAGAAGCTGCAGGAATGAAATGTGGGATTGCTCTGTGTGTCGCTGTGGGGACAGCCATGGGAGGGACAACTTGTCTGCTGCTTGGGGTGGGGTGACAACGTGTTCTCTTTGTATATGCTTTATTCCCTGTGGGATGGCAGGTGACCTGAGCCTGTCATCCTGTGCTGATGGGACTTGGGGGGCAGGAAGTGAGGTCCAACCTCTTGTGATTTATGGGCCCCAATATAGCAAATTAGTGAGCTGCTTCTTGCTCTTTTTAACACCATGAAGTCTGTGGTCAGTCTGACAGCCACTGTGTGGCAGGCTGGGATCTCCTCAGGATAAGAAAAGGACTTTGGCTTTCTCTCTTCACTCTTGCCTTGGTTTTGACCGAGGAGGTGAAGATGTGTTGAGCTTCTCCTGATCCCAAAGTCTAAATATAAGAAAGCCTTATTGCAAAACAAATGATTTCTCAAGGCTGGAGAGACAGTGTTATTAACCACTGGCTCCATGTGCCCTTGAGCTAACGACCTTCATCATGAGCTCATGGAAATGTTCCTGTTTCTTGAGCTAATCCTACGGCTCCGTCAGGCTCTGTTTGAGGACACTCTGTAGTAGTGCCTGCTCTTCTCAGGGCCATTGTGCTGCTGCTGGTGACACTGCAGGGCTGGCACTGACCTTTGTCCAGGAGGGATTCCAGCCCTTCCGAGGGGACCACGCTGTAAACATAGATTGGCTCGGGTGAAACTTTGTCCTTTGGCCCTCCATGTGTACTTGCTGATTGAGTGTTCCTGAGTACCCTCCTTCCCAGAGGAAATGGCCCATCTCCCTCCTGTGCTCTGAGCTGTTGTGGGCTCTGTGTCCAGACCAGATGCTTAATCCTCAGGAATCCCTTGCTCTTTTTCTTGATAATTTCTCTTTTGTCTGAAAATCCCTTTCTGTCCTCCTACATCCTTTCCAGGGAAACAACCTCTTCCCTTCCAGCAAATTGGAAATAACACTGGGGAACAGAAAGCACTTGACTTGTTTCTCTTGAAAGCACATGACTGGGGAGAAAGGGCTTGGAAGTAAACAGGGCTGGTTTTGTCAGCAGCCAGTGGTCCTCTGGGATTCCCAGATGGCCCTTGCTTTGTCTCTGGCTTTCCTGTGGAAGGGCAGCCCAGACACAACACGTGTCGGCGCACTGGGAGGTCGGGATGGCCTTTGGGATGGGACTGCTGTGCTCCAGGGAGGGGCAAAGTGTGTGTTAGAGCTGCCCTGGCATCTCAGTGGCTGTAAAGAAGTTCTGAAGAAAAGCAGCTTCTATCTTGAGAGAGTCAAAGAGAGCTGCAGCCCCCTCCACACTGCCATAATAGCAGGGAAGGGTTCCCAGCCACTTGGCATTCCTGGGTTTGGTCAGGGTTTTACTCTACAGCAAGAACAAGATGTTCCTCCACTCTCCATTCCTTTCCTCCCTTGTGCTCACTTTGCATCCAGCTCACCAGCCTTTTCCTGCCATCAACCATGCTTCGTTTTGTTTGCTTTTTTTTCCCCCTAAATATTTTTTTTTTCTCTTTGTTCCCATTTATTCCAGCTGAGTGACTCCGGGAACCAGATGAGACACCACCAAACGCTGCACACTCTGCTACATCACCCATTGCAGCCCTCCCTTGGGTGCAGGGAGGGCAGCTGGGAGGGGGGTATGGTTGATGGGAGGGGGGGCAAGGAGGTGGTAAACAAGGGGTTTGGGGGCTGATTTGGTTGGGGTTTGGTTGGTTTTCTTATTTGGCAGAATCATTGTCAAGAGGTGGCCTCCTCATGTTTGGGGAGGCAAAACGAGTAAAACATCTCTCAGTGATCAGCTGCAGGTCCTTGACCTGTTGGAGGGTAGGGTTGGGTGCTATTCCAGGCTTCTCCAGCCCTTTCAGGGCTTGTCTTGTGGGCTCTTGGTACTCTGAGGCCACTGAAAGGTTTGCTGTGATTTTTCTCAAGTTGCCTCCTATCAGTGACGACCAAAAGGAACAAATGATGCATCATGTCTGAAATGGAAAGGAAAAAGAGATGCCATGGTCTTTTCCTGGAAGTTTTGTTTTTCTTGTTCTGCTGCATTCCTAAACCCTGGCATAGAGACTTCTCAAGGATTCTCTGCTGCTGAACAGAGGGGCCGTGGCTCTAGTCCAAACCTGCCTTCCTGGGAATGGGGTGGCTTTTCTGTGATCATGACCAAGCTGGAATTCACACAATGCTGAAGAAATGCAAAAGAGACTTCCTTAATTGCCTGCAAAAATAACACTTAATTGGGGTGTTTTTTGCATTTCTTTTTAGATCAAATGGTGCCTTGTCTAACCTCTGAATCAATAATAAAATAACCCCTTTACATTTGTATCTGGTGCTGTGTCCTCTTTGACCTGCAGACAGTGTGGAGGATGAGGAGGCAGATGACAGCAGCAACTAACAATTCTGCTGGGTGGATCTTGGGGCCTGATCCTGTCTCAAGGATGTTCTGTGCAGCTGAAAATGTGGCTTATAATTCCTTTTTTCTTTTCCTTGCTGAGTGTGTCCAATGCTTTAGATCCCCATAGCAATGGTGTCTTTTGCTGGTTCTCCTTCCTGTTCACACGTGACTCTGAAAGCTTTGATCCCCCAAGTATTCTGTTTTTCTGTCCGAGCATCTTGCAGGTATTTTAACGGATGTAATTCCTTCTTTCCTCCTCCTTTTGCATCTCCAGTGTGTGGAGGAGCTGATGTTATTTACTTCTCTCTTCCTGCAGCAACTGGAAGCCGCACGTTGTGTCTTCTGTTTCTGCTCATTTGCTTTCTGCCTTTCAGACCTTGTGTCCTTTAATCCACCAGTGCCTCTCTCTAAATTCCCAAGGTAAAATCTGTCCAGTTGCAGGCAATGAGAGCATTTCCTGGCCTCCCTTTCTCCTGCCTCCACAGGACCCTGACCCTCTGAGGCATTTCAGGGGAGGCTGTTCTTGATGTGCTGAAGGAGAGTTGTTTATCCACAGCTCTTGCAGCCCTGCTGGTGCTCAGGGCTTTGGGTTAGGCACTGTTTAGGCACTGTGGCCCAGCACCAGGGAGGGTTGGGCTGCATATGCCCATTTCCCCCAGAAATTACTGGTTTTCCAGCTTAATTGGGCTCTGCTGCTCCTCCGCCATTCAGTCTCTGTGCTCAGGTGTCTTTATTACCTCTCTGTACCTCCCATTACCATCCTCCCCCTTTTGAAGCCAAGCTTGTGCCTCTCTGCTCTTTGTGGTGTTCTGCCCTGATTCTTTTGATGGTAGATGTTAAACTATGCTCTTCCTTGTTTGGGATTGTGTCCTCTACTCCCTGCCTACTGTTTTAAAAACCTGTTCTGCCTGCTCCTCCTGGCTTTCTGGTCTGTGGGATGGGGAAGTCTTGGCTCTTCTGAGCTGAGCTGCCTCCGTTTGATCCCTACCTGAGTGTGGAGCGTGAAATGGATTATTGGGAGGCTCATTCCTACATCCTCTGAGTGGGATCTGTGCTGTGACCTGTCTGTCTCACGCTGACCTTGAATGTTTGCCACAGCACATGATGCTCTGCAGGTGCTGTAAATTCCTTCTGCTCAACCATTTCGTTCCAGCAAGCTGCTTATCAGGCACTCTTTTGAAAACTGTGTTCATATTTCATACACACAATTATTCAGCAACTATAAAAGGGGAAAATTCCTATTTATAGCACAAGGACCAGCATCAAATAGGACACTGAATTCTCACTGATAGAGGAAGTGACCTGTTCTCTAATGCAGCAATATTTCTGCTGAAAAGAAGCAGCATCTTGGATGGGGGGAGGGATGAAAGCCCTGGGCCATCTCTTTCCATTAAAAATGTGCTGCAGACCTAAAAATGTATCTGCCCTTCTCCCTTCCCGATGAAACCATCGGCGACAGGGATTGCAGACAAACCTTTCACTGTGGTTTGTGGTTAGTAGTAACGAGCCCACTGACTCCTGATGGTCTGCTCTGGAGCTGGTCTTAAGTTTCTGATCGTTACCTGATCTCTGCCCTTGACCTGGGAGCGAGGAGAAGGCACTGCAGAGATTTCTGCTGCGGGCGAGTGGCACAGATCTGCTCTGGGGGGAGTTTGTGCCTGATGGAGCGAGCACGTGGGGCTGAGGAACAAAGAGCTGCTGCTTGGGAGCAGCGAACGGAGCGGGTGGGGAGGTGGGAAGAGCTCGGGGGGCACTTGGCAAGGTGGGTAAGGTGTTTGCTCTGAGCCTGCCTCCCTGAGTGCCTCTGCCTCCCTTCCCTTCCAGGTGAATTGAGCCACGGCTTCCCCAAAGCCATCGCTGGCCATTCCCCGCTGCTGTCCCCTGCTGTCCCCCTGCCCTTCCCGCGGTCTCTTTGGGGACAGCTGCAGTGGGTGATACCAAGCAGGCCCCGGGAGGTGGAGGACCGGAGGATGGGATTCCCCCTCCTGTCGCTGTGGCAACCGCTGGGCAGGGAGAGCATCAGTGGGATGCGCTGGGGAGGCTGCGGGGGCCGGGCTGCGCTGACATCACGCAGGGAGGTGGCGCAGAGGGAAGGGGAGTGGGGAAGGGAGAGCGGGGACACTGCGGAGGGGACAGCGCTGCGCCGGGAGAGGGCTCCGGGCACAGGTAAGGGATGCTCGGGGGCAGCGGGGCAGGGGGGGCTCCAGCAGCGGCCCCAGGATCAGCGCCTGCTGCGGGCTGTGCTGCGGGAGGGCTCCTGGGCGGCAGGAACAGTGTACAATGCCCCAACAGCCTGGCACAGCAGGGCTTGGCTCTTGGACAGCGAGACCAGGTCAGTGGCTGGCTGGTGCAGAAACTGGTGCAAATGCTTCCCCGCAGGATACCAGTGCGTGTCACTGGCCCCGTGCTGGGGAGAGCCAGGAGTGCCCACACCTCCAGAACGGGCTGAAAGGGCTGGGAAGCAGCTCTGGTCCCTCTCTGGAGAAGGGGAGCAGAGTTCTCCCCGGGGGTTAGAGCACAAATCATTGATGAAATGAATCAGAAGTTTGGACACCTTGTCCCCTGAGCTGCATCTCTCTTAGGGGAGGCTGTAAGCGGAGCTGGAGCGCTGGGATCGATCCCAGCAGCGCGTTTGGGGTGGGAATCCCAAACCCTAACCCTAAACTGCCCATCTCCAGCAGCCTCAGCAACTTACCCTACCTGTGCAGCAAGCAATAGTTGTGGGGAAGGCAGCCAGGAGCATGGTCACTGCCGGGAGCTCTCTGCATGTGGATCCTGGGGATCTGCAGACCTGGAAGGCAAAATAACAAAGTCCTTGAGACCTCTCTGGATGTCGTGCTGCCTTTGAGCACAGCGGTTGCATAACGGGATCCGACCCGCTTGCAGGGGGAGCAGGGGTGACAGTCACCTCCGTGCCCTGCAGCAGCCCAGCAGTGCCTGCCCCCCTCCCTCGGGGGGAATGTCTTCTTTCCCCTAATCCAAGAGCTGGGCTCATTCCTTAACGCTTGAAAGAGCTGGTGGGTTCCCAGCTCTGACTCCACGGGCTGTAGGGGCTCTACACCTACACCTTGCAGCGTTAGCAAACTGGACAGTGAGTTTGTTTCACCCACTCAGCTGTGCTGACCTGACTGTGGCCTGTCAGGACCCTCAGTGTGCATCCAACTGAGGAAAGTGCATTTGGGGCCAAAAACCCAGTGCTGGTAACCCCTGTGGGTATCAGAAACCACCACAAGGGTGGAGGTGGAAGAGGCACAAAGTAAAAACCTTGTTTTAAACCCAAGAGCAAGAAGAGGCCAGTGCTCCTGTCACGACCATTTTGTTGAAATAACACATTTTCCGAGTCATTTAAAGGGCTGGGGGCAGCAGTGGGGCCACGGAGAAATGCAGCCAGGAATGCTGGAGAGTATGTGAGAGAGCAGGATTGCAGTAACGAGCATAGAGATGCTTCAATTAGGGAAGCAATTGCTGTGTGATGCAGGGCCCTTGCCCACGAAGGTGCAGATGCCGGGTTTGTAGGGAGCATTTGGAAGTGGCCCAGGTGGCCACAGCGCTGCTTTTGGGATGGGAACTGCAAACAGCACCAGCCTGTGCTGCTCTCTGGGGCTTCTGTGGGGCAGGGGTCGGAGCCCCACGCGTGGAGGGTGACAGGCAGTGCTGTCACCCCGGTGGCTCCGTGGCCAGCTGTGCCCTGTGCCTCTGGCATGGGCGGGCAGGGGACCCATCAGCTGCTCCGTGCCAGCCCTCAGCACCACGGGGGCAGCTGTGCTGGGAGGGAGCCAGCTCGGGACAGCGCCCGGCATTCCAAGTGGGACCTCGCTGGGCACGGCCAAAGCCAGGATGCCAGGGCCACTTTGGGAAGGGTGCAGGGAGGAGCCAACGCTGCTGTTCTGCAGTTTCGGTCCCCGAGGTTGCCATTCTGCATGACCAGCACTGGGACTGCTTTCAAAGTCATGTTTCAACTTGATTTTTTTTTTTCAAGGTTATTCAAAATTTAGTGGGGAAATGGCACCAGAACCTCCTACGAGCAGAACGGCCAAGCCAACCCTCCCACCCTCCCAGCCCTTGACCTTCTCCACGGCTCAGCTGGCTCTCCTTGCTTTCCCCCATATTTGCCTACCCTGCAAAAGGGCTGATCATGTGAATATTACATAGCCTGGCATCTGCACATCAGCTGCAGCAGCTGAGGCTCTGACACGCTCCCAGTGCCTTCGTGTGACTGTTCTGTGGTCATGTTCTGTTACCTGTGCCTGTGGTCCCTCTCACAGGCTGTCACTGCCAGATACACAATAATACAGAAAAACACAATAAATGGGAACTTGTGCTTCATCCTGGGGAAGGAACTATGGAGCTGTGAGCCCCTGCAGAGACCTGGAGCACCGGGAGGAGCTGCCCTTGTGCCACTGTCCAGAGAAGGCCCTGGGAGCTCAGCCAGGTCCTGGGAGACATTTTAATCCTTCCTATTCCCCAGTCTGTGTTGGCCATGACTCCAGTGCAGTGGATGTTTTCCCATTCCTGTGACAGGGGCACTCACAGGCGCCTACCCTGTGTTTGTTTTCCCTCCTTATCTGGTACCACTGGGAGCAGGAGGGGCAGCAGAGCAGCAGCTGAGTCAAGGAGAATGGGAACACACATTCCCACTTCTGCCTGGGCCGCCCTGGGGTCCCCTCCATCCCCTCCCTAAACCCAGGCTGACATTTCTCTCTGCTGAGGTAGCTGTTTGTTTCATAGTTGAGGTTACTTGAGTAATCAATAGTTCTCTGGTTCCCAACAGAAATATTACCCCTTTGGCCAAATCAGCTTTCCAAATCCGCTCTTCTGTCTTTGCTATAAACCTGCTCCTGACTCTCAGCTCTGGGAGGATTTAGGTGCATTCCTGATCTACCTGCACAGAACCCCATTCATTTTCTTTCCTCCTGCCAGCATCATTTTTCCTCTCTGAGGTTAAGCAAGAAGGGCTGGAAGCACACAGAGAAATTGCTGAATTCATTGGGCTCTTCAGTCTCAGCCCTTCTCTTGGCTCTGCTCCAACAGCTCCTTCTCTGTGCTTGTTTCTCTAAGGAGGGAGGTGAGGAGAGTCAATGGGATCCTCGTGGCCAAGGGCATTGCCGAGGTAATTCCCAGTCCGTGGGCTCCGAGAGAACTTGGCTCAGCCCCTGCCAGACGAATTAAAACTGTTCCCATCACACAGCAGGAGCTGTATCCCAGAGAGCCAGGGCTGGAGGACAAGGTGCCCACAGAAAGGCTCCATGAGTGCACATAAATTTTCCTTGCAAACAGGCAAAGGCACCGACTCCCTGGAGCTGCATTCCCAGTGGTTCCACCCCAGCAGCCAAAGGCTGGGCTGTGGCTCTGGGCTCCAGTTTCCTGTGGCTGAAGGAGGCCATGGGGTTTGTTCTGCTGCTGCTGGGGCAGTGGAAACAGCCTTGCTGTGCATTGTTAGCATCTCAGCACATCTCTGTTCTTTCCAAACCAGAAAAGGTCACTGAGACCCAAGAGAAACCCACTTCCCTCCTTCACTGAACTCCTCCTGCCTCGCACATGCTTTTGTTGCCATCCCTCGCTTGCCAAATGCAGGAACAAACACTGGGGTTTGGCAGAGCTCAAAGCCTTGGCGTGTCTGATGGGAAAGAGGCATTCTTGGGTCTCAGCCCAGGGACAGGGCTCTGCTCCATGGCCACTGCCAGGTCTTCCAGCTGCAATTTTGCTGCTCATCCCATGCTGGGAGTGCTGGTCCAGGGATAGGCAGCACCCCTGGGTGCTGGGCTGTGAATCCTGCAGGGGATCCAAGGAAAGTGGGTGGGAATAGCTGGAGCAGGACCCAGAGCTACGTGAAGCCCTGCATGGTGCTGTGGCTGAGCTGCACGTACAGTGGGAAGGGCAGGAGTCGGCGCTGCCCTGAGAGGCTTTTCCCCAAGAATTAATGATGCCAAGGCAGTGGGGAAAGGCAGAGGGAGGCTGTGTAAAGCCAGGCTGCCTCTGCTTTGGTTAAATAGGGCTGGTTTTGCTCACAGTTCCCCCTGAGAGACTGCAGGGCTAAGCTGGGGGGGGATCCTGGACCTCAGAGGCAGCTGGGAGGCTCTTGGCAGCTCCTGCTGTTCCAGGGTCGGGCACTGGACTTTCCCTGCTGCTCGGGGGAACTGGGATGGCAGCCTGGATCAGGGATGGCCAGGCTGGGCTGAGGAGAGGCGGTCATAGCTTCTGCCTCTCTGTAGGAAGGATGCTCTGGAGCAGCAGCAGGGCCTGATTTCAGAGAAGCATTTGAGGTCTCAGTGCTCACTGATCGCCCCAGAAACCTCCCACTCAATTTTGTGCTGTGCACAGCCCAGCCTCAGGCAGCACAGGGGGTAATTTGCTCAAACACTGGCTAAGACAACCCACATATGACAAGCCTCAGAGAAGGAAGAGGGTTTCTCATGGTGGTGAAGGGGTGAGGGAGAGGAGGGAGGGAGAAGAGGAATTTCCTGGCTGTGGTAAAGGTGGGCTCTGCTTGAAGAGACGTCAGAGAGAATGGACTTGTGGTCATGGCATCAGGCTGGGGGAAGGAAGGGGTGGCTCAACAGCAAAGCCCAGCAGAAAAAAAACCCATTTGCCTTTCCATGATGGCCCAGGAATGAAGGACACACCAAACTACAGCTCCCCACTCCCTTTGCCCACCTTGTCCTGCTGTGGAGAGAGCCAAGCACAGGGGGAGCAGCCCTGGACTGAATCAGCAGCCAGACATTGGGCTGGGGAAAGATCCCAGCTGAGACAAGGGAACCCTGATCAAGCACATGTTCAGAATTTCCCACCTGGTTAATGCTGGCTCAGCCCTCTGGAAAATGACACGAGTTTTCCTCGCTGCGGGGCCAGAGGGCTGTGCTGGGAGCTCTCTGCTCCCCCGTCCTGCCTGCAGATGAGAGGTGGTTCTGGCAGCATCCAGAATCACTTTTCTTTCCCCTTTTGACAGCTGTTGCTGGTTATGAAAATGGGAATGTTCCCCAGCCAGTTCTCGGCAGGAACTGTCCTTTCCAGGGCTGACCACATGGGCTCTTTCTTCCTCTTCCCAGCTCCCGACAGTACTCAGATCTGGGTATGTTCTAGTCTTGGCAAAGCACTGTCCTTCCCTGCTCCTCTTCTTCACATGACACAGGAGAGGCTGTTTGTTCTTGGACTCAGATCAATATAATTCCTGAGTCAATTCTCTTCCCAAAGCACAAAGAAAGAAAGAAAAGAGATTGATGTCAGTCCTGCTGTGGGGATTCACACCCCAAACCGTCAGTCTGTTGCTAGCAGAGAGATCTTGACACCATCCATCCTCTTCCCAGTGCAGGATGGAGATTACACCTTGCCAGGAGAGCAGTGGGAACATCAGGGCATGTTGTGGAAAGTCCTTATTTCTTGTCACATCTGACAGAGAGGCCAAGTGAGTGTCCACAAAAAGGGAGCACTGGGCAAAGCTTGGAGAAGGCAGGAAGGAGACAGCAGGGCTTGTTGCTCCTGGAAGTTGTGGCTACAGAGCTTAGCAGGGTCAAACATCTCTGCAGGCAGTGAGACTGTGCAGGGGTAATCACTGATTCTGGCTGCAGCAGGGTAGGAAAGCCCAGGGTTCAGAGACTGAGCCAGTTCCTGAGAGAAAAGAGTGGGACTAGCAGGAAAAGGGAATGACTCCAGGCCAGCTTTCTGGCACTGGCCTTGTGGCAGCCAGCCCTGGCTACTCAGAGAACACTGATGGCACAGAAGTGGGTGAATCTGGGCCACATCCTACCCAGCAACCTGAGAGTTCCTCAGAAAACCCAAGGGCTGCAACTGAGTTCACTCAGAAAGAAGTGGTCTGGCTAAGGCCAGGGTCAGTCTGAATAAACCCTTCCACTCTCTTCTGCTTTTGTGCAGTGAGACAGGAAGCTGAAAATTCCCCAGCTGATTTTGGGAGCCCAGGCAGAGGTCAGTGAGCAATGACCATCCTGGTTCTCAGTAACACATGAGTGTGTTGTTATCCAGCCCCTGTGCTTAGCTCCCTCCCTGGTTCCTTACAAAAAACAACAGAATTTCCTGGCTCTTTGTTTCAGAATTCAAGGGAAAATTCTGCCACCCGCACTGAGCTAAATTAAAAGTTGGTAAATTCAGAAGGCTTCTTGCAGCAAGGCACTAACCTTTGGAATTGCTTCAAGAGTTGGTTAAGTCAACTAATGATAACGGGTTTGGAAAAATCCTGATGGTTTTATGGCCTTTCATAATGTCTGTACTTCTGTACCCAGACAAGGGTCACCAGACTGCTCCAAGGCATGACCAGAGCCCCTTAGAGGGGTAAAGAAAGACTTCTCTTCCTGTCTTCCCTGCCCTGGTGGGATTGGCACTGCTCAGTTCTGTAGCACACAGGAATGAGCCCGGGCCAGAGCAGTGTGGCTGGAGTGCTGAGCTCAGCACACAGCCTGTCCCCATGACCCCACTTTGGTGGGAGAATGGTCCCTGTTATGGCACTTCTGGAGGTGCCGAGGTGGTTGTGTTTTGGAAACTTTGCCTCTGAGACAAAGTGAGGGGTTGTTCCTCAGGGAAAGAAGGACCACACGTTGCACCCTCAGGAGGAGACAGCAGGGGCCCTGTTCTCACAGATGATCCCAAAGAGACCTGAACAATTCAGGTCTCTCCACGACCTCCTGGCAAGTGAGGGAGTGTGGATGTGTCTCTTCCCTTGCCAAAGTAAACAGTCCCTTTCACTTTTATTTTGCTTTCTGTGTCCCCAGCCCCAGGGATGTGAAAGTTGGGTGGTGGCTCTAAGAGGGTGTTATTTCACCGTGTCCTTCCCCTGGCCATTGCTGAAGGAGCTTCAGGTATGGTGAGACCCTGCTGAGGGCAGTCGGGCTCTTGTCCTTGGAAGCTCTGCTGAGACCTCTCCCTTCCCTTCCCAGGTGTTAACTGGTACTTTGTGGGATTGAAGCTCAAACCTCCTCTGAGGCCAAGCAGCCACAGGGACAGGCTTCAGCCCCCACCTGCCCACGACAGCAGGTCCCACTGGTGCTCAGTTCACTGGAGCTTTCTCCCATTAGCAGGTCACTGCGAGCAGTGGATTATACCCTGGCAACAGGGACACTGCAACATGCAAGCCCTGAAACTGCAGTGCCTGCTCCACTACACAGCAAAATAGGTCGTGCATCAGCAAATGAAAAAGGACAGATGGTGTCTGCTAATACAGCTTAGTTTATGGCCTGCAGGATTAACTCACTAGTTGTCATGTTTGCAGAAAATAGGAAATGGGTGGGTCGGCTGGAGGAAACGTGTGGTGTGCCCAGCCCTACCTGTGCTGTGGGATGCACTGGCTGGAAAGGATGTCAGAGATCCTGTGAGGTTTTGAGATGCTGCTGGAGGGCTGCCAGTGTCTTCTGGAGAGTCTGGGCACTTGAGCTAGTGCCTGTACCAAGTCTTCCCATCCAGCTCATATTCCCACACTCCCACTGCAAAGGTCAGCGCTGGAGGGAGCGATGCTGAGCTGAGCAGGGATCTCCAGCAGAGACAAGAACACTGTCGTCTCTGCTCCAGCAGCTCTGGAGAAGCCCACAGCTTCCTGTCCTCTGCCAGCTGCAGGACAGCCTCCAGATCAGCCTTTTGAACTCCCAAACACCCACGTGTCTGCAGGAGTAAGTCAGAAAGCTGAGGCAGAAGCCTCAGGTCTTTTCAATGCTTTCTCTGTGACACACTGTTCTCCTTTCCTGGAAACCAGGCCAGTGCCTCACTCTGTTCTCCTTGCAGAGCTCTGGCTTCTGCATCTGCTCTCTGAAGGGCAGAACAAACCCTCAGCCCTCCACAAATGGTCCTCCTGAAGATTTCACCTTGATTCTTGCTGCCTCTGCTGTGGCCTGGTTTGCTCATGTCCTGCAAGACGCTGAGCACCCCGAAAAACAGCTGCCACTGGGGAGATACTCCAGAGCCAGTGCTGGCTTCCTGCCCTGCCATCCCTGTGGCTCTTGCTGGTGGCACCTGTGCCCAGGACAGGCAGGTGCCTTCTGCTGTCACAGGTGTTTGTCACCACCACCTTCTCCCACAGCCAGCCATCACAGGCACTGGGGTTTTCTCCAGTGACTAATTTGCCTGTGTTTATGCCAACACCAAACACATAATTGGCTGTTTAACAACTCTGGTGAGGAGGGAGTCTGGCTGCTTTCTCGTACCTTGGGGATCAGACCAGCCCTTTCCTGATGGCAGCACCCTACTGTGCTAAACCTTCTCAGTTATAAATCCCCCATCATTAAGGGTAGCAGGACACCAGTAAGTGACTGGAGAGCGGGGATCATTGTCACTTCCATCCCCAAAGCTGTGAGTGTGCAGGTGTATAAAGAACTCAGAACAGCCTGTGCTTTTATTACAAAAGGAAATGCCTCTTTTGTAGAGGGAAAAAGCATGTCAGATTACTATTATAAGTAATTGCTTAGTGCTCCCTACACCTTTAAGTCATTGCTGGAGTAGAGAGTAGTTATCTGAGTCCCTGTTTGGGGTCTCTTCCCAGTGCACGTGTGTCACTGACAAGGCCAAGCCCATGGCCATCCTGGCTGCTGGAGCCCTGGCAGAGACAGGATGGAGAGCTATGTGGGCAAGAGAGCCTCCACATTCCTCCCCCTCAAAATCTCCCCACCTCCCACCTCTTTTATCAGCTGCTGACAAGCCTTGCCATGTGTGTAGGCGGCTCCCGAGCTTACAAGATGATTCCCCGCTCCCCCCAGCTCCTCCAGGAGAGCGCCCAGCATTTCAAGGCAGGGGAGCGCAGCGTTCCCCCGTCTGCAGGCTGCTCTGCAAGGGACGGTGCTCTCCGAGAGCTCCATGTGCTAACTCTCTCCCAGGATTTCACATGACAGCATCTTCCCCGGAAAGTCACAGCAGGGAGTGGAAGATTGCTGTGCGTGTGGGTGTTAGGAGGGAGCAGAGTGGGCTGGGGAGATGGAGGGGAGGGGAGGTGTAACCACAGACTAAATGAGAGCACATCGGCTTGGAAGAGCCTCATTTCTGATCCCAAGGCTCCCATCTCCTGCCTTTTCCTCTTCACTTAAAAGAATGTCAATCCTTGTTATATCCAACAGAGAAAAGAGGAGTCAAGCAGAATCATCTTTTCCCTCCCTGAACACATCTCAGGGGACCACGAGAGGCAAACAGAACATGAACTAACTAGATAGACCCAGCAATATGCACAGTGGGAGAGCCCTCCCCAGCCACTGGTGTCTTCCCTGGAGAGACATGAGGGCCCTTAATGACATCTCCATCTGACAAACGATCCCAGTGCATGTCATTACAACCCAGTGTTTCCCTGGAGCCCTGGCAGAAAATGACCCCAGTGAGCTTCAGTTCTTGCATCCACAGCTGCTCCCCGTGAATGCACAGTGTCCCTCAAGGCTCTCAGGGTTAAGCTTCGCTGAACCCCTCTGTCAGACCAAGACTGACATCCCTGATCTGCACACGGCAGAGCTGGGACCCCAAAAAGAGGAGTAAGGAAGCCCACATCCTCCTGGCACGACTCTTCAGGGAAGGAAGCCAAGAAGAGACTCTGCACTGCATCTCTGGGAGGTTTTAAATACCTCTGTGCTACTTGGATCTGCCTGTCCCTGTTCCCTGTCACCTTCCCTGAATGCTGTGAGGACAGCACCTCTCAGGTGTCACAGCACGTACCTGCCTGTGCCTTGTGGTGGGTTCTCAGCAGAGAGACCCTGGAAACTGCCAGCTGCATTTTGGCACTGGGGAACCCTGATGCACCTGGATCCCTTTAACAGCCCTGGCTGTCCCACCCCAGCAGGGCCAAAGTTCTCAGCCTGCCCAGCGAAGCCAAAGCTGAGTCAATCCTGAGCGCCCCTGTCTGAAAACAAGGAAGAATTCCTGGTGTAAAGCTGTTCCACTCCTTCCCGCATTCCATTGTGTCTGTGGCTGTTCCAGAAAGCAGTGACATGAGGTGGATTTTCTCTAAACTCTATCAGCTCTGCAACACAGCCTGTGCCCCATGAGTAAACCTCCATCCCCGCCTGTGATAAGTGGGAAACCCCAGGGAGACCCAAGTACTTCTAGAGAAAACAGTCTGTGCCAGGGAGGGTTTCACACTTCAGTGCCTGAATGACCCGGGGGTTTCAGGCAGGTTGAATCTGTGTCCTGAAATAGCTGTTTCAACATCCCCTGTGTCCTGCAGGCCAGGGATGAGAGCAACAGGTATTTACCATACCTATGATATTTGGGTAACCAGGAAGGCGGAGGGGATGGGCAAAGGGGATGTGGTAGGAGCTGGAGTTTCTATTTTATCTGCTGCCTGCTGCCAGTGTCTCCACCACAGCGATATTCCCAGCCTGGCACACCCCAGTTCCTCCCAGCAAATACTCCCAGAATGAGTTTCACAATCCCTTCCCGGCAGCCACCGGGAGCTTTCACTCTCTGAATTACCAAGGGGAATTTTCATTACATCACCAGAGGCTCTTCCTCCTCGAGAGTGGCAGAGCTGTCACTGCTTTGCAGGGGGGTTTTGGGGTGTGGGTGGCCAGGGTGTTTCTCTGGAAAGGGGCCCTGTGCCTCCCAAAAGCAGGTCTAGCCCAGCTCAGCCTCCCCAAGTGGCTCCATCCAGGCTGGGAACGGCCTTGGGCAGTGTGGGGTGGCTCCAACCAGTGCCTGGACAAAGCCTTCTCCCTGGAAGCCTTCCTGGGAGATATTGCATTTTCAGGCAGCTTTAAAAGTCGCCTGTGCCAAATCCTGCCCTGATTTAAGCAGCAGGGTCGGAAGTCAGCAGTCTTCCAGCTTTCTGCCAGTGTAAGCAAAAGCAATTTTGCCTGTTGGAGCTGGGATTTGCAGAATGATTCACTGCAGCATTTGAATTCCCCTCTTCCTATTTTTTTTCTTTTGTTTGTTTTTGGTTTATCTTTTCAAATATCCCCGAGTGAAACGGTCAGACTGGTGAAGGTTTCCCTGCAGCCCCAGGGAGTGGCTGGTCTGATCTCACTCCCAATCCGGTGACTTTCCAGTCAGCCTCTTTCCTCTCCTCCCTGGCAGCTTCCTTCCCTGCCCTCTCCTTCCCAACTTCCCCAGTTCCTGGCTGGTTTTTTTTTGTTTGTTTGTTTTTCCCCAGTTTGAATCAAAACAAACTACCAGATTCAAACTGCTAGTCAGGAACACGCTGTGCAGGAGCCTCTGCTCCTGGCAAGGGATATCAAAACATGCCAAGGAGAGACGCCTTGGCCATGGAGAACTTGTTTTTAAGTAGCTGGTATGTCTGGACCATGGCAGGGCCTGGACAGTTGGAAGGCTGTGTCTCTGAGCTCCATAAAAAGCACTGAATTCCCTCAAACATACAGACTAGCAAGAAGTCTGCACAGTTTAGGAGCAGGGCAGATGGTTCTGAAGTCACTCGGATTTACCCTGGCCTCCCCCAGCCCTGTTTGTATCATGATTCCTCATATAAGGGAATGAAGAGTCATTTCTGCCCCATCAGCACGCTGCAAGCTGATGCTTTTCCCAGGAACTCCAGATGGTTTTGCTCTCTGTGCCTCTGTGTCTGCACTCCTGGTAATTCAGGCCTGTCTCACATTAGCTTTTGAGCCGAAACCTTCCCACAATTAGTTACAGTCTGTGCTCTTGCGCTGCAGAGGACGTAGGGCTGAGCTGGCAGAGCGCTGTCTGGGAGATCCGTCCCACACACAAGTCTTGCTCAGGTTTCTCTATTTCAGTCAAGAGTGTGATTTTTCTAGTGAAATCATCAAAGCAAGACAGTCTCTGCTACAGATGGACAGCAACAGCCATTTAAAGATGCCTCATACCTGGCTTGCCTCAGACAGGAACAGTTAGTTTCAATATTATCTTGTTTTACACCAATATAACATCTCTCCTTTCTTTCTCTGGCCCTCCTTTCCCAATAGTGAAATGGGGAGAGGGTCCTTTCCCTCTGGGAGCTCCACATCACAAGTGTCAGGGAGATGCTAAAGCATCTTCATGCCTGCCTGTGATCTGCCAGGGACCAGAGCTCATCAGCTCACTGCTCAGGGACAACGTGCTCCACAGACACTGTTGTAGCATCCCAGATTCTCTTGGAGCAGAGCTGTTTGGCTCCCTTGCCAAATTACCTTGCTAATTAACAGGGTTCTTGATCCCAGGCGGTAATTTACCACTTTGAGGCCAATGCTATGTGTGGTCCAAAACTCCCAGCTGGTCCAAAGCCATGTGTGCTGTGGCAGGAATGCCAGAGCACAGCAGAAGAGCTGACAAATGTCTGAGGAATGTCATCTCCAGGGAAGGACCTGGGTGCAGCAGACATCTTGGGATAAGCAGTAAGTGAGGGTGTCTGGCAGGCACAGAACTAAGGGAGAAGAGCACAGGGAAAAGCACAATTGCTGTAGGGTATTTAGGTGAGGAGGAAGCTTCATTTGTGCTCTTACAGAGGTGACTTACTCCCTCTCTGCCTTCTTTCACCCACCAGACAGGGAAGTGTCATCTTTATCCCCTCTGTGCAGACAGACACAGGGTCTTTGCCTACAGCCAACACGAGCACCAAAATCCAGGTGCTTCGACTGTCAGCCCAGGCTTGGTTCAGTGTTCCCGTCCCAGAGGTGCCAATCAGGGCTCTCTGCAGCCAGGAAGGATCCTGGTAATAACAATGCAAACAGGCTTTGCTGGGAGAAATGATTTCAGGAACAGCCATAGCTGGGAGACAGTGATGGAGCCACACTCGTCACATGAATAACCACAGCCTGTCCAGTCAGAGCTGACAGTCCAAGGGAAAGCAGCCCCTTCTGTGCTGATTTAACAGGCTCCTCCTAGACACAGCAGATCTTTCTGCTTCGCCTCCTCTGCATAATAAACAGCATCCTTCCTGTTAGCTGCTCTGCCTTTGGGTGGGACACGAGGCTGGCAGACCCCTGTGGGCACGGGGGAACCCTGGAAGGAAACGGAGGCTTTTAACTTTCTGCATGGCTGCAGAAAAGAATGTGGGTTGTAGTTTCAGTGCCTCTGAACCCGGCACTTGGGGACGAGTCCCTGGGTGAGTGAACCTCCACAAGATCTCCACAAATGTTATAAAGGAGGGACACACAGCCAGGGACAAGGCCCTCCAGGGGGGTGAATGGATTTAGAGGGGACTCCTGAGGTTATAGATGCCCCTCTCCAAAAGAGACTGGTTAAAAAGCAAACTGCCCCGGGGGGTTTTAACAGAACCCTCTATTTCTGTACAACTCAGACAGAAGATTCTGCCCATTCCAGGCTCTGGGTGAGGCCAGGAGGTTGTGATGGCCACTCTGGAGTGGGCAGAGATGCTCTGGGCAAGCACTGTGGCCACAGCAGTGCTGAGGGAGGGATGCTGAGGGAGGCTGAAAGGGAGAGTCACGGAATCAGAGAATATCCTGAGGTGGAAGGGACACATCAGGATCACCGAGTCCCACTCCTGGCCCTACACAGGACACCCCATGTGCCTGAGAATGTTGTCCAGAGACAGGACATTGAGGGAACCGGGGTGCTATTGGGAGACAGGAGTGCCAAGGGTGCTGCAAAATGTGGAATATGAGAAAATTCTCCTGAGAAGGGATGTTTTTTGATGCTTCATCCTTGCATACTTTGGAGCCCAAGGGGACCCAGGGACTAAGGGGAGAAGAGTGTTGAGAAGGAGCCAAGGGCTGAGGGGAGATGGGGCTGTTGAGGGGAGATGGGAGATGGGGATGTTGAGGGGAGATGGGGATGCTGAGGGGAGATGGGGAACTGAGGGAAGATCAGAGCACTGAGGGGAGTCAGGAGCACTGAGGGGGAAATGGGGAGCTGAAGGGAGATGGGGATGTTGAGGGGACATGGGGATGTTGAGGGGACATGGGGATGTTGAGGGGACATGGGGGACTGAGGGGGGATCGGAGCACTGGGCGAGGATCGGAGCACTGAGGGGAGCTGGGGAGCTGAGGGGAGCTGGGGCTGCTGAGCGGGGCCGAGGGGCAGAGCGGGGGCTCAGCTCTACCCGCTGACAGGGTGCAGTGACAGTGTGAGGGTGCAGTGACAGCGACAGTGACACGGCCGGGGACAGGGACAGTGACAGTGACAGCGACAGCGGCAGGCCCCGCCCGGCCCTGCCCACAGCCGAGATGGCGGCGGGCGCGGCCTGCCCTGCGCGGGGCGGGCCGGGGCGGGCCGGTCCGTCCGCCTGAGCCGGCCCCGCCGCCGCTCTCCCCGCAGCTCGGCAGAGGCAGCGCCCGCTCCCCGCCGCCCGCACCGCCACCATGGGCTCCGAGCGGGACTCCGAGTCGCCGCGCTCCTCCTCCCTGCACTCGGCCGCCGCCAAGTGCCCCAAGCCCGGCCGCCGCCGCCGCCTCTCCTTCC
>JAWWMO010000065.1:4454389-4473374 GCA_035047845.1 Dendrocincla fuliginosa | reverse complement strand
GGAGGCCCCGGTGGGCCCGGAGGGCGAGGAGGAGCTGGAGTGCCCGCTGTGCCTGGTGCGGCAGCCGGCCGAGAACGCGCCGCGCCTGCTGTCGTGCCCGCACCGGTCGTGCGGGGCCTGCCTGCGGCAGTACCTGCGCATCGAGATCACCGAGTCCCGCGTCAACATCTGCTGCCCCGAGTGCAGCGAGCGCCTCAACCCCGCCGACATCCGCCGCCTCCTGCACGACTCCCCGCACCTCGTGGCCAAGTACGAGGAGTTCATGCTGCGCCGCTGCCTCGCCGCGGACCCCGACTGCCGCTGGTGCCCGGCCCCCGACTGCGGGTGAGTGCGGAGGGCAGGGCGGCCTGCTGGGCCCGGGGGTGCTGCCCGGCCCGCTGTCCCGGGACAGCCTGGGGAGCGGGGGGATGCAGGGGATGCTGTCTGCTCTGTCCCGGGACAGCCTGGGGAGCGGGGGGATGCAGGGGATGCTGTCTGCTCTGTCCTGGGACAGCCTGGGCAGCGGGGGGATGCAGGGGATGCTGTCTGCTCTGTCCCGGGACAGCCTGGGGAGCGCGGGGATGCAGGGGATGCTGTCTGCTCTGTCCTGGGACAGCCGGGGGAGCGGGGGGATGCAGGGGATGCTGTCTGCTCTGTCCCGGGACAGCCTGGGGAGCGGGGGGATGCAGGGGATGATGCCCCTCTGCCCCGGGACAGCGTGGGGAGCAGGAGTCTGCTATCTGGGGGGGATGCTGACCCTCTGTCCTGCGACAGACTGGGGAGCAGGGATCTGCAGAGGATGCTGCTCCTCTGCCCTGGGACAGACTGGGGAGAGGGGGACTTGCTGCCCCCGTAGGGTGCTGTCCTCTCCAGCCTGGTACAGCATGGGAATGGGGAGGATCTGCTGCCCCGTAGAGTGCTGACCCATCCATCTGTCTGGGGTGTCTTGGGGAAAGGAGACCTCCACCCTGCAGGGGTGCTTCCCGTCCCCAACACGTCCTGGGACAGCTGGGTGAGGTGGGACCCACTGTCCCAGTGGGATGTTGCCTGTCCCCAGAAAGTCCTGGGGATGGCACGGGGTGACTGTGGGACCTGCTGTCTGCTGAGGTGCTGCCTGTCCCCACCTGGGTCCCAGGACAGCGCAGGGAGGGGTGGCTCAGCCCTGGTGGGTGCTGCTGCTCATACACTCTTTTACTGAGTCCCAAGGAAAGCCCTCACTGCAGATATTCTTTGCTTGTCAGCAGTCTGTTCAGGACAGCCTTGGGTACCACAGTGTACCACTCCCTGTTATCCCTGTTATCTCACTAGGGCTCCAGGATTTGACCTTGGGGATTGTGGAAATACAGACAGATCAGGCACGAGTGATAGGACTTGAAGGGGGTTTTAGCTGAGCCATCGTTTCCCTAATTTAAGAGAAACCTTTTTTTCCTGCACAAATGGGAAGCATGGAGTTTCCCAGCTGCGTGTTTCGCTGTGAGCTGTGGGGACAGTGCATGGGGACAGGCTGCAGCCTCCACGGTGGGGAAGAAGGAACCATAAACAGTCACTTTTTCCCGGTGAGGACGTGAATACAAGGCAGAGAGGAGTGATGTTGACTCACTAGCCGTTGCCTAAGTGAGGAAACGTCTGTCTGTCCAGAAGTCAGCCCAGCCAACTGTGATGACTGTGTAGTTATGAGCGTGTTGCTTTCATTTTCTCTTCCCTTTTCCTTCCAACGAACTCTGTTGGTTTCTGTTTGAGCGTAAGCCAAAGTTGCCTGGAAAAGGGCTTTGTTTGGGAAACTTAAAAGAAGTGCTGTGAAGTTTAGCTAGAATTCAGCCTGGATGGCAATTCTGGGTAGCAAGAACATGAAAGGAAAGTCTGACCTAGTAGTCAGAATGGAAAAGGTGGTGGGAGGGTTGTGAAGATTTAATCAAAGCATTGTAGTAAGCATCCTATGCAAATCAGTGAACCTGGCCCAGGTTACCCATTTCACAGCCTCTGAGCATCCTGTCTAAGGGCTTGTTCCTTCAGAGGGTGAAATTAAAAGCAAACAACAGCAAACAGGAGCCAAATCAAGTGTGAGATCTTGATATTTCAGCAGCACTGGGGATAAGATCAGAGAGATAGAGCAGGTTGTGCTGCTACGGAGGGAATGCCCCTGCTGTTAAGCAGCCAGAGAAAATCCGGTTCCTGCTCGCCGAATCTCGGCTCCTTGACTGCTGTGGTGTTATCTGTGCTCAGGGTAAGGTGTGCAAACAGCGGACGTCACCCAGGCTGGCATGGCCTGGAGGGCGTTGCCTCTGTCACGGCAACCCAGCCGCTGCTTTCGGGGCTTTGGGCAGACTGGTGTCACACGCGGCCCTTTCTTTGAGCAAAAACCTCCTCCCTGGTTAGTCAGTGTGCAGGTGACATGCACAGCATCCTCCTCCCAGCTGCCCAGAGCAGCAAGAAGCGACCCTGGGGCTGTTGGAGTCGAGGCAGCCTCGTGGACCAGCACTGCTGGTGTGTCTGTAGCGCTCGAACAAAGGCTGTTGGAATCAGCCCTCCGGCGGGGAGAAGAATTAATCACCCTATTCATTCTTCCCAGCGAGCTTGTGTGGCTGCGCTTATGTAAAATCAGGGTATGAATTATTTAGAGCGGGCTTTCCCTCTGTAGTAGGGCTGGAGTACGGAGCCAGAGCGGGAGTGGAGGGCTGGGGTATGGCTGTGCTTGGCCCTGGGTGTCACCCCCACCACGGTGGTGGCATCAAGGGGCTGAGGGGTGACGGCAGTCACAACCCTGGGTGTGTGACGTGCAGCATCCTGCACCTTCCTCACATGCCACAGTCTGTCTTTAAATGAAAGAGCCTGGCTGTGCTGCAGGAAAGAGGAGGACCAACACAACACCGGTGCTTGTTGCCATGGAAACTCCGGTCAATTGATGCGCCATCAATCGCAAAACAAATCATTTTCTGTGTTTGCAGCTTCGGTTTTTCCCCTGGCTACAGTCAGGTGGTATCGCTGTCTAGTGTTTGTCACACCACATCCTTCCCAAAAGCTTGGGAGAATAACAGGACCTTTAGAGAAACGGAGCTGTGTGGGCTGAGCTCTGTGAATGAGCAGGAGAAGGGATGGAGGCGACTCGTGGCTGTCCAAGGAGTGGGCTGGAAGCAGAGCTGTGTGATTCCTGGGGTCTCAGGGAGGCTCTCGCTGTCGTTGCTCCCTGAGGAAAACTCAGTTTCCCTCCTCATCTGCTGGGATTGAGCCTGGAAATGGCTGTTTCAATCAGCCATGTGTCAGAGGTCAGGGGAGGAGGGGAATGCACGGGTCATCCAGTGCCATGACTATTCCCAGGCACAGCCCTTCAAAACCCACTTTCTAGTTGACCTTGACTTGGAGATGTGTTATTTCTTTCCCCAGTAGAGAGTCATGAAGCTTTTCTCCCCACAGCTGTGGGCTTGTTCATGGGTATTTGTCATTTCAGCTCTAGCAATAAAATATAAATGATGATGATTTTAATTTCTCGAGTGTTTAAAAAACTCAGCGTTTTGAGTGAGGAGTTAATTTGGAGTATGAGGTTGCTTAATATATTACACTGAGCTTTTCTAGCCCACTGTTATGGTTTGAAATAGCAGTGTCACAACACAGCTGGGGAGATGAAGTTTTTCCTTCTTGTTTTGCCAAGGTCTTTGGATCTAGGATAGTGGCAGGGTGAGAATGTTTAGTGGGATATTCCTTGGACAAGATGCATAGGAGTCAAGTTGGTCCCTCCCAACCCCCTGGGCCATCTGTATCCTAGAATCATTACACAGAATCACAGAATGGTTTGGGTTGGAAAGGACCTTAAAGATCACCTTGTCCTACCCCCTTCCATGGGCAGGGACACCTTCCATTATCCCAGGTTGCTCCAAGCCCCATCCAGCCTGGCCTTGGACACCTCCAAGGATGGGGCTTTCGTGTCTCTCCTCCCGTCCTGGGCTCAGGTGCAGGTGTGCTGGTGCACACGTAGAGCCTGCAGTCGTGCCTCCTGGCCCCGGGATGTTGTTTCTTTGGTGATTGTGTCGTAGCCTGGCAGGATGAAGTTGCTCAAACTCCCACGGGATGTGAATCATTGTGGTATGACACATTCAGCGGTTCTCACGCTGCTGCCTCTGAGAAGAGGCAATACAACTTGAGCTACACGAGCTCTAAATATAAAGCCTTAAATAGGAGTTATTCTCCTCTGACCACTAAAAAAAATACTGAGGATGAGCAGCAAAAATACCCTTTGCCATGCGGGTGTCGCAGAACTGGGAAGGCACTTCTGGAATTGCTCATGTCAGGCCCTGCCAATGGAAACAGCCTCATCCTAGATGACTCTAAGTCAGATATAGCAGTGCTTGGTGATGCTGCTTAGACTTTGGTGTACACAGGACACTTCCTTCTGGAAGGAAGTGAGCTAGCAGAACCTGGCCTCTCTGTCTTGCACATTCAGTTGGTTTTATTCAAATTTTGGCTTATTCCAGGGGCACAGCGTTGTCCTTCACCACTCTTTGGAAAAGGAAGTTCTGGGGAGATAAGAGGAGCTTGCTTCTTGACACAGCTACCCTGTTATTCCACTTCTTTAGAATCATTCAGTTATTAGAAGTGCCCAGGATAACCTCAGCTTTCCTAGACTCCTCCAGACCATCCAGCATCCACCCATTTAGCTGTCCTGAGGAACTGGGGTATGTGTGTGCCTGGAAAGAGCAGCCTGAGCCTGCCCTAGGAGCCTGGGTTGTCAGAAGCAGCGAGGAGTTACCTGGGCACACAGTGCAGGGCAGGTCTGGTCTGTGTGAATTGCCAGTGAGAACTCCCAGCAGTTACTGAGGAGTGAACTCAGTATCACAAGCTGCCTGTGTAAAAGGTCTCTGCCCTGAGTAACCCAATTAGCACCGCTTAATTTTGGGCTCTGCAGTGCAAGCAGAGCAGGAGAGAGCAGGAATGTGTCTGGCGTGGAGGCTGCTGTCCCAGTGATGAGAAAGGAGATGGAAGAGGTGGAGTGGGCTGGCTGGGGGCTCTGGATGACCTGTCCTTAGGGCAGTGTTGCTGGGGGCTCCAGGGGTACCAGGCACGTGTGTCTTGGCAGCAGCTCTTCAAGCAGCTGCTCTGAGCAAAGCAGCTCAGGCAGCCACAGCCTGGGCAGCCTGAATTAAAGGATCACTGGGCTCTGCCTTGCTAACTTTGCCTTTTATTGATTCCCTTGATGTGTTCCTCCTGCAGTTACGCCGTTATTGCCTACGGCTGTGCCAGCTGCCCCAAGCTGACCTGCGAGAGGGACGGCTGCCAGACAGAGTTCTGCTACCACTGCAAGCAGATATGGCACCCCAACCAAACGTGCGACATGGCCCGCCAGCAGCGGGCACAGACCCTGCGGGTACGCACCAAGCACACCTCGGGCCTCAGCTACGGACAGGAATCCGGGCCAGGTATGGCTTTGTGTGTTCCCCATAGGATATCCTGAGCTGGGGGCACCCACTGGGGTCATCAAAGGCCAACTCCTTGCCCTGCACAGGACAGCCCTGAGAATGCCACCGTGATTTTTTGGGTTACTCAGTGCTGTGGTTGTGCGTGTGAAGCTGAGAAGGAGCCACCACTGTGTAAACCCCCCTCCCCTTAATGTAAGTGCCCTGCATGGCACAGCTGGGGGGTTCCAGCAGCCCTTGTGAGAGCAGCTGTGAAGCTCAGAGTCATTTCCCCTTCTCCTCTGTGCTAGAACATATCTGGGCTCCTCCAAGAGCACTGAACAGATCAGTAGGTGATGATTTGGGTCCTTCTGTGGGCCAGCAGCTCCCCTCATCCGCCCCAGCCATGCTTGTGGCTCTTTTGATCTTGGTTGTTCTCGCTTTTTGCTGATCTAAACCCTGAACAAATAGTCACCTTTTACTCTTGCAACTTCAAATTTGCCTGCTGTGGTCATGAAGAGTAGCATTCATGTCCAGCTGAGTGTGGGGACCACACTGTTAGGTGTTAGTAATGTCAGGTCCCAAAAAAATGCCAACCCACAGATTCCTACACTGCCTGGTAGGAGCTGCTGTGTCTGCTGAATTTGTGTTCCTTAAAAATAACTGTATTTACTCTGGAAGTGGGCAGTGAGGCCATTTTGTAAAGACCTGCCCTACCCCCAAACAAAACACCCTTTTTTTCCTTCTGTGTCAGGAGTTTAAATGTTAATTGACTTAGAGTGGAGCTGTTGTGGGTGGTTCAGAGGTGGCTTAGTGGTCTGTCAAGGTTCAACATGCCCCATTTAGGGAGCCCTGATACTGGACAGCAGAGATACTGCCACAGCCTGTGGTACAAACCAGCCAGCAGAAAAACCCCACCAGTTTCTGAGTTTTTTCACCCTGTTAAAAGAGATCCCTGCCAGGAAAGGCACTTAGCCATGGAAAGGGAGGGTTTTGAGACAGTGGCTTTTCCTCACCCCGTTCTGCTGGACCCAGTGTGGTGATTAATAAGGTGTGAGCTGGTCTCAGCAGCTGGATTTCATCTTGCTGAGCTTTGCAGGGGCCGGCAAAGCCCCGGACTGCGGCACAGCCATTGCATAACCACAGTCAGATGATGCCTGAATTAAGGAGAGATGAAAGACCCTTATCCCACTCTGCCAGCAGCAAATTGGGGCCTGTGCAGCCTCTGCTGCAGCTCCCAGTCCCCTTTTGGCCGCTCTAGAAGGCTGGGTTTGGTATTTGTCCCATGCCTGTTCTCCCAGTTGTTCTGTTGTTCTTGGCCTGTGAATCACCTCTGGAGCAATCCAGTAATGGCTCATTCTTAAGCTGTTGCCTTGGCTAGCACAGGGCAGGTATGACTTGTTCCCAGCATTTAAGCATGTTCTGGAATACATTCTGTGCATGGTTAGAATAAGTTTTTAAAGTGGCTGTTGTTCTCAGTCCCTGCTGTCCAGGCTCTGGTGTGGTCTCCCATCAATATTATCATCTCTCTCTGAAGATAAACTAAAGTTTATCTTGGAAGATAAACTGAAGACACAACATCCCCTCTTCACCTGTGCTCAGCAAAGGCATTCTGCCTGTGCAGAAAACAAGGGTCTCATCCATAACACGATCCCCCTCGTTGATTCTTCATGCTCCCAGCCCAGACCCCAACTGCATGCCTTGCTTCCTCCCCACAGCCGATGACATCAAGCCGTGCCCGCGCTGCAGCGCCTACATCATCAAGATGAACGATGGCAGCTGCAACCACATGACGTGTGCAGTGTGTGGCTGTGAGTTCTGCTGGCTGTGCATGAAGGAGATCTCGGATCTGCATTACCTCAGGTGAGGAGGGGAGCAGCACACCTGGGTTCCTGCAGCTGGGGCAGCACCTGCTCCTCCAAGGCTGTTTGGGGGAGTTCCCTGCCTGTGTTGGGCTTTCATCCTCCTGCCTCCGTAGTCAGTCTTTTAAATCTGTTCGGTTTTCTTCTTTCTTACGCAAAGAACTGAACTTTGTTCCCACTTTGTAGTGTGAAGATGCTCTTCCACACCAAAAAAAGCTCCTGATACAATTGCTTTTGAGAGCTTTTGGTCTGCTGGGTATTAAACATAGACCCAGTGGTGTGATAATCACCTCGGAGAAAAGTTAATAGGGGGGAAAAAAGAGAGAAACCTTTTTTGTGTTGTCTACCTCCTTCCTCAGTTTTGGGGTTTATTTATGTGGAAGTTGAACTTGGGGTTCTCAGGAACATTTCACAATTGCTGGAGTGTTAATGTCACTTTTTTTCCCTTCCATGAAGCCCCTCTGGCTGTACATTCTGGGGCAAAAAGCCATGGAGTCGTAAAAAGAAGATTCTCTGGCAGCTGGGCACGTTGATCGGGGCTCCTGTGGGCATTTCCCTCATTGCTGGCATTGCCATTCCTGCTATGGTCATTGGCATCCCTGTGTATGTTGGGAGGAAGGTAAGTGTGGGGAGCAGAAGGGTTTGGGGTGTTCTCTGTGCCCAAGGCATCTGACCAGAAATTTAGAGCTGATACGAAGGGTGGATCTTGCAGTAGAACCAAAATTCAGTTGTCTCTTCTAAAGCTTGACTTATCTCTTGGGCTTTGTGTGTGCAGAGGGAAGGTGGTGGCTGATAGCCCTGATAGCTCTTCAGGCTCATGTCCTCCTATGCATTTTGCAGTGCTCTTTTGCCTCTGCCTTAACCAAGGAGCACCCAAGGAGGAACCTGGTCCCTTTTGAGCCCACCTTGTGGTGTTGAGCTCTGTGGGGCAGTGGTTGGACCTGAGCATCACACTTTGCCTTGCTTAAATCATTTGTGTTTTGGTGCTGTGCTGCTGCCCCAAACTGTGTGATGCTGTTGTGTGTCTGTGCTGATAAAGAGATGTTGAGGGGGAAGAAATGGCACATCAACACTGCACTTGCAGCTGCTTATTTTTCATAAACACAGGTCTGGTCTGCAAGAAGATCTGTGCTCAAGATGAGGTTCTGTAAGGGCTCACACAGCTCACAAGGCTGTAAAATCACATATTAATGTCCCTTGGGTGTTTACTCATGGCCATGCTGTTCTCACCTGGTGCTTCTCCTCCCATCAGATCCACAGCAGGTACGAGGGGAAGAAAACCTCTAAGCACAAGAGGAACTTGGCCATTACTGGAGGGGTCACCTTGTCTGTCATTGCCTCTCCAGTCATCGCTGCTGTCAGTGTTGGTAAGTGGGCTCAGTCCCTGTCCCTTCTGGTGGGGCAGTAGCCACCACGAGAAGTGGGTAGCCCAGCCCTGTGTGGTGGGGGTGGCCAAAGGCAGTTTGCAGAGTGCTGCTCTGTGTGGTTTTGGGCACAACCCTCTGTCTCACATCCCGGCTGCACGTCCTGATGTGCTCGAGCTGGCCTGGAGCCAGCACAGGGCTTGTCTGCAGCACCAGTTGCCTGTGCCACAGCCCATCGTGGTGCCCTTTGACACACAGAGCTGTCTCTTACTCATGGGCTGGCTTGGTGGCTGATGTCTTGGGGTTTCAGTGCTCTTGGGATTCCCTCACTCTGCACAAGCAAAGGGCTCCTTCTCTGTCTGTCTGCAAAATTGTGAACTAGAACCTTTAAAAGCAGCACAGACACAACTGAGAGAGGCCCTACCCCAAAAAATCCCTTCAGTCTGCCTGACACAGCTCGGCCTTGAGCTCCTGTTGACCCAGCACATCTCCCCTCCAGGTATTGGGGTCCCCATCATGCTGGCCTACGTCTATGGTGTCGTGCCCATCTCGCTGTGCCGGGGCGGTGGCTGCGGAGTGAGCACAGCCAATGGGAAGGGGGTGAAGATAGAGTTTGATGAAGATGATGGACCTATCACAGGTAATGTGGTCACTGGTGAGGGGAAGGGGCTGAAGCAAAATGCCATTGTTGCATTTTGTAATGAAATGCTCAGGGGTCCTGATGGTTCCCAGATCTGAACATCTGATTTTACCTGGCCTTGGCTAGAAGCAGGTATTTGCTTCAGTCTTACTGTGCTCAGGTGTGTCACTCTCAAAACAAAGTCTCAGCCCTGGGGGAGGCTTGGGAGGCTGCCTGAGACGAGACATCACTTCCCTTGCCAATTCCCACCCCTGTGCTCTCCTTCCCTGCAGTGGCTGATGCCTGGCGAGCCCTGAAGAACCCCAGCATTGGTGAAAGCAGCATCGAGGGGCTGACCAGTGTCCTGAGCACCAGTGGCAGCCCCACGGACGGGCTCAGTGTCATGCAGGGCAACTACAGCGAGACAGCCAGCTTTGCTGCCCTCTCAGGGGGCACCCTGAGCGGGGGGGTCCTCTCAGGGAGCAAGGGCAAGTACAGCAGGTAACTGCAGTGCTGGGAAAAGCACAGAGGGTCCTGAGGCCTGTGTTGATTGAGCAGGTTTATTTTGGGGAGCTCTCCAGGACTGTGAATGGTCCTGCTTTGATCTAGTTATGTCCTAGTACTTTTGCATCTTATTCTGTCATAGAATAACCAGTCCCAGGAGATCACCCAGAGTGATCAGGGACCCAGGCCCACCCAGGGTGGTGTGGCTCTGTGGACTCCCCATCTCTGGAAGTGTTCAAGGCCAGGTGGGACAGAGCTTAGAGCAACCTGGTCTAGTGGAAGGTGTCCCTGCCCATGGCAGGGTGTTGAAACAAGATAATCTTAAAGATCCCTTCTGTCCCAAACCATTCCATGATTCTCTGATCAGGCTACTTCTGGATTCAGTGCTGGGCTGGTTCTGGCAAGGAGGACAGAAGATAAGTTTCTGTCCCTGCTGAGCCTCCTGAAATTTTTGAGCTGATGCTTCAGGTTATTTGGGAACAGCACAGAGATGTCTGCGTGGCCTGTTTAAAGCTATTCCAGTCCTCTTATCCCAGCCTGGAGGCTTTGATGCTTCCTGTTCTCCTGTGGCCTATAGCAAACAGGGCCACTGCTTTCCAAGTCAGGAGGTTACACCATATTTTTCCTCCAAACTTGCCTGTGAGTCAGTTTGCTGGGTAATTAGAGACACGTGTTGATATGGCAGCCAGGATGTAATCATGGCCCTGTACGAGATCTGTGGAAATCAGTTCTTCTCAGGAACTGTGTGAGTCATGGATGCAAACACTACTTTACCTTTGTCATGGAAAACAGAATGAATTTGCCTAAATGGAGCCAAAAATGAGACTAAATGAGAGCAGCCATTGGGGTTAAAGCCTGTCATGCTGAGCTGTGCCAGCTCACGGGGCCTCTTGCTTTGCTGTGAGGAACAGTGACTGAGTGATGCTCCTTGGGAACATCTAAAGCATTTCTGAGGAATCCTTCTCTTCCCTGCAGGCTGGAAGTTCAGGCAGATGTCCAGAAGGAGATTTTCCCCAAAGACTCGGTCAGTTTGGGGGCGATCAGTGACAACGCCAGCACTCGAGCCATGGCTGGTTCCATCATCAGCTCCTACAACCCCCAGGACAGGTAGGAGGACATGGAATGGTGAGAAGAGTGTTGGTAGTGGGTGTCCTGGAAAAATCCATGCTCTGTGAGCTCTGCTGTGGGCGGTGGCACGACTGTAGTTGCACCAGGCTGCTCTTCTGCCGCTGGCAAGTGGAGCAATCCTTTTGCTGGCACAGGAGGAGGTCTGGGGACGATTTGAGAGCAGCCTCCATGGGTGGTGTGGAGCCTGAGGAAGGGATTTGCAGCCCAGCACCCTCAAGGTCTGCTCCTGGCAGCTCATGAGGACTCTGGAGCTTTCCCAGCTCAGCTCCTGGCTCAGATCTTGGCCGCTGTTAGGAGAGCTCTAGTAGTGAGTGTTGTTCCTCACGTGCCACGGGGTGATGAGCAGCATCTTGCTTGTGTTTGGGAAGTGTGATCCTCCCAATTCAGTGATGCAGTGCCCAGTTGTGCCCAGTTGAACCCAGTAACTGTTCCCAGTAATGCAAGGGTGCTTGTTTCTGCAGGGAGTGCAATAACATGGAGATCCAGGTGGACATTGAAGCCAAACCCAGTCACTACCAGCTGGCCAGTGGCAGCAGCACAGAGGACTCTCTGCATGTCCACACCCAAATGGCAGAGAATGAGGAAGAGGAGGAGGAGGAGGAGGAGGAGGAGGAGGAAGAGGACGGTGAGCAGGAGCAGACGTGCAAACACCAAAGCTGTGAGCAAAAGGACTGCATGGCCAGCCAAACGTGGGACATCACCCTGGCCCAGCCCGAGAGCATCCGGAGCGACCTGGAGAGCTCGGACAGCCAGTCGGACGACGTGCCGGACATTACCTCGGACGAGTGCGAGTCCCCCCACTCCCAGACTGCAGCTGGCTGCCCCCAGACCCCCAGAGCGAGGGGTGCCGAGAGCCCAAGTGCCCACCTGAGCCACTGTGCCCAAGCCGAGGGCTGCCGGCTGGATGAGATGGTCCAGCTGGAGTGCATCGAGGCCAGAGTGTGACGGGTCCTCCTGCTGGGTCCACACTCGCTGCCGTCGCGTCTTTGGGGCCGGGGTTGTGTCCGTGTTGGCTTCTGTTGCCATTCTCCAGCTGGTTCCCCAGCCTCGCCTCGGGAAGTCGCTGTTTCTTACATGACATACAAAGGAAAGGAAAAAAAATCCCCCTGCCCTCTTTTTGTTTTAATTTATTGGTTCAAACTCTGTGAGGTGTGTAAGAGTGTAAATATGTACGTGTGTCTGTATGTTTGCAACCATCCTAAGGGACTCTTGGAATAAAGACTCTGGTTGTCATTCGACTTGCATCCATCTCATCCTTTCCAAAGCTACAGGGAAATCCTCCAGCTTTCCCACCTTTGGTGAACGCTGTTCCCAAAGGCTTGGAAACAGGAGAGGTCTCTTCAACCTTTCCCTGTGCAGCAGGCCTGGGTGCAGGTTAAAGGAGGGGAAGGATGGGGACTAAAAGCCAAATTCCCAGCACAGCTGGGTGTGTGGGAGCTGAGGAGGCTCAGGTGAGATATTGGGGACAATGTCTGAGCTTCTGCCTGGATCAGGCCCTTCCCCAGACCCCTCCCAGGAACCAGGGTTGTCCCTGTAATTCCTGTAATTCAGCTGTTGGTGCCTCATGTCTGCAACAAGCTTTGCAGAGCAACTCTTAGCAAGGGGGGGGTCCCCACAGCCCCCCGGTGTGAGCAGAGCTGGGGGACTCTTCCTGCAGCCACCTCAGCAAGCCCTTGTCCCTGTCTCTCTCCCTTGTCTCCTGCTGTCACTAACTTCCCTGGAAGCTTCCTGAGGGCGGTGGCCACCAAACCTGCTCCTCTGAGTCACCTTCTGGGAAGTCAGCACCCGCCCTGACCCCTCTGCTTTGCCCTCTTTCTGCAGGTCACCCCTGGTACCTGGCAGTGCTGGTCAGTGCCCCGTGGTCCAGCAGTGTCCCACCCTGAGGGGCTTTCTCCCCCCAGGCCCTCAGCCCCTGGCCTTGGACTGCCTGGCTGGATCCCAGCCTACTGCCTTTGCCTTAGGGTGGAACAAGCTGAGTGTGCTGGGGAGGTGGGGATGGATGGGGAAGGGGATGAGGCAGCATGGCATGGTGTGTTGGCACGGCATGGCATGGTGTGTTGGCACGGCATGGCATGGTGTATTGGCACTGCACAGCATGTCATGGCATGGCCCCTGGCGTGGCAGCAAGGGGAGTGCAGGGGTGGGACATGCAGGGGAAGGTGGAGTTATCCCTTTGTTCACCAGGGAGCTGGTCTGACAGGAACTGGAGTAGCAGTGGGGTGCAGCAGGTGAGTGGCTCTGGTTGCCTGGTCCTGCCCAGTCCCAGCCCTGGTCCTGATCGGGTGCATTTGGACCCTGATGGACCCCTCTGCCTGGGGGCTGAGGGTGGGGCAGGCCCCTTGGGCATCGAGGGGCTCTGATGGCCTGATCCTGGCCCAATGAAGATGTGCCAAATAGGTGAGTCTGGGTCTGGTGTGGGGATCCTGACAGGAGGGCTCCAGCACTGCCCTCCTGCAGGGGAAACTGAGGCAGGGAGGGAGGGAGGGAGAGAGGGGAGCCCAGGGGCGTGGATGGGGTCAGGGATGGAGCTGGGCTGAGCACCAGGTGATGGTGGGGTCCGAGGGAGGAACAGCCCCACAGCTGCTCCTCAAAGTGCTGGGCACCAGGACCCAGCACTGGAGCTGGTTTTTAGGGATAGTGGCTCTCCCAGAGCTCCCTTGCTGCTCCTGGGAGCCCCAGCCCCTCTCAGACCCACCAGGGACCCCTGTGCCCATGGCTGCTGCCCCCACACCACTGCCCTGCTCCCAGGAGAGCCAGCTGGAGCAGTGGTTTGCATACCTGGGCTACCAGTGGCTTCCACCACATCACCTCCTGCTTCATCCTCCCACCAGCACGGGGCACGTCCTCTGGGGCTGTCCCCAAAAGCCCCATCCCTGCGCTCAGTGTGGTGCAAAGAGGGACAGCTCAGTGCTGGCCACCCCACGCCCTCCTCTCCCCTCATCACAGGACACCTCAACCCCAGCAGCCACCAAAAGGTCCTGATGAAAACAGGCCTCATCCTCCTCATCGTCGGGCACCTCAACTTCATCACGGGGTCCCTCGTTCATGGCACCGTCCTGCGGTTCGTGGGGACCCCCCGGGACGCCGTGACCCTGCAGTGCATCATTGCCAACACTGCCTCTGTCATCACCGCTCTGCTGGTACCCTGGGGAGCAGGGCTGGGGCACCTGGGGTGGGCGAGGGATGCATGGACAGGGGGTGGGCTGTGGGACGGGTGGGATGTGGGTGCAGGGTGGGCAGGAGGAGGGATGCAGAAGGATGCAGGATTGATGTGGTGTGGGTGCAGGGTGGGGCAGGAGGGGGGATGCAGAAGGATGCAGGATTGATGTGGTGTGGGTGCAGGGTGGGGCAGGAGGGGGGATGCAGGAGGGTATGGGGTGGATGTGGTGTGGGTGCAGGGTGGGAAGGAGCTGGAATTCAGGAGGATATGGGGTGGATGTGGTGTGGGTGCAGGGTGGGAAGGGAATAGGATGCAGGAGGATGCAGGATGGATTGCTACGGGATGCAGGATGGACTCTGCTCTGTGTCCCATTCCCTGCTCCAAACAAGCATTTTTAGCACAAAATCATGGGATTAAACACTCAGGGACCTGTTACTGGGTGAGGCTGGGGAAGATGAAGCCCCCACGATGCCGAATTGGCCAGTTGAGCTGTCAGGGACAATGCCAGCAGGGAAAGGGGACCTATGTCCCTGGGGCCCCTCTGACCTCGCTGTGCTGCCTTGCAGACCATCTCCTGTGGAATTGCTGCCCTCATGCTGTCCCACCACCTCGGCCCCACCACCCTCGTAAGCACCCCCAGCCCCTCAACCAGCCCCTCCCGTGGGGTGGGCACGGCCACCACGTCCCCTCACTTGGGGACCGTCCCCTGGGAGGGAGCGTGGACAGTTGGCCGTGTGTGGCCCTTCCTCACCCTGCTGCCTCTTCTCCCTCCTGCAGAAATGGGCTCTTCTCGCCCTGAGCTCCTGCAGCAGCCTGGGCTGCCTGTCCTGCCTGCTGGGGCTGGTTGTGGCCATCGGGCTGACCCTGGGCAACCAGGGCCGGGCACTGCTGGCCCCCTGTGCTGTTGCCAACACCGCCCTTGCCCCGGTTTCCCGCGAGTGCCCCTTCGATCCCACCCGTGTCTACGTGAGTCCCCAGTGGGTTATGGATGGGGATGCACCGGGGATGGGGAGGATGTGCAGGGACCTGATGGCCCGTGTCCCCCAGAGCTCCACACTGTCCCTCTGGGCCGTGTCTCTCCTGCTGGAGTCGATGGAGATCATCTTTGGCATCCGCTGCCTCCTGCTCACCCTCGATCTCCTCCGCCTCGGCCGCCGCTGCCGTGGGACGTACAGGAGGAAGGTGACTCCTGGTTCCTGGGCTCAGCACCAACCTGCTCCCGTGCAGGCTGGGATGGAGCTGGCTGGGTGTGGAGGGGCTCCGGGATGGGGGTGAGACTTGCTGATCCAACCCTCCCATCTCACTGGTCTCATTCTCATCCTCCTCTCTGGCTTGCAGGTCTCCTTGCAGGCAGCCCCAGCGGAGAGCCCCAACCCCGGGCAGTGCCTGGGCTTACTAAGGCTGGACAGTGTGGAAACAGCCCAGCTCTGAGTGGGGCCTGAGGGATGACCCTGAGGATGCATCCTGGCCATTCCTGCCCCATCCCAGAGCCCTCACGGCCCCATGCCAGGACTCAGCTGCCTCCCAGCCCAGCTATTGGGTGGACACATCCCCTGGATGCCACCAGCCAGGACACATGAGCCCATTCCCATGGCCTTGGGTCACCTGGAGCTGCAGCAACGCAGGCAACTGGGCTGGATCCATACCCTGCGAGGAAGAGCCTTCCCCTGGGGCTCGGTGGCCCCTTTCCCACCACGGACTGCACTGACACAAACTTTATTTTGCAGGTATTAAAAGAGCAGAAGCACGTCCCCTCCCCGCGGCTCCCCCCCCAGTCCCAGCCGTGGGGAAGGGGCTGGCCCAGCCCATGCCCATGGCAGTGTGTGCATGCCGGGGGGGTGAGGTGGGGGGCCCCCAAAGCCACCAGGTCTTTGTCCCCTGGGCCATGTCCCCATCCCAACCAGAGATGCAGTGATGGCTTCGCTGCCAGCCTTTCCTGCTGGGCTGGGTTGTCCCCCTGCTCCGAGCCCCCACTGCTGGGGGGGACCATCCTTGCTCGGGGCAGCCCCTGCCGAAGCCCCCCCAGTGATGGGGACCATCCCCACGGGCTCCCCCTCACCACAGTCTCAGCCGGGCTCCAGCTCTCATCCCACAGGGGGCTGTGAGGGCACAGGGTGGGGACCGGGCAGGGGGCAGTGGCAGTGGCCAGCTGCAGGGTCGGGGGTGCCGTGGGGGGCTGTGGGGGTCCGTGGGGCTCAGAACTGCGTGGCACTGCTGGGGTCACACTGCAGCAGGCGCACGATGGACGGGTCGCTCTTGGCACCTCTGATGAACTCCTCCAGCGAGAGCTTCCCTGCAGGGAGGGGACACGGCTCAGCCTGGGGGACACCACCCAGGAGCAGGCACCTCCGGGCACATCCCACACACACCCACCCACCCACCCAGGGCAGCACCCTGGGGTGCTCAGCACCCTGAGCCCCTCCAGCTGATGAGGCTCCCCTGGCCACACCAGCAGACAGGAGCCATTTAATCAGCGTGCGTGTGGCTCCTTCTAAGACCCCTGGATTTAGCCATGAGACCTTTCCATAATCCCCTCCATCTCCTCTCATTTACCATCGTTATTAGTATCCATCTGTCGGAAGATTTTTTCCGTTCTTTTCTCCGGAGTCGATTCATCTTCAGGCATGTTCATCACAGAGGAGACCATTTTGTAGATGGCCTGGGAGGGGGAGAGGGGGATGTGGGAGAGTTCAGGCACCTGGCATTGCCCACACGAGGCAGGGACAGAGCTCTGGGCTTCGCTTCCCTGGGAATGGTGCTGGTGTTTAACACCCTTCCCATGGGATCAGGCTGTAGGGGCCTTCAGCTCCCAGCACAGCCAGGTTGGAGCTGCTCCTGCAGGGAGGATTTGCCACTGGAGCGGCAGGGCAAGTCACCTTCTGATGCTCATGTCACCAGGTTGGGGTTTAGGCAAGGAGAGCATCTCCTGTCCCTTTACCAACAGCACCAGACGTGCTTGAGGGCAATGCCATGTACCCAGCCCTCCCTGGACACACGGGAAGAGTCCCGGGAAGGGGTTACAAAGGGATGTCCCCAGGACAGGGAAGGGCCAGGGGATGCTCCAGACTGGACTGATCCCTGCGGCCACAGCTGCAGAGAGCAACAGGCTCCATCCCAGGCACAGCCAAGCCCTGCGCTGGGGGTCCCACAGGGTGCATGTCCCCAGCCCATCTGCACCCCGGGAAGGGACAGCCACCGTGACACCAGGGTGACACCAGGGTGACACACAGGGCCACACAGCGGGGCGAGGGATCCTGGTACCTGCACGATCTCCAGCATCTCCTCCCGACTGATGTAGCCGTTGCCATCCAGGTCGTACATGCTGAAGGCCCACATGAGCTTCTGCTCCAGCTTCCCGCGGGAGGTGACGCTCAGGGCGATGATGAACTCTCGGAAGTCGATGGTGCCGTCGCCGTTGGTGTCGAAGGTGCGGAAAACGTGCTCGGCGAACTTGGAGGCGTCGCCGTAGGGGAAGAAGTTGGCGTAGATCTTCTTGAACTCCTCCACGTTGAGGATGCCCGAGGGACAGTCCTTCAGGAACCCCTTGTACCAGCCCTGCAGCTCCAGGTCGGAGAACTCGGTGTTTTCCCGCAGGTCCTGGAGCATCTCCGGGCGCAGTTTGCTGTTCTGCTTCCCCATCGTTCGGGGGCGTCCCGGGGGACGAGCACTCCACAGGGGCAGCTGCCTGGCCCGGCTCGGGGGTCCCTCTGGGCTACAGGAGGGGAGAGGGACGGGGCAGCGCTCCCTGGCAGCCCCCGGACACCCGGCAGGACGCCGATGCTTCCCCCTCCATCCCCGCTGGCCTCTCTGAGCCGTCGGGGCCGGCCCCGGGGACCACCCAGCTCTGGGCAGTGCCAGCCCCCTCCCGTTTGCGTAATAAGCCCTTATAGCTCATTTGCATAATATATAAGCGATATATAGGTGGGATCAGGAGGGCGGAGCAGCCCAGGGGAGGGGAAGGGGCTGGATTCGGCCCCAGCAGAGCGTTGCCTGAGCTGTGGGTCCAGCCCAGCTTTGGGGCTGGCCGGATCTGGGTCAGATCCCCCAGAGGAAGGTTATTTTCAGCTCCACCGCTGGCTCTGTTAATATTTGATGCCTCCGGCAGGCACTGGAGCCCCAGGAAGGTCTGGGGGCTGGAGGTCCCTGCTCGGGGCTCTCTCCCTGCCTTCAGGGTGTCCCCAACCCTGGGGGGACCCAATGCACCCAATCCCACCAGGACCACCCCTGAGGGGCACGGAGGGGCCGGTGGAGGGCAGGGAGGGTGTCCAGCCTCTGGCCACGCACCACAGGTCCCCACCCCGGGGGCTCCGGGAGGACCCTGACCCAATACCAGCACCCTGGGCTGTGTTGTGACCCCTCAGTGGGAGATGATGAACTCGGGGGCTTCATGGATGCAGCGGGGGCTGCCTGGAGCATCTGCTGCCTTATCCGCAGTAGGGAGAGACCCCCGCACTCCCAGCTCCCCCCATTCCTCTGGATCCCAGGACAAACTGGGTTACCCAAGGGGAGCAGCCCGGTAGGGCTGGACCCCCCAGTTACAGGGGGCTGGGACCCCACAGTGTCTCCCCACCGCTGCTCCATCCCCGCTCCAGCAGCCCGAGGGAGGATCTGTGAGCGCTCACCCCACTCAGGGGTCCCCAATTTTGTCCCTCCAGGGCTGGCACGACCCCTAGCCCCGATACCCGGGGGGTTGAGACCCCTTCCCGCTGCCCGGGGCAGCTCCCGCCGCCGGGAGGGGAACCCGTGGGGGGCTCAGCGCCCTGAGAGGGGTCTGCAAGGACCCCCCAAAGTGGACACCTCCAGGAGGGTGGGTGGGCACCCCCAGGGAAGACGCTCCGGTGGCGGAGGGGGGGGCTACAGGGGGTTCCCCCCAAACCGGACACCTCGGAGAGAGGGGGGGGTTGCCAGGGACACACCCAGGGAAAGGTCCCCTCGGAGAAGGGACATTACCGGGCACCCCCCAAAGGTGCGCTGGAGACCGAGGG
>JAWWMO010000065.1:4415838-4445966 GCA_035047845.1 Dendrocincla fuliginosa | reverse complement strand
GTTCTGTCGCAGGGCTGAGACCCGGGACCCCCGGCCCGGAGCGGCCGCGGGGGATGGAGCCCTTCCTCGGCTGCACCGGCGCCGCGCTCCTGCTCTGCTTCAGCTACGCCGGTCTGCGCCCGGTGGAGGCAGGTACGGGCCCGGGGGGCGGCGGGGACGGGGGGCGAGGTGTGCGGGGAGACCCCCGCATCGGGCTGCGCGGAGGGGACGGAGTTTGGGGGCGCCGGGAGCGGCGGGGATTGGGGTGCAGAAGAGGCGGCGGTGTCGGACGCGCCGCCCCGAGGGGTCCCGCTCGCAGCCGGGATGTGCCGTGGGGACGGGGAGGAAAAGCCTTTTGGGAGCACCTGAGCAGCGGCAGCGCTTCGTGTCACGGGGGTGAAGTGGAGCAGAGGGAGCAAAGCCAGACCTGCTCACCCAGGCTGATGGTAACCCCCCTCCCCTGCTCGCCCCCGGCTGTCCGGGGCCCGGCGGGGAGCCCTGGGAGCTGGGGAAGCCCCACGACCCCAGAGGAAGCCCCACGACCCCAGAGGAAGCCCCACGACCCCAGAGGAACCACCACGACCCCAGAGGAAGCCCCACGACCCCAGAGGAACCAGTTCTCAGGCGGCACAGCACATCCCGGCCACTGCAAACCAGGCCCCTCCGAGCTGAGCAGCTCCTGAAGTCGGGGATCTTTGGGGAAGGCAAAGAGGCCCCTGAGCTGGACCTAATTTAGGAGCGACCAGGTCATGTTCAGGTCCACTCTTCCCTGCACGGGCCGGGCTGAGCCTGGACCCCCAGTGTGCCGTGTGGGTGTAAACTGGGCAGTGCTGGTGGTGCTCACCAGCCCGACCCAGCCGCCCTCCCCAGCTCTGTGCAGGCAGCCACGGGTTGTCTCCTTTGCTGGCTGCAAGATGCTGGTGGAGCAGCTGCTTTGGTTTGCAAAGGCTGATTGCCAGGATATCTGGCGTTCCAGGAGGCTGAGGGTGACTCTCAGGGATGCAGAGCTCCAGGGAGTGGAAATTCCTTTGCCCAGCCAGCCCCGGGAGTTGCTGGAGTTGCATTCAGCCTCGTCGGGGCTGCAGCGACCCCTCCCACCACCCCGAATGCCTCCGGCTCTGACATCCATCCTCGGCCTCTGAAGTTGCTGTTTCACAACTGATGGATCCGGGGTGATTAATGAAACATTCCCAAGAGGGGGGAGCGAGGAGGAAAACACCGCGGCACAATGGAGGCGGCTGCGACTGTGGCAGCCCTCCGATTTTCCACAAACTAGGCCACTTCCCTGCTCTCCCTTATCCTTGAATCACCTCAGTCGACAACTGGGAGTAAACATGGAGTTGTGTCCCTGTCCAGAACCATCCCCTGCTCCTGTCGGTGCCCCGAAGTGCCCGTGCCATGCTGTGAGCTGGGCAGCTCTGTGGGCACGGGGAGCTGCCCTGTCTCGTGGGTCCAAGCACGGGGGGAGGCAGGAGGTTCAGACATGGGCTCTGATGGACCTGGGTGACCTTGCTGTTGGGCTGCACAGCCCTGACGCCTCCTCTCTCCGTGCCTGCTTTGCCACGGGTCGTGAGGAGCTCTCCCCACACCCTGGCGAGGCAGCAAACTTGCCCTGTCTCTGTTTGTCAGAGAAGGAACAGGGGAATGAGGGTATGGAGTGGTTTTCCCAAGGTCACACGGAGGTAGTGGCAGCATCACCACCAGCTTTATGTCCCCAGCCCTGCCTGATGATGTGGCCACGAGGCCACAAGTCAAGAGTCACTGGAAAAGTCTATAGAGAGGAAATCATTCCTAGGCAGGGATGGAGGCTTGGGGGGTCCTTCCCCTTGGACCCAGAGCTTGTGCAAGGCAGTTTAAAGTAATTCCCATTGTGAAAGATTAAAGCTGCTGTTTCTGGGAGGGAACTGGTGCAAATTCCCCCTGGCAATGCCACGGTGAGGGGCGGCAAGTGAGTGACACCGAGCACAGGCCCCGCTCTGAGCTGGGGATTTGGCCAGACAGGGCCATTCCTTGGCAAGGTGATGCCAAGGTGAGCAAGAAGCAGAAGCAGGACCAGGGGGAAAAGTAGCTCAGAAATAACCTCCACACTGACACTCCTTGACAGACCCGTGTGGGTGATGCCCTCGGAGTGATTCCTGCTGCTGCCTGCTCCAGAGGGGCCCTGAGAAATCATTTGGGATGGTTGGCAAGGCAGAAACAGGACTGAATGTTGCCACAGCGTTGCTCTGCCAGCAGCTCCCTCCTCCTTAGGCTGAGGCAATGAAGAGGGGGGGAGCTGGGCTGGGCTCAGGGCACTGCTGAGGGCTGTGAGAGCAGCAAGGAGATGATGGAAGACCCCAAAATAGACCATAGGCCCTGCAACTTGTTAGGGCAAACAGCATCTCTGCAAGGTGCTGGCCCATAGAGAAGCTCAAGACAGGTTTATTTTTTGAGATGGAGGGGAGAGGTGACAGGTAAAACCTCCCCTGCCAGCACAGCTCCAGGCCCAGTTCAGCTCTCAAGACATGGACTGGTCTCCAGTTTGAGGAGACCCTTAACAGCCCCCCCTCCACTGCCTGAAAAGGGGCCAAACGCACCGGGCTGGGTTGTGGTCACTGCTCAGCTCTAAAGTGTGTCCCCATGCCCCAACCCCATGCTGCAATCCAGCCCCCTCCTTCTCTCCTCCACCCTCACCCCCTGCCCAGGCAGCCCCCCGGCCTCAGGGGGCACGGGGAGCAAAGCCAAGGTGTCACCCCAGTTCCAGGTGCTGATGCCCTCGCTGTGCCCAGCTGGATGTGCTGAGCTCCCCTGAGCCCCCCTGAGCCCCCCTGAGCCCCCCTGGCACGGCAGGATCACAGCAAGCACCAAGCTCGGCACAGCCGGCAGAGCAGCGAGCGCTCCCACAGCCCTCTGGAATGACAAACCAACCCGTGCCAGCCCCTTCCCTCCATCCCAGGGGCCACGGAGGTTCCTGGCCGGCTGACGGAGGCGTAAGAGCTTTATTGATTTCTGCATTCAGTGGAGCAGGGATTTAATTGGAACGTGGAGGTTTCCAACCTCGGTGTCAGCCTCTCAGCAGGGATGTTGCTGTGTGAAGCAGCCAAGGCTGTGCCATCCTCTTCCAAACACTGTCTCCTGAGGGGAATATACCTATGGAAAAGGGAGATTCCTCCCAGAGAGACGTGCTTGCAGGCATTAACCACGGCAGAGCCCTCCACGGAGTATCATCCGTGTCCTGGTACTGGGTACAGCCTTGTCCTTTGCACATTTATTGCTAAATAAACCCCTCCTGGTTTATAAAGTGCCCAGAGGCTGAATTAAGGCCTGGATCGAGTCTAATTCAGTTAAAAGCAGAAGTGTATTGAGCACTGAAGCTGCAAATCTTTATGTGTGCAGTAAAAAGTGGGATGCCAGAGCAGAGCTGGGTTGGGAGCAGCCAACAGGCTCCCGGGAAAGGTCTGGCATCCAGCGCTGTCCGGGAACATCCCGGGCTCACTCAGCCCCTCTGCTCTGGTTCCCCTGATATTCCAGAGGGGTAGGAGCTAGAAAAGCCCGTGGCACCCAGTTCTCCGTGGACATTCAGGCCCTGGATAAACCATGCCATGATGGCAGTGACTCTGCTGCAGGTTTGCAGCATTAAAACTGCCGGTGTTGGGGAGACCCAAAAGAATCCCACCCGGCTTTGGGACTCAGGGATCCCAAGGCCTGGCAGCAGGGCACTCTCCAAAGTAGAAACCCCCCTTCCTTCTGCCCTGAGGGATGCCCCGTGGCCAGGCAGGACACAGTGAGCATCTCCATGCTCTGTGGAAAGGCTCCATCCCCCCCGACAGCATTTCCACCCTCCCATTTGGGCACCTGCTCCCTGGGAATGGGCGGCAGCGCCGAGGGCTGGGGAGGAGGGGGCTGGCCTATTAATATCCCAGTTCTGCAGGGAAGTGGGCGGTCAGCAGGACATCACTGCCTCTTTCCCAGCCTGGAGAACCACCAGTTGGGCTTTCTGCTCTTTGAAATTGCCAGAGCTTAAACAGCCCTGCTTCCCCTGGGGCTGGGAGCGCGATGGGCCCTCTCCTTCCTCCTCCCCTGGGGCTTCCTTCATTCAAACCCTCGGGAACGCTGAGCAACGTGCCAGCCCTTCCTACACACCCCATAAAGCCGACAAGCAATTATATCCACTGATGGGATCCATGCTGGGAGAGCTCAGAGAGGCAGCAAAAGCAGGTCTGTGTGAATGCACACTCAGGGAACGGGAGGCAGGGCTGGCTGAGAACATCACACGGATCTTACGGGTGCTCCTTCCCCTTGCAGGTCGTGTCCTTCCATCTCCTGCATCTGCAGGGGAGGTTGTGGGGCAGGAAGAAAGAGCTGCTGGGATTTAAGGCTGGCATTCAGCGCTTCCTGCAGGAAAGGGCAGCTGGCAGGTGGATAAGCACGGAAGGAGCTGCTTCAGAGCCTCGGCAGGCTCGCTGGGCCATGTCCCTGGGGCTCTGAGGCAGCTGAGCCCCTCCCGGCAGGAAAGGAGCTGCCTGGGAGAGGAGCTAACTGGACTGGAACATGCTGGAAGTACAGCACAGCCCCAGCCATGTAGGAAGCAAGTCCAGGCACCTCCAAGTGGCTGGAGGTCCCAGGACAGTCGAATTCAGAAGGAGGTTTTGGGGCCGGGCTGAGGTCTCGGCTGGGGAGATAAATCCAGGAATACACTTTAATTCCAACCCTATAGCCCAGCCACAGGACTTGGCTGGCCTGAGGTGACCCCCAAGGGTGTGATATTTCCATAGATTCCACCTCTCCTCAGTGAAGCCTCAGGAACCTCCCTGATCCTACAGGTGCCAGGCAAGACACCCCAGGGTTTGGACACCCCCTCTTCTTACTCCACCACCCCTGATCAACATCCCACCCTTCTCAGGTGACAGCAGGCATGGAGACAAACCTTCTCCTGCTTCTCCTGCTCTTTCTCCCACCCATCCCACCCAATTTACAGCTCCCATGGTGGAGCAGTGGTTGGACTCCTCTTCCTCTTCCTCCACAGTGGCTGCTGTGCTGATAATGAAGCCAGGGAGGAGCCAACCCAAAGCTGTGAAACATGGGGGGGGCTCCTCTCTCTCAAATAAAAGTCCACTGATAACAAGAAAAACATTTAATGGGAGGCTGGAAGGGGCTCTCAGCATCCAGGGGGGATTTAGGACAATCTCCATGCTCATGTCCTCTTGCTGCACAGTGGTGGCTCCGACTTGCTCCGGCCAAAAGGGCCCCAGGTGGGGAGGAGGGAGGTGGGGCTGGGATAGCTGGCCCTGGGGGAGGTGAAATTGCGGATTCTGTGGGGAGGAAACAAGACAGGCTTTTAGAATCCCCAGAGCTGAAGCTGCTGCTCATGTTTAAAAGTCTTGATTTTGTCTTATACCATCAAGGCTTCCCCTTGCAGGGGGGCCAGTGTCTGCTGACATGAGAACAGGAGTATCTTTCCATCCAAAATTGGCCAAGCAGACCCTCTGCCAGTTAGCAAGTGGGATTTGTTCCAGCAGCATCCCAGCTCCTGCACTGGGATGAAGCTGAACTGCTACACCAGGAGTATTGTACCACATGGGTCCCTTCAGGAGCAGACAGGGAAGGTGCTGCCTCAGCCACTCTGGAGTGAACAGGCAGAGACAGACTCGACCCACAGCACCTTCCCTGCTCTCCCTGCTGCCATCCCACCCTCCGTGCCCACTGCCAGGACACCAGCACCTTCCCCGGCTGCCACAGGCACGGCAGCAGAGTTTGCAGGGCTTGCACATGACTCCTGAAGGGAGCAAAGGTTTGGATTTGGCACCTCAAGGCCCTGCGAGAGCTGCCGACCCCCTGCAGGCAGCCGGGAAGCAGGAATTTACACCTTCTCCACCTGATCTCAGCCAGGCTGGCACTACAGAGAGCTGCAATGCACCCAGGGAGCCAAAAGGCACGTGGAATATCTTGGAAGAGTGTTTAGAATTTAGGAAGTCATGATCTCATCGTGCCTCTCCTGGGAGCAGGGAGAAAAGAATCCTCACGGAGCAAAATTTGGCTTCCAAATTATTCACTCACCTCTGGGAGCAGGACACTCATTTTTCCTGGGTTTGTGTTTCTGTCAAACACTGTTTAATTCTCTTTTCTGAGTGCTTTTTATGCTGGTTTGACACCCCTCGTTGATGGGCAGCTACTCCTAACCTGTAGTAGTGCAAGGGAAGGCACACTCCGATCTGCTGTCCTAGATTCCCAGATTTTAGAGCTCTGACTTCAACTGGGCTGTGTCTCTCTCAGGTATTCCTTCAAAGAGGGGTTCTAGAATGTTCTTGACCACCCACACCAGATGGTTTCTCCCCCACCTCCATCCAGATTCCAGCTTTGCAGGCTTTGAGCTCTGGGTTGCAGCTTTGCCAAGCGCTTCCCTCCTGCCTCCACCCTCTCCCACCACCTCCCAGAGGGTTCTTTACTCTTCTCCAGCTCTTTGAGGTCTTCCCAACTCCCCCACATTTTCTGTCATCGGGAAACTTGGACACTTTTGATGCTGTGCCTCCCTCAAGGTCACAAATTTCGAAGGAGACTTGGGTACCAAGCACAGAGTGCTGCGTGTTCCCTTTTCCCAGCTTTTTCCCTGAGCTCTGCTCTCTGTTCCTGTGGGGTTAATTAATCTTTTCCAAGGCCTCCTCAACTTAAACTGAGTGGTAGCTCTTGAAAAAAAAAAAATTAGCTCCTAAAAATATGCCGGGAAGGCAAGCACGCCGGGCTGTAATGGTGCCGAAGCGCCCGGCTGCAGCTGGAGACTGTTTTGTCTCCTGTCCCTCAACTCCGTCATGTCCTCTCTGTATGTTCCAACAATTCATCAGACATGACTCACAGACCTTCCCCGTGCACATTCCTGTCTGCTGACTGCCCCTTCCTAAAATTAGACCTGACTCTTGGTGCTTCAGTCCCGGGGGAAGGTGAGAGATGCAGACCCACATCCCTTCCTTGCGTCGCAGCGGGAGCCGGGGCTGGACGGGGTTGGTGTTTGGGAGGAGGAGGAGGAGGATCCATCTCCCTGCTCAGCTTGTCCTTGGCCCTGCTGCTGCAGGAGGATGAGGGTGGTGAGGGCTTCCTTCCTCCAAGAGCTGGCTGGGGGACACTGCCTCATTCCACGGGAGATGAGAATGCTCATCTTCTCCAGAGAGGAATGACACCCCCCCTGTGAAATCCTGGAGAGCACAATCACTTCCTGCCCCTCCTAAAGTCCCAAATTTAGCCGTTCAGAGACCTTTTTGCTCACTGAAAGACTCACTCGAATCAGTCTGGGTCTGATTCTTGCCCAGACATCCTACTCCTAAGGGACTCACTGCTGGCTATGAAAGGAATGAGGGCATTGCTCTCCCAGTGTAGGACAGCACCGACCTTCAGCTGGGGAACTCTGAGCTCCTGCTATTTCTCTCTCCCCAGGGGAACATTCACCAGGAGTGATGTCAGTTGTTTGGAGACACTGACACTACAGCTTGAATATTTTCAGCCACATCCAGGCGGCTGGCACTGACTATAAATCCAACAAGTGTTACTGGAGACGGGCACACGTGCACCCCTCTTCCACTGGTGACCTCAGGCCCAGCCCCAGAGGGGCTGGGCAGTGATTCCAGTAAGATAAAAGTAGTATTTTTTTATATAAAAGTCAGAAAAAATTACTCTTCCTCACCCTACTGACCTACTGGGGTTATTTGGAGCATTTACTGCTTTGGGTTCAGGGCACGGTCTGGAGATTGTGAATTAAATTTGACTGGAGGAGAGGAACAGAGTCCAGCTGGAAGAGCTGTGCCAAGCCTACGAGGTAAAACCTTCCCCTGAGATGCCAGCAAGAGCTTTGGACTGTGCAGCTCCCTTGGGAAGAGGCTCCCAGGGAGGCGTCCAGCTCTCCTTGGCAGGGTTGGCAGCTCCACGGAGCCATTCTATTGGATTTGGGAATAAAGAGAGAGCCTCAGGCTGCTGCTTGCCTGGCCTGCCCTCCTCCCATTGCAATATCCATCCTTGTGTCCTGCCAGCTGGGGCTGCCTGGTTGCTGGATGTCCTCTGACATCAGCCATAAAATGTGCACTGAACATTTTCTGTCAGACTTAGAAAAGCAAAAGAAACACTCCAGTTACTACTCTGCATCTCAAACCTCCAGAGTGCTCATCAAAGCATTCCCTTTGCAGACTTCCAAGGCAGATTTTGCATTTCCTCCCAGCTGTCCCTGTCAGACCCTAATAGGGAACAACAGGGAAAATGAAGGCTCGGGGCTGGGAAGGAGGAGATGAATGAGCAGCTCAGGGGTTGGCTGTGTTGGCAAAGAAACTCCTCCCAAGGGCAGGTATTTCATGCAGAGAATCGTGGAAGGGTTTGGGTTGGAAGGGACCTTAAAGATCATTTAATTCCACCCCCCGCCATGGGCAGGGGCACCTTCCACTAGCCCAGGTGGCTCCAACCTGGCCTTGGGCACTCCCAGGGATGAGGCAGCCACAGCTTCTCAGGGCAGTCCATGCCAGGGCGTCCCCACCCTCCCAGAGGGAATTTCTTCTCCATGTCTCACCTCAACTTGCCCTCTTCCAGTTTGACCCTGTGTCTAATGCAACTCAAACTCAGCAGAGATCTCCTAGAACCTCACTGGGAACTAAGACCTGGAGTACCTCCAATTTCCAGGTCCCATACCCAGAAACAAACACAGGAAGGACCCTGAGGAAGGTCTTTTCCCCCTCCCCTCCTTGCCCTAGCTCTGTCTCCTGCCCCTGAAAAGGCTCTGCTCTCCCTCCTTGCAGACAGCCCGTCGGCTCCAGTCAATGTCACAGTCAAACACCTGAAAGCCAACTCGGCCGTTGTGACTTGGGATGTTCTGGAAGACGAGGTTGTCATTGGATTTGCCATTTCCCAGCAGGTACGGTGGCTGTAGTTTCCCAGGCCCGGTCATGCCCACCTTCCCCCCAGGTGCCCTCAGTTCCCAAATCCTCCTGCTGCAGTCTAAGCCCGTTCCTTCTCATCCTGTCCCTCGTGGTCCGAGCGGACTCGGCTCCCCCTCCCCTTTGCAGCGGCGCTTTGTGTGTTGGTGGCTGCAGAGAGGGAAGGGTCTGATGGTTCTCCACGTCCGTGGCGGGCAGGGCAGGAGGCAGGTGGCCTTAGGGGACAGCAGTGCACACGGGAGGCCTCCCCACCACTCTGTGCTCTCCTCTCTCGGCTTCCAGAAGAAGGACGTGCGGATGCTGCGCTTCATCCAGGAGGTGAACACCACCACCCGCTCCTGTGCCCTCTGGGACCTGGAGGAGGACACTGAGTACATTGTGCACGTCCAGTCCATCAGCATCCAAGGCCAGAGCCCTGCCAGTGAGCCAGTCCTCTTCAAGACCCCCAGGGAAGCTGAGAAACTAGCCTCTAAAAATAAAGGCAAGTGTGGGTGAGTTCCTACGTGGCCCCTGGGACAGACAGGCAGCGCAGAGAGGAAACAGCACCCCGTGCAGTGAGGGTGGCTGGGAGGAACACACAGGACTGAGTGTCCTCTCCCAGCCCCACAGGCATGAGCAGGATGCCTGAGGGCACCCAGCACACAAGGCTGATGGGTGCACAAGGTGACAGGCAAGGCTGGCTGCTCCTTCCTCCCCTTTCTGAGGAGGTTTGGCAGGCAAAGAGAGGAGGAGAAGGTTCCCATGCTGGGAGCTCTGTGTCCAGCTCCCTGCAAGTGGAGAACGCCAGGTGAAGCTCCTCAGCAGTCTGTGAAGTCGTGTGGAACCAGCCCCCTGGATGGCACTGGGCACAACACTGTGCTCACAGGGCACTTGTGGGATTCAAGGAGCCTCCCATGCTTGGATTTCAGGGCAGCAGGGAAAAAATACCCAGAGGCTCCCACTTTTCTTACATTTTGAAATATTTCTGCCAAATCACAGAAAGCTGAGGTTGGAAGGGACCCCTTGAGATCACCCAGCCCAAACCCCTGCTCAGGCAGGGTCAGCTAGAGCAGATTGTCCAGGATCACAGCCAGTTGGGTTTTGGATGTCTCCATGGAGGAAATCTGGGAATTCCTCACTGGCAACTCCTTCACCTGTTCCTCTTAAGCCAAACCAGATTGTTGAGGGCTTTCTGTCAGCAAGAATTCCTGCTCCAAAAAGGGTGTGGGAGTGCAGGGCTGTGGGACACACTGGTCCCTGTTTGCCTGCTGAGGATCTGGCCTGTTCTGGGGCTTCTGGCCCAGGTTCTGAGGATGTTGCAAGTCCTTGACTCTTTCTGTTAAAAGATTTGGTGGCTGAAAATACTGAATTGCTGCTCATCTGAAAGCACTAAGAAAGAGGAGCAGTGCTCCCTTCCTGGGGCCTGAACTGTAATCTTCTTAGTGCTTTGAAGCCAAGGAGGTGAATTCCAGCCTGCAAAAGGCTCCACTGAAAAATATCCTGCCAGGCTCCAGGCTTCTGGAGCTTGCAAGGCTTTGTGACAGGCACAGGCAGCATTAACAGGGACCGAGCCACCAAGGGGACAGAAAACACGTGGGCTCAGCCCGTGGCAGCTCCCTGGTGATCCTGTCCCACTGCTCCTCCCTTGCTCTGCCCCTTCAGGGTGTCACAGAATGAAGCACAGAATCATGGAATGGTTTGGGGTTGGAAGGGACATAAAGATCACCCAGTTCCACCCCCTGACATGGGCAGGGACACCTTCCACTGGACCAGGGTGCTCCAACCTGGCCTTGGACACTTCCAGGGCTGGGGCAGCCACAGCTTCCCTGGGCACCCTGTGCCAGGGCCTGCCCACCCTCTCAGGGAAGGATTCCTTCCTAACATCTAATCCAAGCTGCCCTCCTGTGAGAGTGAGGACTCCCTCAGAGCCCTGACCCTGACACACTGAGGATTTGTATCAGGGTGTTGGGTTTCATGTCTCTCTTTCCCCCTGTGCAGATGAGGTGACAATGAAGGAGATGGCGAAGAAAAACCAACAGCTGCGAGCGGGGGAAATCCTCATCATTGTCGTGGTGTTGTTTATGTGGGCAGGTCAGTTCACCTTCTCCCTCAAAAGCATGTCATATCCATGGAATATCCCTAGGGATGTCTGGCTGGCTCAGTTTGCACATGTAATGATGGAAAGCCATGAGAAGAAACCCTTCCTCCCACAAAGAGTACAGAGTGCTCAGCTCTAAGGGCACCTTAAAAGCAGGTGAATCAGCAGGTCTGCTCTGGTCCCCCAGGAGTGGATCATGGACTGGATGAAACCATTTCCCACTGGCTAATCCTGTAAGCTCATTTTTTGCAGAATGCCCTGAATACAATGCCCTCAGCCACAGAATCATGGAATGGTTTGGGTTGGAAGGGACCTTAAAGCTCAGTCAGTCCCACCCCCAGCCATGGGCAGGGACACCTTCCACCAGCCCAGGGTGCTCCAAGCCCTGCCCAACCTGGCCTGGGACACTCAAACATCCAACAGGATGCCTCGAGCCCTTCAGATGATACAGGTCATCTGTAGTTATCTGGATATTACATGACTCCAACACTCATGCAAAACAGAAATTTGAGAGTCTCACTCTCCACACCCACTATTTCATATATAAATATATATATATATGCACACAGTAAAGCCTACTTAAAACCAATTAAAATAATGGAAGTATATGGAAGAGTTTTCCAACAAGAGTCTGGCACCACATGTCAACAGATCTTACAGCAAATTGTACCTAGGGGAGATCTCACTTGTGATTTAAGGTGGTAAATAGGGAGAGGAAAACATCTCCAACTCCTGCTCTGTCAGTTGAGTGTGTTTGAAGTGGCTGTTGTTTGGAAATTACAGCCATGAATTCATGGGCAGCAAAGTTTGCATGGGTTTGTTTTCAGGCCCCAGAGCTCCCTGGCTGCCTGTAAAACATTAATGGTCCCACATTTGCTCCCTGCCAGTCCCAGAGCACATTGCCCAGGGGAAATGGTTCAGGTGACCCAAGGAAATTTGGCAGGAAGGGAAATTAGCAGCAGGATAAACCCGTGATCCATAACAGACAACCTTTGCCACCTGTGTTTAGTCCCCTAGTCCCAGTGCAATCACTTTCCCACACGCAGAATTTTCCTCATCACAAAGGGAGAAGGAGGGATTAATTGTGTCCTGGATAGCTCTGCAAGGTTTCCTACAAGTGAATCCATGTATAATAATTTTGTGCCCTTACTTGTATCTCCAGAGACTGGACAGCAATCATTCCTAAAGACAATAACCACATGAAAACCTGAACTAAATTAAAGGGTTTCCAAAACCTCTAGCCCATGATTTTTTCAGCATTTATGCCAAGTTTTAGTTGTGCACATCCAAATTTAAATGCCCTGCCAGGAAAAACAATCATGAATAATTACATGAAGTGACTGAACAACTGATTCATCTCCCCCTGTAGAATAATCTGAAACTCAGATCAGCTCCGAACAAAGAATTTGCTAATCCCACAATTTCCCTTCCAGACAGATGACTTACATTTAAAAGGGAGAAGGAATGGGGGGAGAATCTCTCTGCATCGAGTGGATTCTTTGCAAAGTCTCAGTATAAAAAACCCTCCCTCCAGCTCTTCACCTGCCCTATATGATGATGTTTGAGCAAATCCAAACTGGAACCAGTCGGTGCCCAGGGCTCTGGGCTGTGCCAAGCCCCAACCTCCTGTGCTATCCATGTTTCTGGCATTCTTCATGGCCCTTTGCTTCTTTGTGCCTCAATTTTACCCTCTGAAATCTCAGAAGGGGTGACTGTGGCACATGTTAACACCCATTCTCCAAGGATCAGCCATTTGTCCACATTCCCAAAGAAAGAATTTGGATCAGTGTGTGTCTCAGCAAAGCCTCAGGGGCAGCTGCCAGAACAACAACTCACTTTACAGAGCACTTTGGGACGATCTGGTGGAAGTTTTACACACATTTTGCTATTAAGGATTATTTTCCAGTAAGGGAAAAGCAGCATCTGCCTGGATCTACTTAACCTACGTGCCTGGAATGTGCAGGCAGAGATGCTATTTGGTGAAAACATCACATAGAAGCTTTGGAGACAGACATTTGCAGTCTTCTTACGTGCCACGGCTGCCCCTGCTTCCCTCTCCATGTGCTGTGTGGGAGGAAATTTCCACTTGCAGCCTGTGCTGCCCTCACTGGTGCACATTTGCAGGTGTTGTCCTGCTGCTGGCACACAGGACCTGCCTCTCCTCTGCCAGCTCCCGCTCCTCTTCCCCTCAGAGGACAGAGAGCAGAGGACACATTTTCACTAACCAGAAACTCCAGGAGCCCCTACATTTGTAAAGCAAAACTCCCACGGAACTGCAGGGTTGGTGTTGGCACGAGGGTTTAACACACTTGTCCCATTTATTAACAGGGAAGCTGGAATATAATTAAGCTCCTGTCCTCCTGTGTAACTAGTTTAGCATGGAATTAGGCATGGGGGAAAGGAAAGAGCCAGAGGGCTGCTCCTTGGGAGGAACTGGGGATGCTGCCGAGGAGGCACAGAGCCTGCTGGCAAGGAGGGACCTGTGATCTCGGCAGGCTCCGGGGCTGAGCTCGGCTGTGTGATCACTGATGCTCTCTCCTGCCAGGGGTGATCGCCCTCTTCTGCAGACAGTACGACATCATCAAAGACAACGAGCCAAACAACAGCAAGGAGAAAGCCAAGAGCGCCTCGGAGAACAGCACCCCGGAGCACCAGGGCGGGGGCCTCCTGCGCAGCAAGGTGAGAGTGGGCACGGCCACCAAAGCCAGCCAAATCCCTCAAAACCCCCTGTTAAACACCCTCCAGCCCCAAAACCCCCCTGCTAAACACCCTCCAGCCCCACGCAGCACCCGAGTGCTCTGAGCCTCGCTCCTGCCTCAGCATCAGCCTGAGTGCCCATCAGGAATCAGACTGCAAGCCTCATTCCTGATTTACCTGAGCATCTCTGGAAGAAAAATTAGCTCCTTGGGTCCTTCCCCAACTCAGAGAGGACACTGCTCTTGTAATTAACTGAAAGTTAATCAGCAGGAGCACGGCTGGTAACACACAATGTTACCTAGTACACAGGTTCAGCTCAAAACAGGCTCAACTCTATCATTTACACCAACTTACTTCAATTAATTTACCATCCTTGTGTTTCTATTCTCTCTGGCACATCCCCCACCCCTTCCTGTTTATTTATTATTTGAAATAGCTCACCCATTTATGCTCATTCAGCCGTGTCACAGAAGCCTAAGGCTCAACTCTGGCCCTTTTTCATTCTCAGGAGGGGACAGGACAAGAATTTTCACCCAAACCAACCAGCACGGTGCCCTGATCTCTGATGTGGGTTTTTCCCATCTGTACATCCCTTTTCCCTCTGTTTACTCTTCTCTCCTAGTTTCCAAAAAACAAGCCCTCAGTGAATATCATCGAAGCATGACAGGCCTGTCCCCTGATCGATGGACTCCATCCCTCACTCTCACTCTCTGCCTCTGAGCCGTGATGACCGGGGAGGTGCAAGATTGTCGGAGCAATCTGGAAAGGGACCTAGTGCTTGTCACCTGCTGGCAGACACCTCCTCGCCTGTGTTCTGCAAAACATCTGACCAGAAAGGAAAAATCCTGCAAAAAAGCCAACCCTGAAACCCACAGGAGGTGGAAAAGCATCGGTGAGGCAGGTGCTGATCCGGACTCGTGGATCGCCTGGGCTGGAGCAACGTCTCACACGCTCCTTCCCTCTCTCCCACTCCGTCTCCTGGGGTCATTTTCCCGTCTTTGGGAACGTACAAGGGTTTGTTGTGTCTTTCTTTGGTCTCACTGTCACTCCATGCTGACAGAGTTCCCATGAGCTCAGGCATCAGGCACACCACCCCTCTCTGAGCAGGAGTGGAGGGACGCTCATCCCACCCACCACCAACGAGCCACGTTTTGGCCGCCGTGTGCTCTCGCCTCGCTTTGCTCATCGATGTGTGTTGTGTAACACGTCTTGCAGGTGGGTTTTTAAGACAAAAAGGCATCCCCCAGTTTCCACGCCCACCAGGAGAACCTCCCTGGTTGTTCTCCAGCCAGGCTGCAGCACATCTCCACTGTTGCTGTCTCTCCTATCTCACACTGGTGCTCTTCACCTCAGCAAACAGGGCAGCACTGAGGCACAGACCAACACGAGGGGACACCAGAAGCTGTTATTTAGCTTCCAGGATAATTTCAACCATTTTCTTCGTGGTATTTTCAGCTGGGCCTGAGTCCACCACCAGTGTGATGAAAGGTCCATAAAAATGTAGCCAGTCAGCAAAAAAACAAAAGATAAAATACCTGATGATACCGGTTGCTATGCAAGGGCTCCAGGGGCAAGAGCTACTTACTGTGGAAGGCTCTGGCCTGAGGGACCTTTTATTGAGGGCTTAAGTTCTTAAAATGCTTCTTTTAGTAGGGTTCCTGAGGGAAGGGCTGGTTCTCCCTACACTGCCTGCACTATTTTTGTGATGTTATAGGGGCAGGTACCTGCTGGAGACTGCCCTTCCCAGAAAGGATGAGGAGGAATGGGAAAGGGGCTGGCGCTCCCCTCTCCCTTATTAAGTGCTTGATGTTTGGGAGCTGACAGGATCCCGGGGCTTGCTGGTGCTCTGGAAGCTGGGAGATGCAGGACCATCACATGGAAAAGATTTCCTCTTTGTAGTGTGCCATGGGGTATCTGTGTTTATTTAATGACTCCACAAGACCACTCCATATGCACTAGGGGATGAGGCAGGATCCAAAATGTTCCATCAAATGCCAAGACAGGTTGGCCTGAGTAGGGTTTGGATCTTGTTATTACAAACCTGCACGCAGAGGAGCCTGGGTTAAAAGTCCCTGCAAAGGAACAGGCTGGCAGGAAGGACTTCAGCCATCTCTTCTCTTCCACTGGCACCAGCCTTTCCAAAATAGCTGGTGTGGGAGAAAGGCACAGGGAAGTTTGCTTACAGATGTGTTGGGGAACAAGCAAAGGCTTCCCTTGTGCTGGTTTCAGAAGACAGGCCAACCCCAAAGGTCTCTTCAGTGGATCCTTTGCCAGAACATACTCCTCCATCACCAAGAGGGAGAGGTCAACACCTCTGATACAGACAGAGCAATAAACATTTTATAATGTACAATAAAAGATTAAAGGCATCTCTTGTGTTCTTGTAACATCTGAATTTAGTAAGTCCATATTTACCTGCTTGGAGCAGAACACACACCATAGGGACAGGGGGACTTTCCCTGTATTTCCCAGTGACTCTAACCCAAATATCTTCTCAATGCCTGGGTGAAGAAACCCAGGAAGGTTCAGAGTTCACCCTGGCTGCAGGACAAAAAAACTTGCACCATAAATAGCACCACAGCCATACCTGGCAAAATCCTCCTGACACGTCTGTTTTCTCCAAAGAAAGAAATAGCATTTGGAATCCACAGCCCTCTAAAGGGAGATTTAGGACAGATGGTACAGCATGTGCAGAATGATAAGGGAGATGCTCTCTCCTAATCCTGGAGCAAAGGGCCCTCAGAAGGTGCTCAAGAGGAAATTCACCCTGGTAATGTGGCAGGCTGGGGGGTTGTGTGGCTGTTTGTAAAGCCAGTTGTCCCTGGGAATTCAGACCACATTCCCTTTTTCACAGCTGTTGTTCCCTCGGGATGGGTTCAAGCCATTTCTTTCCTAACAGAGATGTGTTCCCTCGTTTGGTGGAGCAGAGTTAAAATGTAAAGGTTCAGTGTCAATATTCACACCATGAACGGCAGGAGGTTCCAGGGTTATCATGGTGCCCCATAACTGCAGGGTTTGAGAGTAAGGAAATAATGCTGCTCGTGGGGGGAAACAATTGCAGGCTGGCAGCAGCTCAGCTCAGAGAGGGACTCCAAGACACCCAGTTCAAGTGATTCTCTTCAAGGAAAATATTTTCAGCAGCTCCAGATTGAAGTGATGTAACAAGACCACACTTTAGGAAAAGCTTTTCCCATTATAGCAGAAGAAAGTTATTTAAAGTCCTGCTTTTCTGAGGGTCATAAACATCAAAGCTTGAACTGCTGTTTTGGTATTAAATTCCACTGGAACCCATGAGAGTCAAACCCCATAAGGCTCCGTGCCCATTGAGTTCAAGCCCATCTGTAGAACAGAGACCTCATTCCCAACAACAGCTGCCAAAAGATACTCCTGAGGTGTTTTACAGTCAACAAAGGGAAGGGATCAAGTTAAAATAAACCCAAGACACACTGGGGGAAGTCATGCTGGGCCACAGCAGAACGTACCCCAAAAGCCACCCACGCTCCCCACGTGTTTCTCCCTGACTGCTGATTTTGACTCATTGTTGGAGCAGGAGCTGGAAAAAGGAGGTTTCAATAAATACTAAAAAGCAGCAAGTGGGAGTGGGCTGGCATGACAGGGATCCCAGAGAGCCCTGCAGGTGCTGATTCCCTGCTGGTCTCTGAGGCAAAGGGAAGCAGCCCCCCAGCAGCCCCCATGGATTAATCCCCCTGATTTCCAGGAACCAACTGAGCAGAGACTGAGGGCACAATAGGAGCAAGAAGCTGCAAACAGAACCCTCTGCCAACACACTCAGGGCGTGTTTAAAGTTAAGCACCACTTGCCTCCCTCCTTCCAAGCACTGTAATATTATGCCTACAAGTACAATTTAGCCAATATATTCCTCCCCCACGAGTTTGGTAAAGCGGAGCCGCGGGAGGAAGTGTGGAGCAAACAAACCCTGCACAGCGTGTCCCTCCAGCTCACAACACAGCCCCAGCCACTTCTCACCCCGCCCTCGCTCCAGCAGCCACCAGCACAAGCTCGGGGCTCTCTCCTCCCGGGAAAATGAGAACATTAGGCATTTCATTCCTTGACAGTTCAACAGCATCCGAGGAGGAAACACCTACACGGCGGAAAAGTGTTAGTACAAGCTCAGCTGGTAATGACTTTGTGGAGGAGATTGAAAGGGAGAGGAACAGGCTGCTAATGCCACTGTTTGCCAGAGACACGAAAGGTTACGTCACTCCAAGGCGAGTGTCACAGCTGCACATCCCCTTTCTGGTAAAAATATGGCCCCTCTTTGACTGAGTAGTCAGCCTGCACTTGCCAAGGAGAGAGTTGAACATTACACCATATGTTCCAGCAAATGCAATTTCCCCAGATTTGCAGAAAAGCCTCCTAACGACACATAATGAGCTATTACTGCCTAGGCTGGAAGCAGAGCTGACCAAATTCCATCAGCTTTCTAGCAGTTGTTAAAAAGCTGCACGATCAACATGCTTGTTATGCTAAAATATCTTCTGTTTCCTCCACAAATCTGGTGCCTATTAAATTGTCTGATGACCTTATGGATTAAAATGAGGATGTTCCTCCTTGTTGGTGCTTCAGCCCACACATCTCGAGGAAGCAGAGCTGGGTTCTCTCTCAGCTCCTGCATCAGCATCAATTGTGTTTAACCAAGTTCCAAATGAAGAATCTTTATTATTAGCGACAGAGCCGGGGGAGACACAGCTTGAATTTCAGATCCCAGATGGAGGCAGCAAAGTTGGCAGCCACAAAAGCCATCCTGTTCCTTGGAATCTGCATGCAAAGCCATGGAGTGGCAATAATGACAGAGCCCCACGATGCCATTTGACACTTTGCAGCATCATTGTCCTTTTTAACTGACAAAACCCCGACATTTAGTGCCACCAACTGCTAAATAAAACCTATTTCTACTGTCCAAACCTGCTCAGCAGAGGATGCACCTGTGTGGCACCAGACAGCCCCTCAGCCAAAGGGAGAATTTTATCACCTCTCGCTATTTCCTGTTTCAGGACATAATTTCTTCCTGCTTGCAGCACAAAAGGAGGGAAGGGCTGGTTAGTTTTTGAGAAGGCAGAAACCACCCCCCCCCAGTAGTTTAATTTCAGCTCATTGTTTTCCAGCTGCTGTTGGCTGCCTGCAATACATTGATGAATGCTATTAAATTTTTAATTGTGAGACATTTCATTGCAGGGCTCACACAAAGCAGCTTCTTCCAGCCCTGTTGATGTCACTGGATTCCACCACAGCACCAACCACCAACACAGCCCTTGGCCACACTCAGGCAAACACACAGCATGGCCTTCCACGAAGGTTGAACCCACAGCCCCTCCCTGCCCTTGCAGTGTCTCCACCATTCAGCACATTTGAATCACTTGCAATGTCAAAGAAGGAAATTTTCAGCAATAAAGCTGCCCAGAAGCCAAAACCCTTCACAAAGAGCAGTGCTCATTCATGTGAGAGTTCCACACTCACAAAGACCACCAACACCTCAGGAGGAGCCCCCTGCCTGTGGCCAAGGTGTCCATCCCAGGGCAGCTGGGCTGAGCCACAGCACCCTGCAGGCACCACCCCCCTCCTGCCACGCTCAGGGCTGCCTGTCAAGCAGAATTTCCTTTCCTCAGCAGGGCAGAACTGCCAACAGAAAGCCTGTTATAAGAGAAGGGGATATACACAACATCCTCCCTGCTGTACATCACTTAAGAGTAATCTCATGAAGAGATAAGATATATACCAAAATTGAGACAGCTAGCATGGGAAATCCTGAATTTCAGCAAAGGCAGCAGATTTCCTTCTTCCCACTGCTCTGTCCCTGCTGATCAGCAGCAACCACTGATCCCTGGGGGAGACAGAGCTTCCCTCTCCCAGCACTGTGTGACTGCAGCAGCTGCTGCCACTCCTCAGTTACTTCTGCCCTCCAAAGAGCCTGTCTGGGAGCAGTTTAACATCAGATAAACCCTCCAGCAATCCAGCCAGGCTGCTTTCAGCAGGGGAGGGGGGTGAGGGGCTCTGCTGTCCCTGTTGCCTTCTCAGAATGCCTGAACAAGGAGATTTGAAGCAGACTTTGTTATGTGTGTTAGGAGGAGGTGGATTTTACAGACCATGGAAGGAATCCTTCCCTGGGAGGGTGGGCAGGCCCTGGCACAGGTTTGGCCAGAGGAGCTGTGGCTGTTCCACCCCTGGAAGTGTCCAAGGCCAGGCTGGAGCAACCCAGGATACTGCCCGTGGCAGGGGGTGGGACTGGATGGGCTTTGAGGTCCCTTCCAACCCAAACCAGTGTGGAATTCTGTGACCTGGACAGCAGGTGAAACTGCCCTCAGGACCACGTGAATTATTCCTTTTTCAGAGGATTTACTATGTGGGATTCACTGGTTTAAAAGAAAACAACCACCATGTGCTAATAACTCCCACACTTCCCAATCAACACTGCCAAGGGATTTCCCCTTCCCTTCCTATGAAAAGCTCTGGGGGAATAAAATTTACAGAGCTGGAAGTCCCCCAAGAGGCTCTGGGGGCATCAGGAACACGATGGTCACTGGAGAATTACTGACACAGAGCCCTAACACTGGCCATGCACCACCCACTGTACAACCCACCCCCAAAGCTGCTGTCCAGGGATTCCTTCCTCACTGGGGCTGTGTTAGCTGGAGTTAGTGCAGTCAGGCACTGCCAGGCTCTGTCCAAGCTTCACTGCTTACCCTTTGCACAAATTGCTTCCATTCTCTGTGTCTCAGTCACTGCACATCTGGGACAGTGAGAAACTTTCCCTGCTTTTCAAAGCCACTGCCTCCTCTCTGGATCCAGAAGGGCAAAAGAATGAAATACATGAAGCCACAACACTAAAAACAGGGGTTCCCTCCTTACATTTTATCTCTAGGATCATATTAACCAAAAGCATCTCCAAACAAACTCTAATTACTATAATAAAAATACAATATGATTTCCTCCAACTTGCTCCCCAAATTCCACCTCTAAAACACCTGAAGAGGTCATAAGGTCCTGCTAACTCCCTGAGAAGAGCATTTTGAAGATCAAGCCCTCCAACTCTAAATGGTTTGATGCTCTATTAGAGGAGGAGATGGAGGCAGCACAGAGATGAGGAGCTGCTCTTGGACTGTGGCACACAAATGAACACAAGGTCACGTTCATCTGGGCAGCCCAGAAAGGCAAATGGAAGAAGGGCCTCAGCAACACAGGAAGAAAGAAAATGACATTCAACAGGTACAAAATATTTATAAACTCGAGTGCAAATCATTAAATATTTTTACAAGAGAAGTTACAAACGAAACAAGCAAAGACAATCAAAAAAGGCAAACTTTTCAGGGACAAAAATAACAACAGAACGAGATGAGCCACAACCAAAGCACTGAAACCAGCAGCTTCTCCTGAGTCTGCAGTAACACCCACAACTTTGTCAAATGGAGGAGAACAGCAGCCACAGCTGTTTCCTACAGTTTCAAACCTTTATGTTACCCAGAGGGATCCCAGTCGCTGTAGGAGAGTCAATGCCAAGCTTTAGGATGGAGCTTTAAATCCAGTTTTTCCACTTCAAAGCCCGTTTTCCAGTTTCCATCAGTGCAATGTCACATCCTCACACCCAACATCCCACCTTGCCTCTTGAACACCAACTACATCTGTGACCTCTGAGGAGGTTATTTACAGTTCAAGGGCTGCAAAACATGAAAGGTGCCTACACAAACCAGATCACATTTAAATTGCATTTCCAGACCAGTCCCAAATGTTTGCAAAACACGGGAACTTCCACTGGCCTTTTTAAAAACAGATCAGAAAACAACTTATCCAAATACAAACCACTTAAAACCAGCCCAAGGACCAACTCTAAATGCAGAACAAGAACCAGCACAGTCCCTCAGCAGCAAAATCAAACGGGGTTACACTGGAAGTGGTCAGGAATGCTCTGGAAATCGTGGAGTTTGGCCAAGTTGTTGCTCACCCACTGGGTATGGCTGTACCTTTGGGTAGGTTTCTTGTTGGACCTTGGGTAATTTCTGCAAAAGGAAGCCAAATAGTTAAATACATTTGTATGAGAGCCTGGAACAGCATCCTCTCTGAAAAAAACTTCTCCTTTTCCTTGGGGTTGGCAGTTGGGACCCAAGTTTCCTCTTGGGAGGTTTTAAGAGTGAAATCACATTCTCAGAAGGCACCTTGGAAAGTAAGAAGTTCAGATTTTAGAACTTTAAAGCCTGTCCTTTCAGGGACTGTGCTCTGTGCTCTCTCTCCCTGGCCCACCCCAGAGGCTGAAGGCTCAACCACAGGCACTTCAAACAAGGGGCAAATTTTCCTCACCAAGTGCTGCACTCAGGTTAAATCCTCTCATTTGCACATCCTGAAATAGCAAGACAAACCCCCACAAACTCTAAGCAGCCTTAGAAAAGCAAGATTAAAAAAACAAATTACCTCAATGAGCTTGGTTATCTCCAGGCCTCAGAGTGCTACAAAGCTTTGTCTCATCATTAGAGGCTGCTTTGCCCCTTGCATTTTGAAAAGGCTAATTTTGAAAGCCACCTCTGTTACCTTTTTTCATTCTTATTTGTGCACAGGGATGAGAACATCTCAGGAAATATAATTTATAAACTGCACACCCATCTGGTCTGCAGAGCAAAATGAAATCTGAAGGAGCATGGAGGACCACGAGGGTCACTCCTGCAAAAGAAGGAACATCTGCCTGGCACAGGGTTGGCACAGCCACAACACGAGAGCTTTTACTGCTGCAGCAGGAACTGGCAGTGACCAGGAGGTCTCAACAACTCCCCCTTTATGCCAGCACAGCCCCAGTCCTGCACCTCCCCTGCCTGCTCTCCACTCAAGCAAAAGGAATCTGGGCAGGTAAGAACTGTTTCAAGATTAAGTTTTTTCCCCTCAGCATCAATCAACAGAGCAGCCCCTTTCCAGGCAGAGTCTGCAAGCACAGAGTTTGTATTTCACACATTTGTTTCTCCAGATGCTCCCTTACACTTGTTCTCCCTCTCCATCACCTTAAACACAGTGTCTGCTTTTTTAAAGATATTGATCTCTGTTATTACAGTAAGACCAGATGGTTTGTGACTCTTTACAAGGTATTTCCTCCTCCTCTCCCTTTGATTCAAGAGTGATCCAAGCAAATAATTTATCAGGTTTGTGCCAGGTTGTAAGAAGTCTGATAAAATTGCTAAAAGCAGCACAAACCTCTAACAAACACACCGAGCCTCAAGGAGAACTCCTGGTGGAACCCTGCTGGGGAAAGGGCAGCTTCCCAGCTACCTGAGGGACATGGATGGGGCCTGGAGCACCCTGGGCTAGGGGAAGGTGCCCCTGCCCGTGGCAGGGGGTGGCACTGGATGAGCTTTAAGGTCCCTTCCAACCAGTCTATGACTTTGCTCCAAATAACAGAGTTTTAGGAGCCTCGTTACTGCCGTGGCTGATACAGACCCAGAATTGCTGAGGAGGACCTCATCAAGCAGGAAATAATTCTATTTACTGCTGGATAAAGGGCAATAAAGAAGTGCAAACGCTGACAAATGGTCAGCTGGCAGAAATCTTCTGTGGTCAATTATCAGCCACCCATCACCAAGCAGATGTTCGAGTCACATCTCATTTTTACATCTGCTACAACACAGCCTCAGCAGCACTTCAATCCCCAAGGGAAGCTGCAAATAAATTCTTCTGTTCAGGCTGAATGTCTTGTAGAAACCAGGAGAGGAAGCACAGGCAGAGCCACGGGTTGTCTCCCAACTCACCCGAGGGGGCTCGATGTGAAAAGTTTATTCTGAATATAAAAGGATTTCTTTTAAGTGGTCAGTGTGACTTTTAGCACTCAATCACCCAATATAAGAATATATAATTATATAATATATAAATACACCTATATATGAGAGATATATAATATATATGTGAAAGTTGTATTTATATATATGAAAGTTGTACTTGCAGAGAACCTGCAGTGTAAGATCATGTGCAGATAAGGGGAAAGACAAAATCTCTGCTGCAGACAGCCTGGAATTCCCTCAGACAGCACAGCAGTAAGAGCCAGGACACAAGGAAGAACAGACAGATTACATAAAAGATGGGATGGCAAAGGCAAACATTACCCTGAGACAAACGCCAGGAGATTTGCAACTCAAAACAGAGCTAAAGATTTGTAGCAGCAATATATCAGTTACTGCTTCCCAAAGGGAATTCCCTGGCTGGCTCTGCAACCTGCTAATTTTCCTTCATGGATTTCTCGGGATCGCTGTGCATTTCCTATGCAAATGCTGCCCGAGCCGGAGCTGCAGCTCCAGGTGCTGGGGAACAGCACAGGGCACAGCCAGCCCACTGCGAGGCTTTATCTGTGACCACTGGGAGAGCCCACGCTGTCTGTCGGGCTGAATTCCAAGCCTGCAGCTATTTGGAATGGCAGAGGTTTGCACTAATAAGAAAATCAAATTGTGTGCATCCCAGACAATGTTCCTCCCCAGCAAACCAGAGCTGTGTTTCACTGCCAGCCCCGCTCACTTAGAGCTCCTGCCTCATTTGCTGTGACTCACAACATACGTCTTGCATTTTTAATTTGAAAGGAAGAGAAAACAGGCCATTTCAGCTTTCCTGCCTCATCCCCTCTGCATTCCTTCTGCTGGATTGCTGCACTGGAAGCAGCCCCTGGCTATGCAGCTGCTCCTGGGCCCGGCTAAGTGCAGCTCCACACAACTGTCACTTCCTCACAACTCGCCAGAAATGACAATTATTGCACCCAGGCACACTCAAAATAGCCACAGTGGGAGGCCGTGGCTGGAAGATACCAGGACATTTCTGCCCTTCAGAACATGCCAGTCCTACCCCTGAGATGTCACCCTTCAGCTGAAATGCACACCCGTTCTTTACAACACCTTCCTTCACACCTCCACTCTCGGATGACACCTTTGAGGCAACACACAGAAGGTGCCAGCACTGAGGCCAAATCTCAGCACCTGAGCCAAAGATTGCCCCAGGCTGAGTTCACAGGCTCCAGGGAGGGGGTGGAGTCCCCATCCCTGGAGGTGGCACTGGGTGACAAGGCAGGGATTGGGCACAGGGTGGACCCGGGGGGGCTGGGAGGGCTTTTCCAGCCTCACTGATCCTGGGATAGTTGTGAAATGACAAGACCAATTTACCTCCCAAGACAAGCCAGAGCTCAGCTCTGCTTTCCCAGCTAACACAGGCTTGTTTTGGGAACATCCCTGAAACACAAATCCCCTTTATGATGTTTTTCCCAGGTTTTTCCAGCTCTGGTACTCATCTGAACCAGACTGACTCCTGTACAGGAATTCTGTGCTACAGGAAGAGTAAGAGGTACTTTTTATTCCCCTGTGAAAACAAATATATTAAAAACAAAGAATACAAGTCGAGCCAGCCAGGCCTCCTGCCAGGATATCTCTTTTTCCCTCCCCACCAGCCTCACCCCATCCCACCTGGGGGTTACCTGATGGAGGAGCTACACTTTTCATCCTGTGGATGTGCACCCTCTCGATATAAACATTTCTTTTGCTCAAGTTCCACTTCTGAAATGCAGGGCCGCTGTTTCAGTCTTTAAAACAAGAAATAGTGTTAGTTTTTCTTCAGAGTATTTGTCAAATGGGGTTACAGAAGATAGAGAGAGCAGAGTGCCCTGCAGAACTGTTACAGGCATGACCTCCTTGTAGCACTGTTCTGTGATTGAAAAAATAAAGGTATTTATTTGACTAAAGCTGCAAAGATGAAACACAGAGAGCAAAGCAGCAGCGTCAGCTGAGTGACCCAGCAGGTCACTGCCCTGGTTCCCTCGCCAGGAACCCGCAGAGAGCCCTCAAAAGCAGATTTTTCACATCACTCAGGGCCACGTGGGGAACAGCAACGCACAGAACACCTGAGAGCAGCGGCTCTGCAGAGAACAACCCCCGCTGGACACCTCCAGGAGCAGGGCAGAGCAGGAGGAACCATCCCGATCCGCTCTGCTGCTGCCACCTGCAGGAAAGTGCTCCGGGAGGAGCCACGACAGCCCAAACACCCCCGGGGCTGCCTCCAAACCACTGCCCGAAACTGCCTTAACCACCTCCCTCCCCGTTTGGATCATCCCCATATTCCTTCCCCTCTTCCAGGGGAGAATAACAAGTGTTTTCACCCCCAACTCGGTGCATTGTAATTAAAGATAAAACCAGCAGCACGTGACCAACAAGCTGGTTGAGGAAATAGCTGGGATGTTTTTCAAGAGCAGATTTCCTAAGAAATTACCTTTCTTCCTTCTCCTGTGGGACAGGAATAACTTTGCCAGGCTTCTTCCCACTGGTTATCTCTTCCTGCCCAGTCTGGCCTACAGGTGTGTCACTTAACTGGAAAGGCAAGGGAAAAGGGAATTAACATTCCATATAAGTTGTGCTTATCCAGTTACATAAAGATCACACTTTGCTGCACTTGAAAAAGCTTTTCCTGTATAAACACAACATTTGTGTGCACATGGGCATTATCCAAAAGCACAAACCCAAAGGAATGGAATTAAAAACATTTTAGCTACAAGAATTAAGATGTGAGTTTACTTTAATGCTGCCTGAGGGTGGCTCAGCTCCTGGAGATCCCCCTTCATCATCCTCTGGAGAGCCTGATTTCCTTGAAAAGCAGCTCGTTGCTGCTTTGGGAAGTTCTTTGTTAGCAGGCCCAGATGCTGGGCTCTCATCACCTGTGCTCCTGCCATGGGTGAGGTGAGGCAGGGGCACGGATCTTCCCAGGCAATCCAAAGCCAGGCTTTCCTGGCCTTTAGGCTCTGAGGAGTCTTCAGGAATGCAGCTACCAGCAGCTGGAGCATAGCCTAAACAATCATCTATCATGGCTTCTAAGGCTTCTCTTTCCACTTCAACCAGGCAATTGTCCCCTGGAGGCTCATCAGAACAGCCAACTGCGAAGGGGCTGAGACTCAGCAGGTCCTGGAGGTCGAGGTCCTGCTGCAGGTGGAGCCCATCCAAAGCAGCACTTCCACTCAAAAAGGCAGGATAACAGCCAGAACTGCCTGGGGAATGCTCCTGGGGCAGAGGTTCCTCTGGTTCCTCTGTGATGTCCGAGGCATCTTCACTGAGCGATGCCCCACTGCAGCTGCTGCTCTCGGCCTCTCCACTCTCCTCATTTGTATTCTGGCTCAGACGGCTCTCCCTAACGAGGTGCTGCTCAGCTTCTGTGCAATCATCTGCCAAGATTTCCTGGATCTCCTCCTCGGTGTAATCGAAAGGAGAATTCCCTTTCTCGCTGCCTGACAGTTCCAGCAGGGAGTCATCGAGCTCAGTGTCATCGAAGCACCTGCTCGTGTCCAGGGAAATGGCCACGTCGTTGTACTCGGAGCCAGAAAGGCTGGCAGCAAGGTTGTCGTGGCCACTCTCCTCCAGGAAAGGGGAGCAGGCAGAGCCTGGGGAGAGCAGCAGCAGCCTCTCTGCTGGCTTTGGGGTGCTGCACACACGGCTCAACACGCACACCTTCTTGGCTGAGTGCAGGGCCTGGACCTGAGCCGTGGCATCCGACACCCTCTTGGCCCTGGGAACTGTGTCTTCTTTGAATTCCTGACACAGACAGAGCCCAGGGGAATGAGGGGAATGGTCTCCCATGGTCTGGGGCTTCCTGCAGCTCTGCTGCCAGCTCTAGAGGCCTGTTGGGGAGTTCATCTGCTCCTGGTGCCCTTTGATGTGCCCTTTCACAGGAGAAATCAGCAGGAGTCGGCTCCAACCTGTCAGCAAAACCGACACCTTCAGTTAGAGCAGCTCAGCTGCTTTCCAGAGATGCTGGAATATAACAGGGAAGATAAAAACACTGGCTGAGGCACCACAACTTTAACTCTGTTCTTGACTATTTTGGGTCCTTAACAGCACCCAGAGTGCTCCCTCACACGGGGTTTTAGTCAGGCAGGACCAACACAAACCCCAATCACCAACATCTCTGTGCAGCCTCCTCCAACCCATTCCCACCAGCCCCCAGGAATCCCAAATCACAACCCTAAATACCAGAGCACTCTTTAGGTATTAAATAAAACCTCCCACTGCCTCAAGCCCCACCTCCTGCCCTTCAAAGACACAAATAAACACATAAAAAGTCTTTTTTTTGGGTTAGGAAAATCTGAGCAAGGGAAGAGTAACCGGGTCAGGGAGCAGAGGGGACATTCAGCAGGGAATTAGTCACTGAGACACTCACACAAACACACACTACAGTCCAAGATCACCAGATAAAGAATCTTCCCTAAAATTCAATAGTTTCAAAGAGTTCACAAACAAACCCTGTTTTCCTCAGAGTGAGGACTCTCCCCCCAGGAATCTTTGGTCCTGAAAGCCCTGCACTTGACTCTCACCCCGCGGGAGAATCTGGGCTAAGGAAAGGTATTTCCTGTCCTCTTTGACAAGGATTTCAAGGAATGTCTTTTGTCTTCCTGTTGCTTTGACTATCTACTGCTTAAAAAAGTGGGGGGGCTGCAGCTGCAGGAATAAAACCTGGGAATTTCTGCTGCTTCCTCTTGTCACTCTGCCTAAATAATAAAAAATGGGCACTTTCAGAATGATACTGCAGGCAAAAAATACCTGGGAAAATGAGCTGTTTCTGTACAAAACCCACACAGAGCACGTGGAGTCAGGAGCAGCCCCAGTGCTTGCCTGAAGTTCTCCAATTTACCTCCAGATTCTCTGAGAAAAACACAAATAAACCCAAATTAAACACGGATTTAGCCCTATGGGGTGTGGCAGTCTGATAATGCAGCTCCTAATCACAGAATCACTGCATGGTTTGGGTTGGAAGGGACCTTACAGTCCACCCAGTCCCACCCCTGACATGGGCAGGGACACCTTCCACTGTCCCAGGTTGCTCCAACCTGGCCTTGGACACTCCCAGGAGTGGAGCAGCCACAGCTTCTCTGGCCAAACCTGTGCCAGGGCCTGCCCACCCTCCCAGGGAGGAATTTTCCCCCATATCCCACCTAAACCTGCCCTCTCTTCAGTTTGAATCCAATCCAACCCATGCACTTGGGACTCGTAAACAGGACTGTTTGAGGCCTCTTTGCTGGAAGAGGCTCCCAAAAAGCCCCCTTGGAGATGGATTCTTTCCTGTGGGACCTTCCCAGTTCTCCTCACCCCATCCTAGGCTGGCTCTGTATTCTGGAAGCAGAATGGGGTGTTACCCCAATGATTCCCAAGCCATTCCCACAACCGTGCATGGAAGGCAGGGGCTGTTACAAGGATTTACTCCATGGAAATTGGCCTTTAACAGCTGAAATGTCCTTAAACCCCTGGAGAGCCATCCCGTCCCTCCTCCCAGCACTGTGCTGGGATCACTGGGAGAACCTGGCAGGGAAAACCACCACGGAGAACAGGAGAACACGCTCGTGCTTTGTCTCCCAGGTGAGATTCTGCTCTCTGAGAAAGCAAAAAGCCAGGCTGGCTTGGGCTGGGAGGGAATCTGGGACACCTCCCACCATCCCACGCTGCTCCAGCCTGGCCTCGGACACTCCCAGGGATCCAGGAGCAGCTTCTCTGGGAATCCCATCCCAGCCTCTCCCCACCCTCCCAGGGGACGATTCCTTCCCAGTATCCCCGCTATCCCTGCCCTCTGTCAGGGCGGAGCCGTTCCCCGTGTCCTGCCCCTCCATCCCGGGTCCAAATTCCCCCTCCAGCTCTCCTGGATCCCCCTGGACACTGAAAACCTGCAACAGGGTCACCCTGCAGCCTTTTCTTCTGGGGAGGCGGGAGGGCACCAACACCGCCCTCGCCTCTTTCCCTGTGGGACGGTCCCTGCCCTCACCGGCCCCTTTTCCCTCCCTCACGGCAGGGCCCAACCGGCGCCTCAACCGCCCCGCCCCAAGGCGGGGCCAGGGCCAATCCCGCCCCCGCTCCTCCTCACGGCCCCTCCGGGCAGCGGCTGCTCCCCGAGTCGTGGGAGAAAAGGGCAAAAAACCCGCAAATAAACGAGATAAACGAGCCGGAGGGGCGGGCTCGGCCCGGCCGGACCTGACGGCGCCGCCGCTCACCCGCCGCCATCTTAACGGCGCCGCGGACACGCCCCCCCGGCGCGCGAGGCGCCTTCTGATTGGTGGAGCGCGGACCCCCAGGGCGATTGTCGCCTTCTGATTGGCGGAGCGCGGACCCCCAGGGCGATTGTCGCCTTCTGATTGGCGGAGCGCGGCCCCCCTCTTTCCCCGCCGCTCCGCTGCCCATCGGCAGCTCGGCGATCGTGACGCCCAGGCGCGGTAGGCGAGCGCCGAGCGGGGCTGATGCACCCCGGGGCAGGTCGGTGGGAACGGGGGGGAAATTGGGGGGGATTTGGGGGAATTTGGGGCATTATGGGGGAATAAAGGGGGAACAGTGGGGGCGGGGGGGGCTCCGGTAACGCCGTGTCCTCCCCCGCCTCGCAGCCGCCGCCATGGAGCCCGCGCCAGGCCCGCAGGAGAAGTACCAGCGGATCACACGGAACCTGCAGGGACCGGGGGGGGACGGGGAGGGGACAGGGCGGGATGGGGGGGACAGGGGGGACAGGGC
>JAWWMO010000065.1:4399161-4415738 GCA_035047845.1 Dendrocincla fuliginosa | reverse complement strand
CGACGCTCTTCCGATCTGGGGACAGGGGGGTAATGGGGCAGGATTGGGGTGGGGGGATTGAGCAGGATCGGGGGTGGGGGGAATAGGGCGGGATTGGGCAGGAATAGGGCGGGATCGAGGGGAATAGGGCAGGATTGGAGTGGGATCAGGGGAGAATAGGGCAGGATCGGGGGGAGGAATAGGGCAGGATTAGGCAGGATCATGGGGGGAGTAGGGCAGGATTGGGTGAGGAATAGGGCAGGATTGGGTGGGGATCAGTGGGGAATGGGGCAGGATTGGGTGGGGAATAGGGCAGGATTGGGCAGGATTGGAGCAGGACCGGGGGGATCGGGGCCGGGTGGGGGTCAGGCCCGGAGCACGGGCCGGGTGTGTCCCCCGGGATGAGCCCCCGGAGCCGGCAGCGCCCCCGGGACAGCCCGAGGCAGAGGGTTCACCCTGCCCTGCCCAGCCGTGCCAGGCCCGCGTGTTCTGCCCCCCGCAGGAGGTGCTGGGCGAGGAGAAGCTCCTGGCCATCCTGAAGGAGCGGGAACTGAAGATCTACTGGGGCACGGCCACCACGGGCAAGCCCCACGTGGCCTATTTCGTGCCCATGTCCAAGATCGCCGATTTCCTCAAGGCTGGCTGTGAGGTGTGGGCTCCCAGAGGGTCCCCAGCCCCGGGGCACGGAGCACGGGGGGGCTCCCAGAGGGTCCCCAGCCCCGGGGCACGGAGCACGGGGGGGCTCCCTGCGCTCCTGGCACTGAGAGCCCCCTCTGTGGCAGGTGACAATCCTCTTTGCCGACCTCCACGCCTACCTGGACAACATGAAGGCTCCCTGGGAGCTGCTGGAGCTGCGCACCCGCTACTACGAGCACGTCATCAAGGCCATGCTGGAGAGCATCGGGGTGCCCTTGGACAAGCTCAAGTTCATCCGAGGCACCGACTACCAGCTCAGCAAGTGAGTGCTGGGGCTCTGCTGCTCCCCACGGGGGCTGCCCCTGTCCTCACCCAGCTCCTGGCTCACAGGGAAGGGGCCTCTGGGCTTTGTGTGCTGGCAGTGGGGCCAGGAGCAGCCCCCGTGGGCTCAGAGTGTGCCCCCCACGCCAGGGAATACACGCTGGACGTGTACCGCCTGTCCTCGGTGGTGACGCAGCACGACGCCAAGAAGGCGGGGGCAGAGGTGGTGAAGCAGGTGGAGCATCCCTTGCTGAGTGGTTTGCTCTACCCAGGCCTGCAGGTGAGGCAGGGCTTGCCCAGGCAGGTGCTGGCAAAGCCAGGGCCGTGGGGCTGTGAGGGGCTGAGTCGTGTGCAGGTCATGGTTCTCCACCCCAACATCCCAAATAGTTACAGCAAAGAGTCCAGAATGTTCCTGGGAGTGCCCCAGGAGGGGCTGGGGACAGGCAGGACCTCTGAAGGCTGAGCACAGCTGGAGGGGGGAGTTTTGGGCCCCATCTCAGGGCTCTGTGTGTCCCCACAGGCGCTGGATGAGGAGTATCTCAAGGTGGACGCGCAGTTCGGGGGAGTTGATCAGAGGAAGATATTCACCTTCGCAGAGAAGGTCAGGAATGGGAGGGGTTCTGCCGTGCTGGGGCCTGAGGGAGGGCTTGGACACCAATAATCCACCTGGAAAAGGGTGTGTGGGATTTTGGTTGGCACCACAGAGCTCTGTGCTGCTGCTCCCTTGCTCTGCAGGGCTCTGCTGTGCGGCCGCTCAGCCCTGGCTGTGCCTTGGGTGCTCACAGTGGCTTTCTGGGTCCTGTTATTCTGGATCCCAAAGTTACCTGGAGCCAGGAGCAAACGGAGATTGTGAGTTAAAGCTGATCTTCGGATGAGGATTGTCCCTGACTTGCCTCCTTGCCTTTCCCAGTACCTCCCTTCCCTGGGCTATGCCAAGCGTGTGCACCTGATGAACCCGATGGTTCCTGGGCTGACAGGCAGCAAAATGAGCTCGTCAGAGGAGGTTGGTCCCTGATCTGGGGGGTGTAGGAGGACAGGTTGATGGCTGAGGGTAGAGAAGCTGCACCCCAAGGCTAGGTGACCTCTCTCTCTTTCTCTGCTCACACGGGGGTCTAAGAAGGTGCATCAACTCCCTTATGAGTTTTCTCTTTTGGGCAAAGCTTTGGGTGGAGGGCTGAGGAAATCTCCTGCTGCAGGACTCGAAGATTGATCTCCTGGACCGCAAGGAGGATGTGAAGAAGAAGCTGAAGAAGGCTTTCTGTGAGCCAGGGAATGTGGAGAACAACGGTGTCCTCTCCTTCATCAAGCACGTCCTCTTCCCCCTCAAGTCAGGTGGGGGCTCCCTGTGCTTAGTGGTGTTTTTCCTGGGCATAAGAGGGGACAGCAGTGTGTCCCCTGGGTGTCACCTCCCCAGCCTATGGTCCCTTCCTTGGGCAGAGTGGGGCAGGTGGTTTATCTGAGCCTTGAGTTAATCTGAGCCTTAAAATCTGTGTGTCACAGAGTTTGTGGTCCTGCGAGAGGAGAAATGGGGAGGGAACAAAACCTACACAGACTACGAGGCCCTGGAGAAGGATTTTGCTGAGCAGGTGAGTGCTGGGAGGGCCTGAACCTTCTCCCTCTGCCTGAGGCTCCCATGAGTCATCTGGGAGGGCTCTGAGCAGCACTGGGAGATGGAAATCAGCACTGGGAAGACGTGTGGAGTGTGGCCCAGTGACAGGGTGCTCCCAACCAGGAGAGCCTGGAGGTGAGAGGATGGGTGAGGGATGTGGGGTCACCTGGTGCAGGACAGGGCCACATCCTGGACACAGAGCAGCAGTTAAACCCTTCTGAGCTGTCCCCAGCTGAGCCTGGAAGCAGAAGTGACCAGAAGAAGGGCTCTGATGTCCAAGGAGAATCAGGCCCAGGGCTGGGGTTCATCTCCCCACCCTGCTCAGCCTCCAGTCCCTCCAGTTCCCACCCTGGGCCTCTGACAGGAACCTGTTTGTCACACACAGGTTGTGCACCCTGGGGACCTGAAGAACTCAGTGGAAGTGGCCCTGAACAAACTGCTTGACCCCATCAGAGAGAAGTTCAACAGCCCAGAGCTGAAGAAGCTGAGCAATGCTGCATATCCCAACCCATCCAAAGCCAGTAAGGAGGCACTGGGAGCTTGGGAAAGTGGGGCCCTGGGACATCAGGGAAGTGGGGCCCTGGCCACACAGGGCTGGGGGGGAGAGAGTCTCCCCAGGGTCAGGGAGGTTAGAGAGAAGTTCTGAAACTTCAGTCTCAGAAACAGCCCTGGGGAGCACTGGGAAAGGTGAGGAAAGCCAGTGCCAGGGCTGTTTCTGCCCTGAAGGTGCCAGTGTGCTGCTCTGGTGCTTGAGAGGGCAGCACAGCAGAGGAGGGACTGTGCTTTCTGGTGTAGAGTCAAGCAGGGCATTCCCTGCAGGGAGTTCTCCCCAGGGCCTGCATTTGGGGGTGACTGTGCTCCCCAGGGCTTGGCCAGCCCCCTGGCTTTATGCTGAGTGGTGTGAGCATCCCCTTTGCACTGCAGAGCCTGGAGAGAAGGGCACCAAGAACTCCGAGCCAGAGGAAGTGATCCCATCCCGGCTGGACATCCGCGTGGGCAAAGTGATCAGTGTGGAAAAGGTACGGGCACAGGGAGGAGGGGGAGTGACCATCCCACGGGGACACTTGTGGTGTGTGGAAGGGTCTGCCCCCTCCTCTGCCACCCCATCCCCATCTCTGTGCCCCACCTTGGCCCTGCCTGGCAGCACCCAGACGCAGACAGCCTGTACGTGGAGAAGATCGACGTGGGCGAGGCCGAGCCCCGCACCGTGGTCAGTGGCCTGGTGCAGTTTGTCCCCAAGGAGCAGCTGCAGGACAGGCTCGTGGTGCTGCTCTGCAACCTCAAGCCCCAGAAGATGAGGGGTGTGGAGTCTCAGGGCATGGTGCTGTGTGCCTCCAGGTGAGGGAGGGAGGGAGGGAGGAAGGGGGGCACTGGGGTCAGACCCGTCCAGGGGGGCAGCCTGGACTGCCCTCTCCTGCCCCAGGGTGCTGAGGGGCAGGGGGGGACCACCTTGGGGTGACTCTGCTTTCTCCTGTAGCGTGGGGGAGCCCCGTCAGGTGGAGCCCCTGGACCCGCCGGCCGCGTGCTGCGCCGGGGAGCGCGTCTACGTGGAGGGCTACGAGGCTGGGGAGCCCGACGAGGAGCTCAAACCCAAGAAGAAGGTCTTTGAGAAGCTGCAGGTGAGGGGCTGGGAACACCTGGCATAGCTGGGGTTCCAGGCACTGACTGGGGCAGTGCTCAGAGCCACCTCTGTCCCCACCTCTGGGTGACCCCAGATTGGCCTTCTGCCCCTCAGTGCCCATGGTTGTTACTCTCAGCAAAGCTGTGGAGGAGACATGGGCTGAGCTGGGCACTGCTGCCCCACTGGCAGCCCGGGGCTGATCCTGCCTCCCTGCTCTGCTCCCCAGGCTGATTTCCGTGTCTCCGAGGACTGTGTCGCGCAGTGGAAACAGAGGAACTTCCTGACCAAGCTGGGGAGAGTCTCCTGTAAAAGCCTCAAGGGTGGAACCATCAGCTAACAAGTGCCAGGGCTGCTGCTCGTGCCTCCTGCCTGGCCCCCGCCACCACCTCGGTCTCTGCCATCTCCCCCTCAGTGCCCCAAGTCAGGGGCTCGGCCCTGGGGGCTCTGGGACTGAATTTGCTGCCTCCACCATCCCCCTGGGCCTGCTCAGCCCCTGGCTGGGCCTTGGCTGGGTACTGGAGGTGGCACCACACCTGAGGGACCCGTGTGACTTGTGCTCTATGCTGGGGCCATCAGCTCCCTCCCAGCTGTGCCATGGACTGGACTCCCCACCCACTGGTCCTGACTGGGATGGCATGTGTGGGTGCTGCGCTGAGGGCAGAAGGGAAAGCTGCTTCTCAAACCTGTGTTGCTGCTACCAGAGCTGGGACAGCCCAGCAGGACCATCCCCTGCCCTGCGTGGGCACCCCCTGCTCCACCCTCAGCCCACCAGGGCTGTGGCCACTGGTGCTGCTCTTTGGCCAGGAGCCCAGGGAGCACCCGTGGGCCTGTTCCGAGCCCGTGGGCGGCTGTGGGGGGTGTGGGCCTTAAAGACTGACTCGGGATCCATCTGTCATAAACCCAATAAAACGTCAAGCTGAGTGCACACGGGTGTGCCTGTCTGTCCGGGGGACGCGGCCGAGCTGGCAGCCAGCCCTGCTCCTCAGCTTTAGTTGGCATTGGTGCTGGGAACCAGCCCAGTGGGGTCTGTGCCTGCCCTGGAGCTCAGCACCATCCACAAGTGGCCATAAGCCAGGAAGCACAAGAGGCAAGGAGCTTCGGTCATCATTTTTACCAGCCAGGTACAGAGCTCTGAGCAGCTACTCGGCGGCAGAGGGTCAGTTGCTTTTGGTTTGGTTTGGTTGGGCTTGTTGGTTTGGTTGGTTTTTTTTTTTTACAATCAAAGAAATCAAAATGTACCCGAGTTTACAGAAAGAATTGAGGCTCCACCCCAGAGCCCAGGGCCTGAAGACCAGCTCAAGGGGTGGCCAGGCTCCCCCTCACCCTGTGGCCAGCGTGGCTGCAGGGTGGCTGGGATGGGCAGTGGTGAGTGGCCACGAGCCCCTCTTGCCTCTCCATCAAGGGCCAAAGCCCTGGTCCCTCCCAGCCAGCGCCTCCATCTCATCCTGCTCCTGTTTGCATCCCCGTGCGCTGCTGTGGCCAAAGCATTCCCATTCCCTTGTCCAAAGTGCTTCAGTTCCTCGCAGGGAGCAGAGTGGTCCCGTTTGGTGTCTTCGGTCCCCAAACTCCTCTGGGCTCCACGTGCCCAGACCAAGCAGCAGCTCGGCAGGGAGGAGGTGCTGGCTCTGGGCACAGGCCTCGAGTCCAGTTAAAAAAAAAGCAAAATAAAGCTGTAGTACTTAGGAAAGTGAAACCAACACCATTTTTGCATAAATATCATCAAGGCCGTGGAGGCTAAGGCTGTTTGCTTCCTGTATTAAGTTAGTTGCCAGTTCCACACTCGTCCATTGACCTGCCCAGGTCCCTGAGAGATTTGGATTCCTGTCCGTGGGGGCACCAGTCCTGCAGCATCGTCCTTCAGGCCGTCTCTCCCCGTCCGTCTGCAAGGCAGGAGGGAAGAGCCCGTCAGCCACCCGGAATCCCAGCCTCCCACAGCCCTCCTGGCTTCTCCCTGCTGCCACCCCAGCGCCACCCCAGTGCCACCCCAGTGCCACCCCAGCCACCACACCGCCCAGGTGCTGCACTGGGAGCCTTTGGCTCAGGAATGGACACCTTGGGAATGCACACTTTGGGAATGCACACTTTGGGAAGGGACACCTTGGGAATGCACACCTTGGGAATGTGCAGCTTGGGAAGGGACACCTTGGGAATGCACACCTTGGGAAGGGATACCTTGGGAATGGATACCTTGGGAATGCACACCTTGGGAAGGGATACCTTGGGAATGCACACCTTGGGAATGTGCAGTTTCGGAATGGACACCTTGGGAATGCACACCTTGGGAATGGACACCTCGGGAACGCACAGCCCAGGATTCTGAGCACCCCCAGGCCCCCACGGCGGGGCTGAACCGGGCTGCCACCCCACGTACCTTGTGCAGGGAGGCTCTGAGCCGGCGGCTCCGTGGCATCCCTGCCCTTTGTGCCCGCGGGCGCCGTCCCTGCCGGCTCGCTCTTAGTCCTGCTCTCGTCCACCTTGGCACTGCCGTCCGGCACGGCGGAGCCCAGCGCCTCTGCCCCCGGTGCCTTGGGGCTCAGCGGGGAAGGAGCCGGCCCCGGGCCAAGCGAAGGCTTCTTGGCCACCGGAGGGGGGATCTTGCCGGGTTTTCGGGGGGCTTGTGCCTTGTTGGCAGGGCCCTGCGGGGCGGCCGCCGGGGCTGCCGAGCGCTGCCCCGAGAAACTCATCAGCTCGGCCACCAAGTTCCTCTTGAGGTCGGCCTGCGCCTCGGGGGACGAGGCCGTCTCGATCACCAGCTTCCTGGAGCTCTTGGCGAAGATGAAGCTGGCGGTGGAGGCCGGCGAGTTGTTCCTGGGGGAGAGCTGCCCATCCCCAGGGGGACCGTCGTGCTGTGCCACGCGGCCGCCCGGCGGCTTCTCCGCGGCGTCGCCGGAGGCCAAGGCGGCCGCCTTGAGGTGCACGGCGTGGTGGAGCTGGTTGGAAGGCACCGTGTCTTTGGCGGGAGGCGGCGGCTGCCGCGTGGACAGGGACCGGCGGACGGGCTTCTGCGGCGCCGGGCGCTCCTCGGGCCCGGCCGGCGGCTCCACGCTGACGGAGCGCAGCCGCACCATCTGCAGCAGCGACGGCGTCACGATGGGCAGGCTGGCGTCCTCCTTGGGCACCGGGCCGCTCTTGCTCCGAGACACCGGCTCCTTCTTGGCGTCGGCACGGGGGCCATTGGCCGCCTTCTTAAGGCTGATGTGGGGCGGCAGAGCCGGGGCCGAGGGCGGTGGGAGAGGTGGCGGTGGTGGCACGGCGGCCTCGGGAAGGGGCTGGGTGGGACACGGGGGCTGCGCTGCCCCGGCCGGGGGGACTTGTTGGCTGCACGAGGAGGGGGCGGCTGAGGTGGATGAAGTCACAGCCCCCGGGCTCGGTGTGGCTTTTGGCCCGTCCGCTGGAGCCAAGGTGGCATCGGGCAGGCTGGAGAGATAGGATTCATCCGGAGGGGGAAAGTCTGCCATGGACAGGTCGTGTTCCTCGGGAGCCGGCGGAGGTGGTGGGGGCCAGGCGGTGTCGGTGGGGGTCTCCCCGGTGGTCTGGGGGCTCCCCTCCACCTTCTTGGCTGGCGGGGGGGGCGGGTGGTAGGCAGGAGGTGGCGATGGAGGTGGAGATTTGCTGCTGGGCTTGGCCGAGGGCTCCTGGCAGGCAGTGCTGGGCGCTGGGGGGTCTGGCGAGGGCAGGAGGGGGCCGGCGGGGGCCGGGGGCTGCTGGGGCTTGGTGGGTGGTGGGGAGAAGGGAGCAGGAACCTTGGGGTGTGGTGGGATGATGAACCGGTCCGAGCGGCCAGGCGGTGCCTCAGGGGGCGTCGGGTCCGAGGCAGAGGAGGAGATGGAGGTGAGGGAGGAGGACACGGAGAGCGCAGGAGACTGCAGGGAGCACACCCGGTCCGGCTTTTGGGGCTGAGACTTCCCTGGGGACACAGACGGGGGTCCCAGCCCCTTGGTGGGCAGCGTGGGTGTCCCACTCTGGCTGGAGTAGCCGCTGGAGGGGGACATGGTGCGGTCAGACCCCTCCGGGCAGCTCCACTTGGGTTGGGCCTGGGGCTCCCTCAGCATCACGGTCACGCCGGGGCGGCCCCGCGAGGCCTCGGGGGAGCTGGCCCCGGCCAGGCTCTCGGAGCGGAGGCTGCTGGTCTCGCTCAGGGATGGAGAGAACACCTCGTCCTCGGCCGTGGGGCTGAAGGGCTCGGGGCGCGGGGACCAGGCGGTGCTGCTCTCCCGCTGGGGCCGCCGGTCGGGCTTGGGGGGCAGCCCCAGCACCTTGGGCTCCCCATCAGCCTTTTGGTGCAGCGAGTAGGTCCTGCGAGGAGGGGCCGGGGGCTTCTTCATCTTCCTGAGGGAGACGCTGCGGGCGGAGGAGCGCTCGCTGGCCAGGCTGGCCGTGTCCGAGCCGTCCGCCTGGCTGCTCATGCTGTAGGAGGGGGACACGCGGCCACTGCTCCCCACGGCCAGCGAGGCCACGGGCATGAGGCCCCCAGCGGGCTTGGGGCAGGAGCTGGCGAAGCTGGCGGAGCTGTAGACGCTGATTTGGTCGGTGTCCGAGCGAGCCGTGGCATCCACCTCGCCGTGTGTACCCACCTCGGGCTGCCGGTGCTCGCAGCCACCCTGGGAGGAGATGGTGGAGCTGTTGGAGACGATGGTCTCCGTGGACTGCGAGTGGCTCCAGTTGTCGCTGGAGGAGGAGGGCTCGCGGCTGCGGGCGCTGCGCTCGGAGAAGCGGGACAGGGACCGCACGGAGGCCGGGCTGGACGACACGAGGCTGCAGCGGCTCAGCGTCCGCACGCTGCTCCGCGTCAGGGCCACCACGTCCACCATGGGCGGCAGGATGGCGTTGGGGATGATCTTGGACATGTACGTGCCCTGGGGCGAGATGGACATGACGGGGCCTATCACCACCTCCGGCGGGTTGGCGTAGGTGGTCATGCCCGGCACGGCCAGAGACTTCGGCCTCATCATGGGCGACAGCTTGGCCGCCGTCTTCCTCCCCACCAAGGTGTCGTCGTAGTAAACCCTGTTGATGTGCTTTTGCAGGGCGGCGTCCGCCTCCTCCAGGGCACCCAGGCAGACGCGGGCACCGCCGGGCACAGCCAGAGGCTGCAGCTTCCCGTCGATGGTGGGGATGCGGACGGTGTCACCGGACACCTGCCCGCCGTTCAGCAAGGGCTGTGCCCCCTGGCTGCCCCCGTGCCCCTCAGCGTGGCCCTTGGCTCCGTGGCTGTTCCTGAGACCTGCGGGCAGGGAGAGGAGACCTCAGCGTGATCCCAAGGCAGACGCTCCAAAGCCAAGGCAAACAGAGCCTGTGCAGTGGGACCAGACCCTAAAAATCCCCCCCATCGCCCAGTGCTTACCCAGCTCCTTATGGACATGGTGGGGAATGCCCAGCACCGTCGTCCTCCTGTCCTTCCTCTTCTTGCCAGCCCTCTCTGAGGATTTGGGAAAGGAGTCGTGCGGCCGGAAGGTGGAACCTACGAGAGGTGAGTGGGTCCAGCAGGTGTGAGGGGGGCCTTGGCCAGGGCATTCCCAGTGTCCCCAGCACACCCCCACCGACAGAGATGCTCCAGGATGAGCATGGAACAGCCCAGAGAGGCAGCAGCAGCAGGGAGGAGACGCTGTCTGTCTGTCTGTCCATCCCCCTCGCCCAGCCCCAATGCTCTGACTCAGCCAGAGTTGCTCTCATTTCTCCCAAGGGCCCCCAAATCCCTGCGCTGGCTCGTGGCCACGCCAAGGCAGAGCCTGGTTTTCCTGCCATGTGCTCCGACCCCCCTTGCATCCCCTTGGCTCGTGTCCCCCCCACCCCACAGCCCCCCAGCCGGGTACCTTTTCGCTGGATCATCTCGGAGCGGATGGACAGGGCGTCCTCAGAGGTGCTGTCCGTGGCACAGGAGGCCGTCCGGCTCCGGAAGGACACACTGTCATCCTCCAAGGACGCGCAGGACTGTGGGGACAGAGGGACAGGGGGCTCAGCAGACCCCGGGCAGTGGGGACGGAGCTGCCCCAGCCCCGGCCAGGCCCCTTCCCTGCCGCAAACTGACTCCGCAGCCCAGACAAAAGCTCTTCCGAGGGCCAAAGGCTGAGTCAGCCACGCCAGCATCCAAAGTCCTCCCACCAGGAGCGGGGCCGGGAGCAGCCCCTGGGACCCCACGTGGCCCCGCAGCCCCCCAGAGAAGAGGACGGCTGGGGTCTGCCCCACTGCAGCAGCACCTAAAGGAACCACTGACCCCACCTCTGTGCCCAGCCAAAATTGGCCCCGTGGCTGCTCCCAGCCGGGCTGTGACCCGGATCCCAGGGCTGGAGGGCTGCCATGGCTGGGACAGGGGCAAAGGACAGGGACAGACAGGCCGGGATGCAGTGAAGGTGGGGACCTCCAGCACTCATGTGCCACCACGGGCACAGCCAGTGGCACAGCCCCACACCGGGCACAGCCTCCGGTGTTCTCACCCCTCCAAACCACCCCTCGGGACAGGCAGAGGTTGGGATCAGACACATCAGTGGTAACCTGACCCCTCCACCTCACCCTGCCAGTGGCTCTGCCCACCCTGGGGTTTCCAGACCTCACTTCCAAGGCATTAAGGGGACAGAGGGCCAGGGAGAGGCAGTGGCTCGAGCAAACAGAGGCAGGTGAGGCACTGGCAGCAGGGTTAGAGCCTGGGGATGTGCCAAAACCCAGCTTGGCCAAGAGAGTGGAGTTTCTCCTCGTCAGCAACTTGGGAGGGACACAGACACTGGGCTGGATATGGCCAACAGTCCCTGTTGTGCCATCCCGTCCCTCCACCTTGCTCAGGGGCACAGGAACGGGGATGGAGGGATGCAGGAATGGTGGGGTTCCCTGGCAGAACCCCACAGGGCAGGATGTGTCGAGATACAGGACAGGGACAGTGGCTTGTCATGGGGACACACGGCCCCTTCCTGCCCAACAACCCTGCCAGCTTGGCTGGTTGCCTTGTCTGCCCCAAATGCCAGGCAGAGAACAGAGGAGCCATGCTGTGTCCCCTCACCCCCAGGGCACCCCAAGAGCACCCCGAGGCAGAGACAGCTCCTCAGCAGGGCTCACCTGGAGGCTGCTGGTGTCCCCGTGGTCCCAGGCACTTTTGGTCTGCTTCTGCTTCTCTGTGGAGGGAAGGCAGGAATTGAATCCCCCCGGGGAGCCGGGGGAGCCCCTGGACAGGGGAGCAGCTGCCGAGCTGGCAGAGCCCCCTGCACACCCCAGTCACCGCTGGACTCCGGTCAGTCCCCTCGCACCGCCCACACCGCCCGGCCAGCCAGCAGCTGGGGACAGCCAGCTGCCCTTCCGCCCTGTCCCCAGGGCTGGGGACACCCACCTTGGTGCTGCAGGGACTTCAGCCCCTGCTGAGCCTGGTTGTGCAGCTCCTCCAGGTGCGGGGGCCGCGTGCTGGGGAAGAAGACGTTGTCGGGACATTCCTCACCCGCCGTGTACTGCACACTCAGCCGCTTCTCACCCTCACCCTTGGCAGCGCCTGCGGGGGCAGAGGGGTCAGCTCTGCTGGGGGGGCACGGCCCTGCTCCCACCAACACCCCCCCACCCATGGGATGCAGCCAGGAGAAGTGCTGGGCCATGACAACCATCCCAGGATGACGTTATCCCGCTCAGCCCCAAACTGAGAAATCATATCCCACGGCTCTGCCCGGCCGGTCGATGCGCTGGAGTCGGGCTGGCTCCACTCGTTTGCTCCCCACTGGCTGGAGCCGTGCTGGGCTGTGGGACCACCCTCCTCCCCAGCGCCCTGGTTAGGAGCAAAGGAGGCAGTGGGTTGTGCAGGGCTGGGGGAAGCCGAGCAGAGAAAGGGCAGCACAGGGGGATTAAATGTGGATGGAAAGATGATGACTTTCCCTTTGGAGCGTTGCGTCATTCCCAGGCCTTGCTCATCAGCTCAAGAGCAGGGACTCTCCCCATGCCCATCCCATGGCTGGGAACTGCACGGACGAGGGAAACTGAGGCAGGACCAGCTGCAGAGACCACACAGGACCCAAATCCCTGCTCTGAGCCCCCCGGGGTGTTGGACACCCCGTTTGCCACGCCAGAAGCAGCACAGAGCCCTCACTGCCCATCTCACAGCCCCCTCCCCACAACCAGCACCCACACCCTGGGGTGCCTACGAGCAGGGGCTGCCCTGGCATCACCCAGCCAGGGCACTGCGGCACCGTGGGCACAGCCCTGCCCGCTCCTGCCTGAGCGAAGCCTCGAACCCTTCCTGCCCGACAAAAAACAATCTGAGGCTGAGGAAGGGAAGGGTGAGCACAGGAAACCGTCGGGGCAGCAGCCCGGGGGCGCGGGCACCTGCTGCTCAGCACCGCCGGGGCCACACACCCGTCCCTTGTGCCCCCACATCTCCTCGGGGCCAGCCCGGCCAGGCAGCGAGCCTGCCGTGCTCTGACTCCGGCACACAAAGGGGCAGGCCTGCAACAATGGAGCTGCCTGCTCTGCCGCCATGCCGGCCCCTGCCTCTGCCAGCACCCACGGCACGAGTGGGCACAGCCAGCCTGGCACAGCCGCTGCTGCCATGGGGGTCCCCTGTGCTGCTGCCATGGGGGTCCCCTGTGCTGCTGCCATGGGGGTCCCCTGCGCTGGTGCAGGGTCCCTGCAGGAGCCACAACACACCCACAAGCCCCCCCAGCACCACGTTCCTAAACCCTCTTCTCCCCCGATTTCGGCAGCCTCCCTGCCCGACACCCTCCAACCACCCCCGGCGCTGCCTTCCGGAGAGAGGAGCGCTGTGATTTATTCCATTAACTTCCCGGCGGGCGAGGCCAGGGCTGGGGTGACCTTCCCTGCCCTCCCCCGGGGGTGGCAGCCCCCCTGCCCTCTGCGGGTGACCAGCGGGGGTCCTGCCGGGCAGGGGTTGTGTAAGGACAAGGCGCTGCTCCCTCCATCCCTCCATTCCTCCCTCCCAGCTGCTCACTCACCCTTCTTCTTGAACAAAGCCAGAAGCGACGAGAGGTTCCTGCCCATGAAAACCACCATGGTGGCCGGGGAGAAGAGGGTCTGGTGCCCAGGCGAGGGGGGCTCTGCCACCCCCCGAGGAGGCTCAGCCTATTGTGCTCCGGCCTCTCCGTGTGCCAGCGGCGCCCACCCCGCTCCCTCCGTTCTCATCCGCACGGCCGGAGGATGCTCGGCCAGGCGAAGACGCTCCGGTGCAGCTGCCTGTGAGCGGGGACAGTGTGCCCGGCCCGGGGATAGCTGCGTGGTGGCAGGAGGGGACAGTGTGCCCGGCCCGGGGACAGCTGTGCTGTGGCAGGAGGGGACAGCCCCAGCTGCGCCCACCGCGCTCCTCGGTCGCGGGAGAAGGAGAGCGGCCGCCCCTCCTCTGGCCTCCCGCTCGCTCCCCCAGCTCTCCCGCCTCCTCCCACGCACGGCACGGACCACAGGGATCTGTTCTTCCAGCCTCACGGCCAGGATTTCCCCGATTTCCCCGATTTCCCCCTCGTGCAGCCCTGGGACCCCCCCCACCCGCCCCCAGGGCTCTGCTCCCCGCAAACCAGTTGCTCGTTTCCACAGCTGTGCGGCCAACTGGGAAGAACTGGGAGGCTTTTCCTCCAGCAAACACCGGCCCTTGGGACATGACACAGCACACGCAGCAGGGCTGGCATTCCCTTTCCCTGCCCATGCCCAGTGCCCCCCGGGACATGGTGCCCACCACAGCCCCCCCAGCCCTGCCAGGAGGGCTGTGCCCCTGGCACAGCTCGGGCCAGAGCAGGGGGACAGAGCCACGGTGGGGCAAAGGGTGTTTGTCCCCAGGGACAGGGCCACGTCACGGTCACAAGGGCTGGCGGTGCTGGGGGAAAACCAGGTCTCAGACCAGTCTAACCAGTAGCTCCAGCTGCTGGCGCGGGGGCACACAAAGGCACGGGCAGAAATGCCAGGCGGTCACGCACTGGCACAGGTTTCCCTGGCACTGACAGTCCCCACCAGGGAGCTGCTCCATGCTCCCAGGGCAGTGGTGCCAGGGAACCCTGGTGCCACCTCAGGAATCAGCCCCGGTGCCCAGAACCCCTGGGAGATCCATCCCCCTCCATTTTTTGTCCAAAAAGGTGGAGAGCACCTGCCAGCAGGTAGCTGTGTCCTCATGCCAGCTGGGAGCCAACGTGTCAAATCCCTCGTTCCTTGCCCTGCCAGCTCCCCACGGGCCATGCCCAGGGTTTTTAGCAGCAGGACAGAGGTTGGGCTGCAGACAGAGCAGTGTCACCCAGCACAGGGTCCCAGCAGACCCCAGGAAGTGACTGTGCAGCCCAAGGCACAGTTTGACCTTGTGAAGGGCACCTTTGTGTTCCCAGCCTGGCACCAAGGATTTCTTCCCTGGAACTCCTCTGTGGCCACCACACCAAACACCAGCAGCACCCTGGCTATGCCAACCCAGCACCTGCTCAAGCAGGGGCAGGATGGGCCCCGCTGCCCACATGCTCAGCCAGAAGGTGCCGGTGGCTGCGGGCAGACGTTCCCCGGCTCTTTCCACAGCACAAGTGGAAAAGGGACATAATTAAAGGGCTGAGGATGCACAAAGCCAGAGCCACGTGCTGTGCTGAGCACTGCCCTCTCCACTCCGGGCAGCCCATCACGAGCCCAGCAGGGCCACGGCTGGTGGGAGCCGAGGGACACTGATCCCAGCTCCACAGGGAAGGGGCCAGCCCTCCATCTCTGCCTGCTTGGCTGGGGCTGCATGTGGGATGCCCCTTCATGGCACTGGGAGCTCTGGGAGCCCCTGCAGTAGAGGGGGACAGTCTGGACAGAGGGCCCAGGCACAGCTAAGTTCCAGCCCTGTGGGTCTGCCGATGGCAGCACACATGGAAGCTGCTCCCAGGGCTGTGAGGACATTCCCAGGTGCTGGCACACAGCCCATTCCTGCTGCTCCTCCCTGCGTGCAGCCCATTGCCCATGGGGACACAAAGGAGCTCGAGAACATCCCTCTCCTGAGTGTGACATCGCTGCAGCTGGGGCAGGAGGAGCTCAGCATGGGTGCCTGCAATCTCCCAAAGGATAATCCAGGGTAGAGCTGGGATTATCCTGGCCACGGAGGAGCCTCGTGGCAGCGTGCGAAGAGCAGCCTCCACTCCTCCTCCCACTCCCTGCGACCTTCGCCACCACACCATCCTCATCCGGCCGGCCTCGCCCCGGCTCTGCCAGCACACAGTGAAACCTGCCACAAACAGGACGGGAAAAGAGGGGGAACCCATGAGGAGGAGAGCCCTGATCCTGCGACAGAGGCTGCAGGGCTGGTGGGCTGGGGAATCCGCTGCAGCTGCAGCCGGTGCCGGTAGCAACACGCCCGGTTGGAGCTCCTGTCCCGGCCCTTGTGTTTGTGCATTCCTTGCGATGCATCCTGGATCACCCTGTCCCCTCCGGGCTCAGCTGACACACGTGCCTCGTCCACACGTGGCAGTGGGGTTCTCCCAGAGAAGGAGCCAGAGGGTTCTCGGCACCAGGTGCTCCATCAAGGTTGGCCTCCCTGACTCAGAGCTGGTATCTGCTGTGACAGGGGCGCTCTGGAGGGAGCAAAGCATCCCTGCAGCAAGGCACAGCAATAGGAAGGGACAGGGGACCCCAGGCAACTCGCCTCCAGCTCTTCCTGCTCCTCTTTGTGCCAGCAGAGCAAGGCTGGAGGCACTGGGGTGGGAATGGGAAGGGCTGCAGGAGGCAGAGACCAGAGCTGAGACCCCACAGGGACCAGCGATGCTGCAAGTGGGACACAGTGCCGGCCCAGCTCCCACAGTGCTGCTCCTCACCTGGGGGGCACCAGAGGAGGAAAGCCCTGCTCCTGTCCCCCTCCTCGCCAGGCCTGTGCCTCCTGCAAGCAGCAGGTTTGGCCGGGCTCAGCTGCAAACATCCATCTCTGCCTGCTCGGCACTGCCTCGACTTGCCTTCTCCCCGCACAGCGGCGGGTCCTGCGGCAGCGGGAGGCAGGGAGGCAGGGAACAGGCAGCAGCAGGAGGCAGGGAACAGGCAGCAGCTCCTGCCCGCCCCTTCACCACCACTGACTCACCGGAGAAAAATGGGGAGGAGGGGGGAGCTGGCAGGCAGGGGGAAGGGGCTGTGAGGTCCCCAGGGGAGCCCGCCTGGGTCCTCCGGCTCAGGGGGATGGAGCCTTCGCCTCCCTTCTCGTGGAAGCCAGAGCAGTGCACAGGGCAGCAAGAAGTCCCCCTGCCCCATGGGTTTGGTGCTCTCCCACCACCCTGGGGCTCCTTCCCACCATGCTGCTCCCAGAACCGTCCAGGTGTGTGCCCAGGTTTTGGGGACCACCCTGCTCCCCAGTTGCCTGCAGATGCCATGAGCACAGATAACACTAATGGGTGGCACTAGGAGCCCCATTCCAGAGAGTGCCACGGACCAATCAGGACACAGAACCTGCCATGGCCACAGGAGCCCCCACACTCTGCTCCAGTATCACAGAAGCACAAAATATTC
>JAWWMO010000065.1:4353956-4376449 GCA_035047845.1 Dendrocincla fuliginosa | reverse complement strand
GGCTCCCAGCAGTTTCTGGAAACTGGTGATCCCCTTCCTTGGCAGCTCCTCCCTGCTGGAATGGGGACCCATCACACCTTGCCTTGCATTTCAGGGGCCACTGCCCCATGGAGACAGGACTTTGGACCATCCCTGGGGTGCCTCCACATTCTCCTTTTCCCAAATTCCTCACTTATCTTCTTCTGACTCATGGGTTTTTACAGTTCTGGCAGCCTCTCAAAACACACACACACAGGGGAGTTTAGGGGACAAAACCAAGCAGCTGGGAGAAGCCTAAGGACAAAAGGCATCCCAGCCCGGCCCAAACTCCCACCTTTGTAACAAAACAAAGCCTTTTTGCAGAGGATTTCAAAGAGGGTGGTTGGGCAGGGTCAGCCTGGCTGTGCCTGTCCAGACCAGCAGCATCCAGAGGCAGAACCCTGAGGAGAGCGTGGGCAGCAGGGCAGTGCAGGCACCTTCCTCCTCCAGCTAATCCAGTCTCATCCTCTCCCTCCAGGAGCAGGTTGAGGAGCTGGAAGACAGGCTGAAGGAGCTGAAGAACGGGGTCCAGCTCCAGCAGCGCAAGAACCAGGAGCTGGAGGAGCTGAGGACCAGCCTCCACCGGGAGCTCTCCATCTACAAGTGTGTTTGTGTCCTGTCCCTGCAGTGCGGGGAGAGGAGGAGGATGGTGGGGAGAGGCTGGGGTGCTGGAGGGGATCCCACAGCTGGGTAGGACACCACAGGCTTTTAAAGCTCCTGGGTCCTGGGGACAGGCTGGTGTGTGACCAAGGGGTGTGGTGGGGCAGCACAGCTGGAACTCCAGCCCCTTTGCCAAGCAGCAGATTGGGATTTGCTGGGAATTCCTGCACACGGAGGAGTGGAGCTGCTTCCCAGGGAGCAGGTGTGGCAGCTTAAGTGGTGGTTTCCTCAGGAACATGTGGAAAGGAGCTGAGGTTTAGGTTTGGGAAGCAGCACTGTGGGTGCTCTCCAGTGGGAGAGAACTGTCTTCTCAGAACTCTACTGCTGCTTTCACTCAGGACTTCTTTGCACGGGATTTTCCAAAGCTCCACAAAATGCCCTGGAGTTTGGGGACCGTTTTACTCCCCAAAGCTGGAGCTGTTCTGGGTGACTCCAGCCTCAGCTGGACACACTCTTAACCCTTTTGTGTAGCCTCACTGCTCCTTTAGCACTCCTTTCTCCCCTTCTCCACCCAAACCTCCCCATGCAAACACACCACAGGATATTCCCTACCCCAGTTTTCCTTTATCCAGGTAAGACTTCAGCATGGCAAGCACAGGGAAGAGATCTCTGAGCCTGTGTTGTCACCCAGATGATTCACAGGAGAAACTGCATTTAGGACTCAGCCCAGATCCCAACACCGCCCTGTATTCGTGTGGGGTTCCCCTAAATCACAGACCAGCATTTAACCCTGTGGACTCTCTTAACTCCTGGAATCTACAAATTGCCATCCCTGGAAGCGATAACAGACGAGGCTTCTCTGGTGTCAGGTCACCTTTAATGAGGTTTCACATTTGCTCCAGGGACCTCAGAGTTAAGTGCAGCTCCGAGCTGCCTTTTCCTGTAGCTCACACCAAAAATGACATTCCCTTCTGTCAAATCCTGTTTGCCAAGGACTCTGAAGGGCTGGGCCAGGCCCCCACACCCATGCACTGAGCCTCTTGAAGTGCTTCCCAACTCCTTTTCTTCCACACTGTGAAAAGAATGTTTTCCAGAAATAGCACCCCTTCCCTTTTTCCTCCAGCCAGAGCATTTATGTAAATATTCCATAGCCTAAATTTCCTTTCTCCCCTTACAGGAGCTGCTTGGAAATCTACGGCCACCTCTGCAAATCAGAGGAAAAAGCAGACCAGGACTGTTAGAACTCTGGAACTTTCCTCTTTGTAGCAAAAACAATGGACTGAGGATTTACAAGGGATGTCTCCTCGTGCTGCTTACCCTGCCTGCTGCACAGCTGCTGCCTGGAGCTGGGAACACCAGACCATCCTTTCCCTGGGTGTACTGCTCCAGGTGCTGCTGCTGCTGCTCATGTAGTAAAACTGCTTTTCCACAGAGGAGCAGAGCAAACAATCCTTGCACTGAAAGATGAGGAATAACAGATTTATGTTTTGCTGTGTTTGGGAAAACGTTATCTTGTCTCGTTCCATAGATGGACTGTTGAAACCTGCACAGAGAGTTCTGGGGGGGACTTTCAAGGTTTACATGCAAGAGAAGCTTTAGCCTTTGAACAGGGTTTTCTTTTGTATTTCAAGGGTCTCTGCTCTACTGGGATGTGCTCCACAGAACGAGGTGGTGGGTAAGAGGTTTCCACTTTATACTGAGTCTCACACTGAAAATAAAGGTCAGAGTTTAAGGAGGCTTTTAATTCTCAAAGCTGCGTCTCAAAATCCCAAGTCTGCGTGTCAAACCAGGGTGTTTGTATCAAAGTATTCATGCTGCAGCTTAACCAAAACAGCTCTGGGGCAAGGGCTGAAGGCAGAGCCAAAATGCAGACAGGCTTGAGGGGGAAGGAACAGCTCAGTGCTTTTGTGGCTGCTTGGGGATTTTAGGTGCTCACTGACTCATTCCACAAAGAAAACAACAAAAACGAGAGGGGGAGAAGGATCCATGTGTTAAAAAAGAAAAAGCACCTATCCCAGCACACAAGTGCAGACCACATGCTTCCTTTCCCTGCTCCCTGAACAGGTCCCTGACAAAGCAGTTCATGCAGAAAGGAAGGAGCACAGAACTCCCCAAACTCCGCAGCGTTTACGTAGAAAAACTTTATTCCAGCTGAAGAACTTACACGCAATTAGTCATGAGGAGATGGAGAGGAACAGGCTGCTGGTGGCACGGGACACCCGAGTGGAAGACGTGCAGGAACCAGTGGTCAAGGACTAACTCCTAAAAAAAGCACTTCATCCACGTTTCATTTGCTCCACCCCAGCTGCCAACGCTGCTCAGGGCACCGGGCAGGACCACCCGCTGGCACAAACAGACACCTTTACAACTTGGGGGTCCCAAGTCTTAAAAACCATTTCACAGAAAGGAAAGAAACATCATGTGAAAAACACAGCTCAAGAAACACACAATAGAGCAAAAAAAAAACAAACAAACATGGGAGGTGACCGATGCTCTGCAGGAATAGCTAATGAATCCAAACCGCCGTCGCCCAGCAGGTGGGAGAAAAGGGAGAGGAAAGAAGGAATGGAAACCCCAGAATTACCAGGAGAGACAAAAAATAGAGATATTTCAGTTCAAGTCAGAACTGTTTTGTACCTGCTAAGGCAGAAAAATCCACAAGGTACAGATAACTAAAGGAATCCCAAAGCTTCTGAGCTGTACTGAGGAGGACAAGCCCGTCCACACCATTTCTGAGCTGCCAGTGGATTTACACTTGTATCATCTCCATTGGCTCAAGCCCACTGGGCAGCTCTGCCAATTTAACTTTTGTTTAAATTAGGAAAAAAGCCTGTGGCTGGAGCAAGAAAAAAAAAAAAACCCAAAGCCAAGCTTGCTGTGTGATGAAAGGCAGCTGAAATGGGCCAGCCAGCCTGACACAAGAGGTTGCTGCAGGAATTCTGACCAAGGAGCTCCAGCACAGCCCTGGCTGAGGGGGCTGAGCCCTTTGTAGAGGGGGGGTCTCACTGTCTGGGTGAAAAAGTCTGTGATGGGACCTACAGGAGGATGGCTGAACACAAAGTCTACGTGTGTCTCAAAACCAGTGTTAAGTCAATATCAGGGTTGAGAGGGAAGAGAAGGAAAAAGACTAAAAAGAGGAAAAGGTTGTCATCTAGGATCCTTGACCTTCTGGATCCACGCTTCCTTCAGGATCTTCATCGTTATAGATGTTCTCAGCCTGCAAGACAGGGATGGAGGGGCTGAGGAAGCATTTCCCAACCTTTGGACAGGATTCCACCCTCTACAACACTTCAAAAAGCTCTGGCAGATTTCCACCTGCAGTTAAGTGTCACCCACCCTGACCCCAACATCATTTAACATCAAAGCAGCAACACAAGTGACCTTTTCCATAACAGCCATGCCTCCAAAACACTTCCTAAGTATCCTCTACATGATTTTAGTTTAGGAATCTGCCTTGCTAGAGCAGAGACTGCTGCAAGACTTACTTCAATCAACCACTCTTTTGTATGTATTTAGTAGATCCTCTACTTAGCTGCACCTTCCAAAAGAGCTACATGGAAAGCTGCCAAGAACAAAATTCATAGATAAACAAAATTAGGAGGTCAAGATTGTTTTCCAAAGCTTTCAACAGCTGGGAATGTAGGGCCAGCAAACTGTTCCCATTCTCCATCCTCAGAAGGGCATTTGTACCACTTACAAATATTTTATTCTTCAGGACAAGAACTAACAGAAACCTCAATTTCATCGTTAGGTCTCACACATTTTTTATTCAAGCCTAGAAGGGAAAAATTTCCTTTTGCACCAGCACTTCCTTTTTTTATTAAATACAACCCAGCTTCTGAGTCTTTGGAAACCATTGTTCTGACCAAAGCTAGAGGGGATTTCACTGTCCCTCTGAGATTTCAGCAGTTACAAAATGAGTAGCTCTGGGAGCTGTACACAAAGGCAGGAATGCTGAAATCCAGGAGTTTTGACACCATCTCTCACCTGCCACTTCCTGCACTTTCCCAAGCAACTCACCATTTGCCAGACTTGCATGATATTATCTTCTGATACAGAACAAATGACCCAGGGCTCGTTGGGATTCCAGGAGAAATCAGATATCTTTGCAGTATGACCACCATGAATGAACTAGGATTGGGGAAACAAAAAGGGGAGGGGTCACAAATCTGCACTGTAGAAGTGAGGAATTGGTCAAAACAATTAATGAGATTGAAAAGACTCACCAACAGCTCTGGGGGACCATCCTCAGCATCTTCAGGGGATTGCTCTTCTCCAATTTTACTGAAGAAAAGAAAAAAGTGAGGGAAAATGAAGAAAAGGTGGGGGTTGGTTTGTTTTCTGAAGTGTGCCACAACTGAACCCCCAGCATTTTGTGGGGCCAATGTGGGTGAGGTGGGATTTACCTCAAGTCCCAGACGTTTAGCCTGCGGTCTGTGCCACTGGAGGCCAGGATGGTTTCATTGTGGGGAGACCACTGAACCTACAGGCAAGGATGGAATTAGAAACTGAGTTTTGAGAAGCTGTAACGTGACATTGACAACAAACACCCCTTCATTTTGTACCCTGAAAGCTCTACAAGAATTCAAATTAACAATTATCTGGGGTAAAAACACACCCACTAATAACACTGGACACAGGAGGCAGTTTGGGAACATTCACACACCAAAAAGGCCTTTCAGCACCAAAAAAGGTGCCACCTGGAACCTCTCCTCTAACAAAGCCCACGTGTTACCAAGTGCAAACAGCCCCCAAGGATATTGGCTGCTCCTTATCTTAATAAGGATTGCACAAGTATAACCCAGGGATTCCTTCAGCAGTAGGTGCAGTTCTCACATGAAAAGAAATCACTATAATTAAGCTTAACTGCCCAAAAGCTCACATTTACTACTTGTGCTGGAGATAAAGCTCTCCAAAACACCTCACTTAATCGGATCACAGGATTAGAAAAGAACACAGAATTCTGCACACTAACATGGCAGTTCAAAATCCCATGTGTAATTTTATTTAGACATTACAGTCTGAACCAGTAATCCTTCCACCAAAAATCCCTACATATTTCTCCTCTGATTAAGGCACGAGCTGGAGATGGAAATCTTGTATCTGCTAAGCACATGCTACCCATGAGGTGAACATTCTATATTTACACCAGTAAAATTAGCAGCTGTTTGTTGTCAGAGGGTGTTTCTGTGATCCTGTTAATGGGAACCAGTTAAACCTTCCTCCAGGACTGGGCTGAGATGGAAACACTGCAGCCATTTCACTGGGGCTCCTGCTTCAATCTGCTGCCATGAATAATTTAATGCCCTCTGCACTGCTACCATTTCATCCTTCTGCTGTGGTTAGAGCTCCACAGCATTTCCCAGCTCCACTCTGGCTTTCTGGGCACTTTTATACCTGCTGGAGCTCTAAAGCTCCACAATAACCCAGAAAATGATAAGCAGATGAGAAAAAAGAGTTTTGAAGTGCAAGTACATTAAATAAAAAGAGAGTGGAAAAGACTATTTTTCTAAGCATAACTAAGTCTATGTGCATAAAAGATAAAGACATTTTGTTATACCTGGAATATTTCATCTTTATGTGATTCAAAGGAGTGCAGCTTCAGTTTTAGGTTCCTCAAGTCCCATAGAGCAACAGTCTAGGAAAAAGAATTAAAAACATATTTTGTTGAAGTAAGCAACATGCACATCCACACTTAGACATCAGAAACTGGACAAGGTTGTCCCAAGCTCAAGGCAGATGTACCTTATCAGCTGATCCTGTGGCCAGGATAAACTCACTGTAAGGGTTGAAGGAAAGGCAGTTCACCTCAGCTGTGTGAGCATCCACGGAATGACTGGGTTTGGAGGTGTTGTTTGACCGAGTGTCCCAACTGTGAGGGGAAACCATGGAATTGAAACAAAGGTTTATAGCCCATTTCACCAAGGAAAAGCACTCCCTTTGTGAAGGGGTTCCCCCACTCACATCATGAGCTTCTGATCATCAGCAACAGATCCAAAAAGGGATTCATGGAGCAGGTGCCAAGATACATCTTCCACTACTGCTGTATGGCCCGTGAAGATGGTCTTTGCATCCACCACTTTGCCTTCTTTTGGAACAGCACTGATATCCCACAAGCAAATGGTCTTTAAAACAACAAAAACGTTCCCACATTACAGCTTTAGGCAGATGCTCTCCTTAACCTCCTCCCCCTCAAGCCCAGACCGTTTCTGACCTTCCCCAGGCACACCAAGTGCAGGCTGCACCTCAGCTGTAAGGGAAGCACTCACATGATCATCAGAGGCACTAAGCAAATGCCCGCTGAGGTTTGGGTTCCAGGAGAGCCCATACCCCTCCTTCTGGTGCCCACGCAGACGCAGGTCGGGGTTACACTCTCCAGAAGGATCTGTAAAGAGGCAGGGCAAGTTTCAAAAAACACTCCCCTTCAACCACCCCAAATACCATCACACACAGTGAGGTGACAAAACAAGCAGGGGAAGAGCAAAAAGGAACAGGTTTGCCTTTCCATGGACACATTGGGATACATGAGCTTAAGCTTCATACCAAGTAACCTCACATTAAACACCCATGTTGCCCTCAAGTCCCAAATGCCAGACAAGCTCCTTTTCACCACATCAACTTTTCCTTTGGGAAGGGCTGGCTGATATCTGAGGCACAGAATGAAGCAAGCAGCACACACCTGGCTTGGAAGGGTGTTTGGTGTAATCAAAGACCAGCACATCACTGGAGGGAGTCTTGGTGGCGATGATACAGGGGTTCTGGGGCATGTAACGGGCTCTGTTCACTTCGCCCTCGTGGTTTATCTTGATTTCGATTTCAATTTTGCCACTGACTGATCCAAAGCCTCCAAACTCTAGAAATAAGAATTTAGGAGTTGTGATTAATAAGCCAGTTTCAAACCAAGACCCAAGGATTCAGCCTCAATTACTGGTGCTGCCAAGCTCTTACTGTAGAATAGACTAATTATGGTAAAAACAAATTGCAATTAGGCCTGAAATACAATTTGCTAAAGCTCCCTTATCTTTATACATAAAGTCATAGTAACAGCATTTAACAAAATTGCACAGCACAATTCAGGCAAAAAGAAAGGGTTTTGGATTGTTTTTAAACTGGAGTGTGTATTTTTGAGAAATACTAAAATAGAATAGAAACCAAGCATTTATTAGACAACATTGTGTTCATGAATAACTCTTAAGAAGCCCAGAGATCAAAATACTCATTGCACAATCCAGACTTCCTGTAAAAGGAAGAGCAAACATTGGCTCATTAGGGACTTTCACCAGGTGGAAAGTGATTCCATCCAGTAAACATGAGAACTGTCTGACTCTGGCAGTGCTGACAGCCACCAAGGTTACAGAAAACATCAAATCCAGTCTGATACCCTGAGTAACACACAAGGACCTTTTACCCAGCAGGAGCTGGCACAGCTGTCAGGCAGCAGAACTCAGACAAATCACAAACAACATTGGAAGTGTCACACTCCTCTAAAATAAAAATAATCTTTTACGAGTGACTTTCTCATTGGAAGGGTTTATGTAATGCCAAAGTGATATTAAATTAAAAATACCAATAAGCAGCACTTCATGGAATTCAATGTCAATTTCTGATGAGAAATAGGGAGGGGTGAGGCTTTCCCACAGACAAATACTTTTGCAATAAGCCTCCACCTTTTGTTTTCATCATTAGAGTATTAAGACATTCCATACATTCAAAACACAGAGTGTTTATGCATTGAGGGGCATATTTGTCTATTAATCTCCCTATTAAGGGAGTAGCCCTTAGGAATAAAACATTCATTCTGGTGAGAAGTCAAACATGAATCTTGCTGCCTGAACTTTAAGAAAAGACAATTTTTCCATTGAGAAGGGAAGGAAAATGTGGTGAACACCCAGCCCTTTGGGGCCTTACCTCCTTTCTCACTGTCATAGTGTGAGGCATCAAACTGGGCATCGTCGTTGGGCAGCTGCACACTCGCTATGACCAGGTGGTTTTGCTCATCTGAGGTGTGAGTGCCCAGCACCAACCTGTGGATACTGAAATCTTTGCCTTCAGGTCTGCAAGGGAAGAGAAACAAAACTGGGGTCACAAACTTTGGGCTGATTGGAACATTTTTTTATGACAGGTTCTAACACTTATAAGGACCTCTAAATTTATTGCTGCTTCCTGTTCCAATACCACACTTGCTTTCTCCAGAGGAAACCACTTAGCACAACTCAAGATCTTCTACAAGAAAGATGGGAGAGGGACTTTTTGCAAGAGCATGGAGTGACAGGACAAGTGGGAATGGTTTCACACTGAAAGCAGGACAGGATATCGGGAAGGAATTCTTCTCTGGGAGGGTGGGCAGGCCCTGGCACAGGTGGCACAGAGAAGCTGTGGCTGCCCCATCCCTGGAAGTGTCCAAGGCCAGGTTGGAGCAACCTGGGATAGAGGAAGGATGATCTGTAAATTCCCTTCCAACCCAAACCAATCTGGGATTCTGTGATCTCAACCTAAAACTCTCTCAGCACAATTTCAAGGGACAAGAACAGTCCTCATGAGCAGAACATGGTTATGGAAGCTTAGGACAAAATGGGGATTCTTCAGAAATTAGATCTAACTCTGGTTTTGATCAGCTTTTTGCTTTTTAAAGGGGTGGGTGATGCTAGAAGAAGAGAAACATTAAAATCAAATATGTGAAAATGTCTTCTCAATAACAGAAGACATCTTCCCAAACCAAAAATGTCTGTACTGATTATCTCTGGTGTTCTGTGTCCTCAACTCACTGTTTTCAAGGCATGCCAAGGGTTATTAGGACAGAAAGGAATCCCACACTGCCTTACTTTAACAAGAGATGATCCTGGATTTACCATTTGTTCTGCTTTAAACAGAAAGCAAAGGGATCAATTTACCTTGTGACATCAGGAAGCCACTGAGCAGTCAAGCTGGGCCACTCCAGGGCGTGGGTCATCACCAAATCATACAGGAAGGGGGTGTTCTTTTTCCATATTTTATACTCCTCGTTGATCACACGTTCTTCCACTGCATCATCAAAGGCTGCTGAAGTGGTTTTGGGAAAAATACACACAATTAATTAGCCTTTATGAATTAGTATTTACAGACACACCATCAGTGTGAACAGGCAATGGATTAGAGCCAACTACATCACACCCTGGTTTGCTGTTGGATGATCTATTTGAGTAGTCATTAGATAATTAAAAATTCCCTGTTGCACATACTAATCCTTTTATTCTGGATATATGGCTCGAAATTAATACTAACTATGTGAAATTTCATCCCTGGAAGTATCCAAGGCCAGGCTGGAGAGGCCTTGGAGCAACCTGGACTAGTGGAAGGTGTCCCTGCCCATGGCAGGGGGTGGCACTGTGTGGGCTTTAAGGTCCCTCCCAACCTAAACCATTCTGTGATGGCTGAAACTTCGTGCACAGGGTACCATGGAAGCAAACCCCAGACGTGCAAAGGTGTTTAAATGCAGGAGAACCAGCAGCTGCTGTTAAACAGACCAGTCTGGGTGCAGCCTTGAACTACTCGTTCCCAAAATCCAGTTTTCCAAGGCTCCTTCTGCTCTCACACACGTCCTCATGCCATCTGCCAGCAGACTCCCCTGCAGGAGCAGGAGGTGGGCGGGCAGACCTGGGGGAGTTCTCTCTCGGAAGGGGGACACCCCAAGGGAATGGGGACACCACGATGGAAAAGGGGGCACCCCAAGGGAACGGGGACACCCCAAGGGAACGGGGACACCCCAAGGGAACGGGGACATCCCCATGAAAAAGGGGGCACCCCAAGGCAATGGGGACACCCCGATGGAAAGGGGAGAGCCCCACAGAACGGGGAGAGCCCCACAGAACGGGGAGAGCCCCACAGAACGGGCAGCAGCCGGTGCCACCCCTTTGCCTGCACCACCATGCCCTGCCCTCTCACGGCCCGGCCCTCCCCAGCCCCCGTGGCCTCACAGCCCGCCCTGCCCGCGGCTCTCGGAGGGCCCCAGCCCGGGCAGACCCTCCGGGCGCCGCGGGGCGCTGCTGGCGGCCATGACGGTGTGTGGGAGGGGGGGGGGGGGGAGCTTAACATGGGAATCTAACCAGCCATGCATGTCCATGAGCAACATGCATGCTGAGGAAGGGATTAGCTGAAAATGCTCACTGGCTTTTATTCTCGTTTCAAAAGAAAGCCGCTATTGGAACAGGTCAATTGCTTGCCTGGTTATGAAAAGCCTTGCAATGAGCACTTCTCTTGCCCCATCCTGACACTGGCATGAAGATGCCTGAAGAAGATGCAGGGTGGCTGCTCAAAAGCATAGATCTGACTTGCCCAGCTACCTGAACCCAGGATTAAAGCCTCTGTCTGTGGGGTGCAGCCTGGAAAAGCCTTATGCTCCTGCCAAAGGTGGAGGGAGCTTCCTGATTCACAGCATTGACAGCATCTCCTTCCAGAAAACATCTACCCCTGTGACCCATGCAAATTTGCAAACAGATGGATGCACACACCACATATGTGTAATGTACGTTCCCTGGCACTGCTGGGCAGGGAAGCAGACCCCAAGCTGCAGGCATGGTCCCTGTCACTGTTGCATTATCATACAAAGCCATGGAGGAGGCTGAGTCTCATTGTTTTCCACTCTGTGTGTGTGTATATACAACACTATCAGGGAAGTCACGGCTGCTCCTTTCTTTTTCTGTGGCCAGCTGAGGAGGTGGGAGCTGTGAAACAGCTGTTGTTGGTCTCTCTTCTAGCTGTTATAGCTGCTTCCTCAGTGAGGACCAACATATTGGCCTGCAAACGAACCTATCTGCTCAGCAAGAAATATTTCTGCATGGCAACCACCCTGTTTCAAACCCCACTTCTCTGTGCAAAGAGGGCAAGGATCGCAAGAGTAAGGCTAGAAGAGTGATGGGCAGGCAGCACTGGCTCTGGCACGGGGAGGGGTGCTGTGCCTGTGTGCTATGATCTTCTTGCTGGGAGAAATGTGGTGGTGGCAGGGGCAAGTTCTGTGTGCTTTGCATGAGCAACGTGACCTTACAAGATACACGCTGCTTCTGTGGACTTCTCTCTGCCACAGGGATGTTCGGAGGCACCAGGCTCTCTGAAGGGGGTGACCTGGAGTATCTGAGCCGTGCAGCAAACCCCCACAAAGGCATAGCCTGCGGTGTTCCAGGGTGGGTAAAAAATGAAACATAGAGCTAAAACTGAAGAAAATAATCTGATCCATGAAATTGCATGTTCAGTGCTGTTGGTGTTGGCAGGGAGGAACTGCAGCCCAGGAACCTGCTGGTGGCTTGAGAGCTCTTTCCCTGCCTGCAAGCCCAGCTCAGTGCCTCAGCCAAGCAGAGGAGCCCCTTGCAGTTTCCTGGACAGCCCTTTGCTGGCTGCTTGGCAGCTACCCAGGGGCTCCTGGGGCATTTGCCCTCACTGCCTGGCTGCTTGGAATATTTCTGTCATGATAAGCCTGCCAGAGATGTTGATCCCGGTTCAGTAGGATGAATGGGACAAAGAGCTATCAAAATCGACACAGTCAGACCTATTTTTGTCAGCAGAAATACTGACTGCTGGGTGAGGACCAGCAGCAGAGAAAACAACGTGATGATAACGAAGTGACAGAAAGTCATTTGGCCTGTCATTTTGAGATGAAGATTTAAACATCTCTCTTGCTACAGAACCAGCTGGAAACATTACACCAGTCTGTGTTAAATCTCTTCTCTGCTGCCACTACACCCAGCTGTTCCACTCATGTGTTGGCCACACACTATGAAGTATAAAAGCTTGCATGTCTCATTTTGTGCTGGGCAGTTTCTCCATGTAGTTTCTTAATGCCTCGGGAGTTCATTCTGTAATATGCCATTTTTTCCTACCAATCAACTTAAACATTTGTTTGTTTGCTTATTTTACAGGCAGAGAAATATTTGGCCGAGCTATACTGTTGCAACAGTTTATCCAGAGTATTCTTCATTGTTTACGAAAACTCAGCAACTGGGTGGAACAAGAGTTCAGCCAGACGACCACTGCTTGGGAGCTCAAAGGAGATGCTGAGTGGACGTAGATGCCATTCAAGGTCAACTTCTTCCTCTGAGTGAATGTTAGGGATGCTTACTCAGCATTTAGTGATGGGCTCCTTCGGATGAGAAGCTGCCAGAAACCCCCACTCTGCACTGCAGGGAGGAGCACAGGCTGCTGAGCAGAGCCATCCCCAGCATGTGGGGCGAAATTTTGGGCAGGATGAAGTCAATGGGAATTTTTATGAAAGATTTCAGTGTTAATAACTTCTTCGCTTTAGGTAAAAGAAAAAAAAAAGATGACTGCACTGTTGCCTTTTGTCTCCATCTTTTGCAACCTTCAAAAGCTGCCTCAAACCTGTTTCAGCTGCTTTCTGTTTTGAAATGGTGAGAAGCCTGTAAACCTCTCTATAGTCTGTCTGTTGTAGCTGGGTGACTCACTCCAAAACGCCATGAGCCCATGATGGTGTCTCTGTGGTCCCTGAGTGAGATTTAGAGTGAAGACCAACCAGGGGTGGATGGGAGTGTGGGTGCTCCTGAAACCTCACCTCCATCTGCCTGGTGCTTGGTGGGAGCAAGGAGTAGAAATACGCACCCAAGTGAGCAGATTTGAAAGGCAATAAAGGTTTAATGCAGGAACTTGGGTAATTCTTGTTTCGTAAATCCCTGGTTTTGCTATACGTATCCCTCAGGAAGGTGATACAGCCAATTATCTAATTTTTCATGCATTTTGCCATTAAAAAGGCATGCTTTCAAGAGCGGTGGAAGAAAAGAGGTCGTGCTTATTCCACTGACCCCGTGCTATCTCATTATAAACATTGCTGAAGGATTTCTATGGCTGAGATGGCCAACAAAGGCTCTGCAGAGCCACAGCTGGGATTTTTCATGCTCCAAGGAGAGACGATCATCTCACATCCCACCGAGGGCTTTGGCTGGACCTGCCCCACTTGTTCCCACCTCCTTCCCCCCTCTTTCACTCGGGACAACCTGCACTGGTCTCCCCTAGCAGGAGGAGGAGAGGAGGAGGATGCTGACGCGGGGCAGAGGGGAGCTGGAGGAATTGGAGTGGAGGAAGGACCGGAGGTGTGAGGAGGGGGCAGGCATCCTGAGCGTACTGCGGAGGTGGAAGGGGTCCGGCGGGGAGGAGGGGGTCCGCGGCGGGGCCAGGGGACGGGAGGTGCCCCTTTCCCTTGAAAGCGGCTTTTCAGATGGAAATGGCGGGGTCAGCAGCAGCCCTTGGACAACGGCCCCTCGCTCCGCTCCCCGCGGGCACAAAGAACCGGGAGGGCGGTGTCGGGAGAGGCCAGCCCCGCTCCCCCCGGCCCTGCCGGCGCTGCCGTCGCTACCAGGGCGCAGCCGGGCTGGTCGCCCAGGGCCCGCGGGGCACGAAAACTGGCTGGAAGATTGCTAACAAGGCGGGGGGAGGGAGAAAAGGACGGGGGGGGGGGAAAGGAGAGAGAGAAAAGCTGAAAGATTTCAACACAAATAATCTTCAAGGAGTGTTCTGTAAACAGAACGGAGGGCAGTGCGCCAGGAGCACCTGCCTCTCCGCATTGACATTAATTGTTTGGGGAAGAAGGGGGGAAAAAAGCCCTCCCCTTGCCGCGTGTGCGGCCGTGTGCCCGTGGCCGAGAGGCTGGAGAGGCGAGCGGGCGCGGTGCTGTGCGGCGGTGGGTGCTCTGTGGTGATGGGTGATGCCTGGCAGTGGGTGCTGTGGGGTGCTAGTGCTCTGTGGAGGCACAAGGCTACGACACGGGTGCAGGGCATGCGAGAGAGGCCGTGGGTCCTGTAGCAAAGCCAGTTCTCGCACCCAAACCTGTCAGCTGCCTGCCCTGCATCTGCTCTGCCTTCCTCTCCTGCTTCATTCCTCAGTGACGCCTGAGGATCCGAATGCTTTCCAAAGCTCTTAGTGGTTTAAACCTCTTAGTGTCTTGTGTCACCCTCGGTTCTTGCAATTGTTCACTCTCTATGTACCGTGTGTAAGCCCTCACCGGGCGCTGCCAGGCTCCTAACCTCACAGCTCTCCTGCATCGCTGAGTTCCTCCGGCGCAAGTTTTGTCCTGTTCCGGGGGTGGGTATAAAGGAGCTCTGGAAGGCTCCTGCACCCACACAAGCAGTGGAGAAGGATTAGACCGTGCATGAACAAGTCCCTAATCATACCGTTTGGCAATGTCTCGATAATCTTACCCTTCTCAGCCAGGAATTAATCTCCAGGTCTCAAGTGTGTGGCACCTCCACCAAGCAGCACAAGCGCTTGCAGGAGCTCAGGGGAGGATGATGCTGTGGCAGCTCTGGTGCCATTTCCCTCCACCCCTTTCCAGCCTGCAATCTATGCCAGCCTTGGCTGAAGAGCTCTCTGCCTCTCATGAGCACAGCTCCAAGGACCTAAAGCATTGACACACCAGTACATGTATTTTAGGTCGAGTTCCTAAGGGCACCCATTATGCACAGCATCTCCAAACAGCAATAACCTGGGAGCTATTTCTTCCCTTATAACCATGAAAGACATCAAGGAACACAGGGTTATGTGACAGTTGTGGGGATGTGGGTGGGCTGGACACGATGCAATTGCAGATGGGACACAAGGCTGAATCCTTGTCTGGTGCTTGGAGTGTAGCTAAGGCTGTCTCCGGGGCACCTTCTGTCTCCTTGCTTAAACAAATAATGCTTGCCTGAGGCACACAGCAGGCCCAAGCAAAGCAATCAAGAAATCATCCGCCGGTGCTGATGGATTTGTTATCTGGTGTAAAGGGTATACTGGTTTCATCTGGACACTTTACAACTTGCTAAAGAGATTTCCTGGCTGTTCCATTCAAAGATCTTCCTACACATGCAGCCAATACCAGCAAAGGGCCGACAACTAATGTTTGTTTGCTGCTCTACCTTGGAGCTAGGAGGCTTGACCAAATTTTGCAGGCATTGCTCAATTGCCATGACACAGCATATCAAAACTACTGCATTTGCTCATCTTATGCATGCAGAAGAGTCTGTCCAAAAAGTCTGGTTTGGCAATACAAGCTGGAAAATGACAAGCCAAGGCCCTGTGCTGGGGGTTATGTGGGTACAGCAGAGCACAGGGAACAATGTGGTGTGCTGTTGGTGTTGCATTACTCCATGGAATCAGCACTGATCAGATCCAAAGCTTAAGGAGAGCTGCTAGAGGAAAGCATTGGTGAAGTTAAATGTCTCCTGTTCCTTGCTTCATAAGTAGGTTTTGTTGCCCAGGCTTTCATTTTTCTGTCTCCAGCTTTCTCCTCTTGATAGTCAACTATCCTTACTTAGGACCCTCTTAAACCTCACTGTTTTGACCTCAGACTGACTTAACTTTTTTCTCTCCTACCGAATGCCCTCCTCTGTACATCCTAAAAGTGCCTCTCCCCACCTCATCACTCCTCTTTTGGATATGGCCATCCAAACATCCTGACACTAGATGCTTCACAGTGAGTTACACACTCCTGAGCAGTCAGAGACCATGGTCTGGGTCTCCAGCTGACATCAGGCACCCACACAGAGTTACAAGCCCCTGCAAAGGATAGGGAACCCTGCAGATTTGGGGGAAGGAAAAAGAAAAGAGGCTGTCTGTGGCTAATGCCTCTTTTCCCCATCCTGCCCTCCTCCAGTTTAACCATTAACAGGCTGGCTGGCCCTGCTGAGACAATGGTCTGTTTGTTTAGCATGGAGGGAGCTCATATCAGGGGCCTGGCAGATTTATCAAAGCGGAGTGATTAGCTCTATTAGAGAAGGGATTTATGTAAACAAAAAGACAGGTGCAAAGAGACGATTCCAGCTGGCAAAGGCTTCACAGAGCATGAAGCATTTCAGTGGCAATAAAACTTCTTCCAGGAAACAAGAGTCACACTGGAGAGAGCCTGTGTGTTTTTAACGTATTTGACTGGCCCTCCCAACCACTGACCCTCCCAGCCACTCATCCTCCCTGGCCCAGGCAAGGGGGATGTGGTCTTTGGTGTGCCCTCATCTCTCCTTCTCCCCTGATTTTGCAGGTGTTTCCAGGCTTCATAGGTCCTTTCTGTCCCAGGTGAGAGGAGGACAAGTTGCAGTGTTAGCATGTGGTAGTGTAAGCTGTCCCTCAAGGATGTGTCACTTGTCACCTCTGGGTCACATACTGGACTCTGCTTTGTGGTGGGGAGGCTAAACCCTGTCCTGCCATCCCAGTGGTCTTCCTTGCTTCAGCCTTGTCCTGCTGGAGTGATGTTGGGCCAACATGGTCCCACCAATCATCAGCAAAGATGTTTGCCATTTGCTGTGCAATGTTGCTTGGTGCAAGCCTGGTGCAAACCTCTGCAAAGAGGGACAAAGGCTGAACCCCCAAAATGCCCAGACCTTGACATATGCTGAGAGCTGTCTTTGGAAACAGAAGGGGAAAGCTCTAGTGACAGCACACATACCATAATCTACATATTCAAAACACCCCTCTCCACTGCATTTACAAATTTATCCTAATAGCTGCTCAGTAAAATATTATTCAGTTTAGACTACACTGAGACCAGAATAAACATGCTTTTCTCCCACCCCACTGCAAAAGTGGATAAAGCGTCTTCACAGGAAACATTTGAAAGCAGAGCACACAGCTCTCCCAGGCAAGCTCTTTGGAGCAATGGTGAGCAGCAGCTGCAGTTTGGATCATGAAAGGTTGTGGAAGTGAAACAAATCAAAGAAACAGGAGGAAACTCAACAGGGGCTGAGTTTTTGCTTCTCTGATTTGAGGTCTGGGCAAATCTGACCCAGGAATGATTCAGAGAAAAGAAATTTGTCATTTCCAGTTGCAGTTTGTTGTCACATCAGAGGACTGGTAACAATAATCTGTCATTTTCTTCTTCTGCAATAATCTTTCCTGCAAAAACAGATATGTTTTCTGCTTCCCATACTACCTGTGTCCTTAGAGGATCTCTTCAAAGGAGCTATATTGATGCCATAACACTGTACTGAGTGCCACACAGATCAAACTGTTTCCTCAGACATGTTGTATTGGCTAAGCATGTATTAGCAATGCTGACTGAAGGCTGGGTTTTGTAGCTGATCCAGGTCCATAAGGTAGCTAAGCACCTACTGGGCTTTTCAGAAACATTCTAGATTACAGTCTGCAATTTTAGATATTGACTAGTTTCTGTCTTTAGGCATCTGTCAATACTTCAGCCCTTAAACATTTTTTGAATGCTCTGAAGTCTTCTAAATCTTTGGGGGTGGGTGAGTGTGTGCATAGAAATATATGTAAAGTTTCCTATATGACTCAGTTTTATAATTTCAGGAATTCTTCTAAAACAATCTCCCTCCACTTAACCCCACATTCAAATTTCCCAATAAACACGGGTCCTGTTGGGCTTAGGGAGAGGCAGGTGTGTCCTGGTGCACTTGGGTGCAGCACCAGTCCTGCTCCCAGCCCGCACAGAGCTGGGGACTTTAGGAAAGGGCCCAGCAGCTTGGTTGGGCTGGTGCAATTCGGTGGATTAAACCTTGTCTACAAACCAGTGAGGAACTGTATGTGCTCTAATAGCCCATCTAATGGGATAGTTTCAGAAAGATTCCCATATTGGCTCTGGTGCTGTGCTGGTTTTGACTGGGAGTTAATTTTCTTCACAGTAATCAGCATGGGCTACATTTTTGATCTGTGATGAACACCGTGTTGGTAATGCAGAGATATTGTAGTTACTGCTGCTTACACAGAGTCAAGGCTTGTCCTGCTCCTCATACCACTCCTTCAGCAAGTCATCTGGGAGTGCACAAGAAACTGGGAGGGAATACAGTCAAAACAGCTGCCAACTGACCAAAAAGATATTCCATACCATGTGGCATCACACTTAGCATTTAAACTAGGGGAAAAGCTGGCTGGGGACCATTGCTCAGGGACTGGCTGGGCATCAGTTGGTTGGTGGTGGGCAATTGCTTTCATTTATCTCACTTGTCTATCTTAGGTTTATTTCTCTCTCTTATTTTCCTTTTCATTACAATTTATTATTGTTAAAATAATATATTAATAATTATTGTTATACTTTGGTTTAAATATTAAACTGTTCTTATCCTAACCTGTGAGTTTACTCACTTTTACCATTCCAGTCCTCTTCCTTCCGCCCCACTGGGTGGGGGCTGTCTGGTGTTTAGATTCCAGCTGAGGTTAAACCACAGCAGGTGCCCAGTGTAAAATCCAGCCCTCTGGGTGGCTCCTGAGACCTCCTTTGTGCACAGGTCACTAGGGTACTGAAAATCTGCAACTCAGGTGCCACTCTACACCTTTGATTTCTGCACAGCCTTTGGAACTTCAATCCACCTTCCCCTTCCTTGGCTTTTTTACATACCAACAGAGATGATAGGGTTGATGTCTGTTTGCAAAGTAGGAAAGACTTCATGAGCTATTGCTCTACTCGCAGTTGGCCACATGTGTAACTGCATTCTTCAACTGGTTGGATGTAGTGTTTATCACTGAAGATAGCTATAAAATAAAGCCCTGGGGCCACGTTTTCAAAAACAGGTGCCTCAAATGTGGGCAGAAAACATGCATCTCCTGAAAGAGAGCTGTGCAGGAAGCACAGGGCCCTGTGCACACACTACTCATGTTTCTTGAAAAGTGTATGCTTTGACTGCCCAAAGGCTGGTGCCACTTAAAGTTACCTTTCAAAGTCCAGCTTTGTACAGTTTTGCTGAGTGTTACTTTACTGAGAAATACAACGGCTCTCTCACTGTGTCTGTGTCTCTGTTGCACTTGCTGTATGGGTGACTGGTGTGTTTAGGTCCCTGGATAAGGATGGTTATCATTTGTCCTGCTGCATTCCCTCCCACCTCCAGTTGTGACCTGCTAGCATTCTGCTCCATGCTGTTTCTCTGTGCATGGGACATGTGGGGCTAATAATGGCACCAATGCTAAAAACAGCTCTAAGCCTAAACAGGTCACAACATGATCTTTTTCTTATCAGGTTTGCGGTGGTGCCTTTTGCACCTTTCTTCATGCTAATAATGTTTCACCACCCAGGAGCGTGCATGTCCTCTTTCCTCCCTTTCCCTCTTTCTGAACACTTGTTGTTGTTTATGTCAGCTGAAAACAAGAGAGAGAAAAAAGAACTGCATGTGTGAAATCAGAGGTTTGGTGAGAGTGGAGCTGGTGTCAAATCAAAGTAGGACCTAAGTAGAGTCCTAAGCACTACGCCTGATTTTCCATATTCATGCTTTCCATGCAGCAAACAAGCCTCCGTCCTGCTTGTAGCTAAAACCTCTCTGGTAGAAGTGTTCCTGTTTTACCAGTATCACATAATTTACACTGAAGGGTCAATTCCACTTTCTCTTGGTGTTTTGTAACTACTGAAAGGAGAGCACTCAGAGGCTCTGCTCTTGCCTCAGTCTTCAAGGAACAGAGCATCTTTCACCCCATTAATGTGAAACCATCAGTTCTCTTTGTGCATTCAAATGGCAAAATAATTCCATTGGTGTGACAGAAATATCTGAAAGATCTTAATTTATGTCTCTTTCCCAACAGTCAAATAGTGGAGATAGTAAGAGTGGAAAGAAATATGGGCTTATGAAAATTCATGCAATTATTTCTTGGTAAGTCATCACTACCATTTTGCTTTTGGGTCAAGAAAGTGTAGAAATGCTGGTGGCTGGGCAGAGATCCTGTGAACCTGGCCTGCCTGCTGCCTTTGCACACCTCAAGGAGTCTGAGCACAGCACAAAATGGTGAAGAAAAACATGATGGCAAACCTGTGATTTCCCCTGTGATTTCGCTCCTTCTGGGCTACACTTTGCCAAGGGGGACTTTTAGTGTATCATCAGTCAAACGTGAGTTTGCACAAAGGCAGGAAGTGAATGAGAGGAGAGGCAAATGAGATGTTCTCTTCCTGGCTTCTCAACAGAAAGGCCCCAGTCTACTCTGCCACATAATCAAATCCATGCAAATGCTGGGTGTCAACAATGTCTAACGGTTGCTGTTTCAAAGAAGGACAAGATACTGTTTTCTGAAATGTGAGTCCCCTCCTTTATGTCGTAACCTATGGATGACCTACCGACAGCCCCAGGAATTGCAATGCATGTGCAAAAACTGCATTTTGGATTGCCTGGATGTCACAGGTCACAGTGCTTTGATGAAAGGACAGTGGGAGCCCTGCATATGGTCCTGGAGGACCCACATTGCTCTGGGAGGACCTGGGCTAGTTGAGAAGATGCCAGTGGCCCCATGCAGCCTGGGCTTACCACCCAGCAATGTAACACACTGATTGATTATATATTATTGTGAATGCAACTCACACTGTTGTCTTCATCTCCCTGTTCCTCAAAGAGGTATATTTTTGGCATCCTGTGTGTGCAAGTGAGCTGGTAGTACACACTCATGTGGGTAGAGAGAAGGCACTAGGCACCTGTCGCTCTTTCTTTGTAGTGAGAGGGCTCCCAGCCTGGGACACTGCCATGTGTTATGCATTTCACCTCCCCAGGGCCAGGCAGCAGCGAAGATTTGCATTGTATCTAGGAATGGAGCAGTGCAAACCTACAGATGCCTTATTTCTGGGCACCCTATTTGTATTTTAGCCCTCAGGCAAGGGCAAACAGCAGAATGGAAACTGAGCCTGATGCAGCCTCTCCTTGAAAACTATCCCAGTGCTTCCCAGCAGCACGGAAAGGCAGCAAGGCTCCCAGAGCTCTGCATACCTCTTGTCTGGAATATATACTTGTGTAGAGAGGTACGAGTGCTTCCTATTTGATAAGTGCTCTTAAGAACTGATTACAGCTTGCAGACACCAGCAGAAATCCCAGGGAGGATGGAAAGGGAGCTGCCTCATGAACCCCTTCTACTTGGGATTAATTCGTGCTTTGTAGCATGTTTTCCTGACAGAGCAGCAGTGGCCCCAGGGATTCATTCTGTGCTAACTAAGCCACTGGCTGGCCCCAGCCCCACTCCTCTTGCAGGCAGCATTGCTTCCTGACAAAAGGACTTGCCCCAGGTTGCTCCATGGCCCCCAGCCCTGGGTTTCCATCAGAAAGGATCAACTGTGATGTGTGGGCTGTGGGCAGGCAACACAGCAAATTAATACCCTTTTGTTCACTGGCTCAGAGGAGTGGGGTTTCCAAGCATCCGTATGGTGCCATCAGGATTTGCTATAAGAAAACAAACCTAATAATAACAGCAACAAAACCTCCATAAGGGAGAACCAACAATGTGGCTCATGTGCCATGACAGCTCTCAAGGACAGCCCTAGACCTCAACCATCCCTAGGGGACATTCATGGTCTTTCTTCTGGGAGAACAGCCTGGGTCCCAAAGGGCACCAGCACTGCAGCTCTGTGATAGAGAGGTGCTGGGCTGCTCTGAAACCCTCCTGCCAGGCACTCAGAACCTTTAGGAGCCATGCAAAAAACTGATCAAGCCACATTGATTAGGAAGAAAGACCTTAAAAGGCAGACTTGAGTAGGTGAGAGGACACAGAAGTTATGAAGGCAAGAAAATGTTTCCTCACTAGCTTTTATGTGCTGGCTTATGAGCCTGAGTGGCTGTTCAGATGATTTGTAGGGGGTGAGCATCAATGATTGCAATGGCCTATGATGGTCTTGATAAAACCCTAACATTAGATCTTGAATCTCTAGTCTTGCCTAGGCTTTCACAGAATCATGGAATGGGTAAGGTTGGAAGGGACCACCAGTGGGGTCATGTGGTCCAACCTCTCTGTTCAAGCAGGGTTGTCCTGGAGCATATTGCACAGAATTGTGTCCAGACCACTGTTGAATATTTCCAGTGAGGGAGACTCCACAACCTCTCTGGGCAATCTGTTCCAGTGCGTGGTCACCTGCACAGTAAGTTCTTCCTCATGTCCTTCCCTTTTCCCTTTTCCCTTTTCCCTTTTCCCTTTTCCCTTTTCCCTTTTCCCTTTTCCCTTTTCCCTTTTCCCTT
>JAWWMO010000065.1:4342153-4353856 GCA_035047845.1 Dendrocincla fuliginosa | reverse complement strand
GCTGAGGGGCGGAGGGTGCGGGCGCTGATCCCGCATCCCGATCCCGCATCCCGATCCCGCATCCCCCTTCCCGATCCCGCTTTCCCTGGGGGAAGAATCGAGCCCGTGGTTCCCTCCGGTGACCGCAGCGTGTGGGAGCGCGGCTGGAGCGGAGCGGTGCGTGTGTGGGCCGAGGCGCGGCCCGCCCTCCCCACAGCGCTGCCCTGACACCCCCGGCTATCCTCGGCTTGGTATTAATGATTTATAACCAGGAATATCTTCTCTTTCCCCCCCCCCTACAATTCAGTGGGGCTTTACAGGCGTAATACTCGCTGGTTCTGGGTGGTTGCTGAGGGTGAAGTGGGACCTCACCATCCACGGCCAACAGGTCTAAAATTAAATATCAAATATCAAATCAGCGTCTGGGTTTGTTCCCCAAGAGCAGCCCTGGCGTCTCAGTTCGGGCTTCTCTGGGCAACATACCTAACTGCTTGCCTAAAAGTTGAAGTTGGAAATGCTGTTGTTTCTAAGCCTTGAGTAAGAACCGGCTCCAGTTTAAAAGCAGTTTGTGTTTAGTGGGATATCTGTAAATGTGTTATTTGCATTGTTTGGGGAAGTGTTGGGCTCATCTGTGGACAAATCTTAAAATGCACAAAACAAAGACTGTCTGGGACTCGGGGCGGGGAATTAATTACCCTGGAGTTAATCAAGTTGTTCATTTTATGTCTGAGGGATCTACAAATGAGCATTTCCATGAAAAAGCAACTCAGGTCTGAGAATCGGGCTTTGAAATGGGGGTTTGATGCAGTTGTTTGGGACTTTATTGTTTGTTTTCTTTTTAAAAATCTGCAAGGAAAGGGACACAGGAAACCCTCTGCACTTGTGTGACAGCCACACTTGCCAAAAACATTCCTTTAGGTCTGAAGGTTTAAATCTAATCCTTGCCCTGAGAGAAAACTCGACTTTTCCCCCCTAAAGAAAAGCCCCCTGTAAGTCAAGCCTGGGGGAGCACATTCCTGGGATGAGCAGTGTGGGGCTCATTCATCTCCCACCTTTCCCCACCTCCCAGCTGGGCAGGAACAACTGAAATGACGTGTATTTATTATTATTCCCTCTCACCAGGAAGGGAGGGAGAGCTGCTGGGTGTTCCCTCTCACCAGGAAGGGAGGCAGAGGTGGATCCCACAGCCATGGCAGCAGAGGACAGGGATTACAACCTGACACAGGAGCAGAAGGCTGTCAAGGCCAAATACCCCCCACTCTGTAAGAAATATGAATGTGAGTCTTTGAAATAATGATATTTGCATATTTTGTATATTTGATCATGTATTTCGTAGATACAGATTAGGTATGTTTATATTCTATGTATTTTATTACACATTTAATATGTTTTTCTCTATTGTACGTGGTTTTCTCTATTTTACATGTTTTTCTCTATTTTACATGTTACATGTATTTTATATTTTTTAAAATAAGAATTTCCTGATGTAGCATGTGACACTGCAATCATGAGGGCAAAGAAAATAGCAGGGTATATAGAGATATGTCCAATTCTCTTTATCACAGATAAATGCTTTTCTTGTTTTGGTGCTAAAAGGATGGTGGGAAAAATAAATTAGTTAAATCTCACCTTGAAAACTTTCTCCAGGTGTCATTGCATCTAAAAGCCCTGGGGGGGCTGTGCCTATTGCTCTGTCAGAATTTATATTTTCAGGATGTGTTCAGATCTTTATTTGATAGCAGAGCAGAACTATTGTGACATATTACAGTAGTCATGCAGTTTCCATAACTGAAAGGGGTTTTATCCTCCTTTTTTACATCCACTGGAATATGTTTGCTTTAGAGACTGTTGTGGGGAATCCACTAATGGTGTGTAAACTCTCCAAACAGCATCAGGACAACCTTCTGTTTGAAGGGATCATGGTGTGGCATTTGTTTTACATCCCAAATCAGTTCTGTTTCTGCCAACCTGCTGGAATTCTGCATTTCTCTCATTCCTCTGAATGTTAATCATGATTTATTAGTAAAGTTTGCCTTCTATTTTATATTACACACTATGTTTTAAATTTTTCTCTTTACATAGTGGGTGTTTTTGGGTGTGGACAGGTGTCTTTTCTCACTGAGCTGGAAATATTTGCAAATCTCATCCCCTGCATGAATAATTTTCCATCCTGCAGACTTCAGATGAACTCTTTAGTCCTGGTTAAAGTTTCTTTTTAATTGCAGTTACCTTGTAAAAGCCTGTTGGGTCACAACAGCCTAACCCTGTACCCAGGGCTGGACACAGAGGGCACTGACACAATCACATTAAACAGGGGGGTTTTTCTGCTTGGCAGAAGAAATCCCAAATTCCACTTGTGCTAAGTTTTTCTAATATACTGCAAAAGAGATTTATCATGTCTGAATGTGCATGCAGAAAGTTCTTGTTAGACAATCAGATAGTGATGTTATATTTTTTTAATCCTCATTTTAAAATAATTTTGGTGACATTGTGGCTTTTCTCTTTGTTCCCCTCAGATTTGGATCACACAGCAGATGTGCAGTAAGTGTGGGCAGCTGGGATTTCTCAGGATAAACTTGTTATTTCTTACACTGCTCTCAGTCTGGAGTAACTGTTGGGGGCTGTTTGCAGAGGCAGCACCTTGTGGAACTATGAAATGTCACTCCCTGGGTGTTCTGATGGTTTTGTTTCTGCTCTTGGGAGAACATAGAATCACATTTGGTTTCTTTTCTAATATTCCTATGGTGCTTCTGACTAAGCCTCTCTGTGTTATTTGGAAATGTCTTTTGAAATCTCATTTTAATCTCTTTTAACCCAAATGTCTTCTGCCTAGATGACTTTTATAGACATCAATTAGCCATATTAAGGAAGAATTTCCTTGGTGGCTGTAAAACATTTATATTCCATATTCAAAGACACTCTTCTCACAAACCCTTCTCTTCCTGAAAAGCAAAGCTTTTTTGTTCATTCACCTGCTCTTCTCACCATTCAGCAATTCTGATTGTTCTGATTGCTCACCTGCCTGTTACTTTGGGGTTATTTCTTCCTGTCCCAGCCCTGTAAGTTGTGCCATGTCCTTTCAGGCTCCACGCCTGGGGAGACACGTTGGAGGAGGCCTTTGAGCAGTGTGTTATGGCCATGTTTGGCTACATGACAGACACAGAGACCGTGGAGCCCCTGGACACAGTGGAGGTAGAGGCAGAAGGTGGGGCTCTGCTGCCTTCTCATGGGGAGCCTTAGGAAACCTGGGGGAGGAGGGGTCCAAAAAGCTGAATCTTTACATGTAGAGTTACTGCTGTTAATTAAACACCACTAATCTGAGTCCTCTAATAAGCTGAGCATTTGATGTCCTCTTAAAAAATGCTTGGGTGTTCTTGCTCTGAGGCAAAAACTGACATCTCTGCTTCAACCATGCAGGACACGACATGCTGTCCCTCCTCTTCCACTTCCTGGATGAGTGGCTGTACAAATTCAGTGCTAATGAGTTCTTTGTACCCAGGGTAAGTGGTCTGGTTTGATCTTTTTCCATTTGTAGGACAAGACTGTTCCCTGATAATTCCAGCTCTGAGAGAAATTGTATTTTAGGACAAAAATGGAGCACAACATACACAAGGCCAGGCTGGACAGGGCTTTGAGCAACCTGGGATAGTGGAAGGTGTCCCTGCCCATGGCAGGGAGGGGAACAAGATGAGCTTAAAGGTCCCTTCCAACCCAAACCATTCCATGATTCTATGAACAGATCATTTAATCACAACATGTGGAGAATTGGAACTACGAGGGCAGAAAAACTTGAGAGATCATGAAGCTTTGTTCCCACAAACACCAATTTATTGGCTGCTGTTACACACCAGGGGCACTTCTGCTGCTTGGTGCCAAGGAGCAGTGCATGTCAGATGCTCTGGGTGTAGATTCCATCTCAATATGACCCTTTTAAGTGGGACTTGGTGACAATTCCTGCCTGAAGATAGAAGATGTGACTGAACTGTTTCTCTTCTCCCTTTTCCTGCAGGAGGTGAAAGTGCTCCACATCGACAGAATGCAATTCAAAATAAGATCCATTGGGTGAGTTTGAACCATTGTCTAAAGCATGGATTGTGGACTTTTTTTTGGTTCCTTTGAGGCTTTAAATGAAAATCTCACTGTTCTGTGCTCATCAGTGAAACTAATTATGACATTTGGTAAACCTTTCCAAAGTTCCAACCTCTCTTCTTTTTGCTTTTAAAGGTGGGGAGAAGAGTTCTCTTTGGGCAAACACCCACAGGTATGCAGTGCTTCCCCTGCCCATCTCCTCTGTCTAGGATGGGGAGGTGTGGTGCCTTTCAAATCAGACCTCTCAGTTCTCCAGATATCCAAGTGAAAACATGGCTGGGTGGAATCACAGGCACTAAACTTTTGGGGGTTTTGTGAATATGTTCCTGAAACTCTTAACCTGAGCATGGCTTTGCCTCAGCACTAGCAAAACTCAACAGTTGGCTTCGTTTCTGTGGTGCTGGTAACACAGAAAACCAACCTATATTCAGAATGAGTATGTGGGTTTGGGTTTCACACAACTGGGCACAGCCTTTTGCTTAGTCTTGCTCCTTTCTTCCATCAGAAGAAATAGAGTTTTTGGGGGAGAAGAACTATGAACCAGGATAGCATTTGAGGGAAGTGGTAAGAACTGTAACTGCAACCAGGGGTGTCATTTAGGAAATCCATGGGTTTGTATCTCTTTTCTAGGGCACAGAGGTCAAAGCCATAACTTACTCAGCCATGCAGATCTGTGAGGATGAAAAGCCAGAAGTCTTTGTCATCATTGATATTTAAAGCAAGAAGAGTGGGGTCGAGTGGATATTTGTCACTGGCTGACAAAAATCCCCTAAAACTGTAATCCCTGTGGAAGTAACTAAGGAATTGGGCAGTTAAAATCATAAATTGAAGGAAGAAATTGCAGGGAATGTCAACCAGTGTTTTCATGTGAGGATGGTGAGACAGAGAATAAAAAGAGGTGGAGCTTCAGGGGATATTGAGAGGAAAAGATTTGTAGGAGCTGGGAATCTCCCAGGAATGCTGGTGGTCAGCTTTCAAGGTTGATACAAATGGTAGGGCTGCATGAAATACAGAAAACAGGGAAGGCCCTAACTAAAATACTCCCTTTTTGTAGGGTGGCAGGAGATAATGTTCATGATTTCATTTGCAGATTTCACTATTCTAATTCTGAGCTGTCCTCCCTCCTCCATTTTATATAAATCCAAAATAGCTGCAGTGGCTCAGAATCCATGTAGAAAAAATTCCAACTGTTCTAAAAGACCCCCAAGAATTACACAAATTAAAAAAACCTTTGAAAGTACTTCAAAACCAAAAATCATGCCAGCAGGTGGTGCTGAATTGCTGTAAATAAGATTTCCACGTGGAATCCTAAAGCATGTGAGCACGTACCTGGAATCCTCATCTCACCTGTGATCCCCCAGCTTTGCTGCTGGGCTGGAAGGGGCTGCTCCAGGTTGGAAAGGGCTGCTCCAGGTTCCCTGCAGGGTCTCTCCCACCTGCATCTTGTGCAAACTGATTCTTTTTCAAAAAGCACATGGTTTGGATCAGCTTCCCTTGTTCTTTTAGAAAGCATAAAGCAGACAATCCTTTAATGTCAAAGGACTGTGGACTGCACTGAATCAAAATTAATCAAAGATAATGGAAAGTGTGTCTTGTTTTAAATCACAGGTTGGCAAAGGTGTTACTTGCCATTGCTGTTTAAATGTGAGGAGCACAGCTCTGTGACAGTAAATGCCCCACATGCCTCATCCCTGGAGGCAGTGTCTTGTCTAGGAAAGTCATCTTAAACAGATCTGGTTTAATTTCCACATTGTAAAGACTGAGGGATAAAATCCCTCTTATTTTTAAAGCAAGCCTTATTTTTTTAAGCATGCTGAAATAAAACTTGGGCTGAGAGAATTCATGGATTTGTGTGTGATTTTGAGTGGTGAATTTGGACACCACTGAATTACACTTGTACTTTGCCCCCTGCTAAGGTGAGTGGACTTTTTGTGCCAGTAAGAATGGCAGTATTCCAGTTTAATGGTATGAAGTAAGTCTGATTTTGACAGAGGGGGTGAGGGCATCAGTGGGGCTGTGGGTGCAGGGGCTGAGGGCAGCCCTGGGCCAGCCCTTCCTTTTGCCCAGCTCTCTGAAAAGGGACGAAAAAAATTAGCATAGTTAAAATTTAACTTTGGAGACAAATGCTGAGATGCCCCACGTGTGCCATCAGTGTCTGGCTGTAAACCAGTGAAGAGCTCTGCTGTTAGAAATACTGGACATTGTTTATGTGGGAAGTTGATATGGGTTTAAGGGTAGGGGGGTGAAGTACTTGGAAAACACCTGCATGGGTGGTGACTGAATGTACAAATCCCAGGTTAAGGAAATCTCTCCCACTGGAAAAGGCTGGAGTTTGGGAGAGCAGTAGGGAATTGTTACACAGGCTTGCCCCACTCTCACCTTTTCCTGGTTAAATCACAACTCTTGGAGACAAAGGAGAAACCTGGATGTGGATCAGTATACCTGTTCTCAGATTCTCTGCAGGGATTCTTCACTTGCCTGGCAGTAACCTCAGGCTACAGATGCTACAGGAGAGAAAACACTGCATCCAATGGGACAGAGACCAAACAGTGGCTCTTTCTCACAGTACCCGCTGGGAGTGCCATTCTCTGCTCCCAGGCAGAATGATTGTACTGAACACTCTCCCTCAGTTGTACTTTTTAATCATTTTAGTCCTGAGCACTTCCAGTTTCTCTACCAAGTGCAGGTTCTCTGATCCAAATGACTGGGGGGAAAGTATGATTAGTAAAAAAGCTGAAGAGACTGCAGAGTTACAAAGGTTGTTTAACCTGTGAGAGATTTTGTCCTTAGAAACAAATGTTCCTATGCTGTCCAGCATCCTAAATGTATCTGAGCAGGAAAGTAGCACCATGATCTAAGTCACAACAGTCCCAGTGAAATTAAGGAGACTTGGCATCAGTCCTGGAAAAAAAAACAAAAAAAAAAAAGGAAAAAACCTGACAACTTCCAGTGATTGCACTTTTATTTCCTTGGAACCACATTGGTGTATCTTTCTATAAAATTCACAGTACAAAAAAGGCAAAGCCATACTACCCAAGGGACTACATTTGCTCTGCTCACTACTCTACTCTGGCTGTGGGAATTCTCTAATCATGCTTTTCTCAGCTATAAGGAGTCCTCTCAAAAAACAAAGCTCTGGTGAACAAATTCTTCCAGCAGGAAGAATTCCACTTGTTTTCTTTGCACCTTTCTTAGGAAGTTTTTGAAGTGTATGTACAAGTTAATTACAATGCCAGCAAAAGGAAAAAAAGGTGTTTTAAAGTTTCTTAGCTGCCCACTTCAGTAAGACTTTTTTGATAGTAAATTTTCAGTTTTTTAAAAAATCTGTACCATACAGAGCCTTTGTAGAACTGTAAATTGGCTCACACTTTCATTATGAGCAGCAGCTCTGAGCAAGTCTTTGATGAAATCTAAACCAATTCTTCTAAACAGTTTCCAGACAATAAGTGAAGAGATGGACTTTGATGATCCTTGTGGGTCCCTTCCAGCTCAGGATATCTTATCAGTCTCAGGACTTTCTGGATGGTGTTTGGAAGGGGTTACACTGTTCCGTGTCTGCAAGTACAAAACAACTTGGTTTAGTCCAAATTTTGCCTCGGAAAATAGAATTTTAGCAATATTTCATTTCAATTCAAGTAGCAAACCAGCATTAAGTGGTAGGTAATTTAATCCTCAATACAAGAAGTAACGAGTACACAAATATCTACCTAAGATTTGGTTTCACCTTTTCCTCTACCTCATCTGGGACATCATCGTTAGTGTGTCGGACAGCCAGGTTATACGGCTCCTCCTCCATTGTCTCTTCATCCGACTTCTGCTCCTCCTCCAAAGCCCATTTGGGGTGTTTGTCCCCCGTGGAGGAGGCAGGGGAACCTTCTGCATCACAGTCCTCGGGGGTGCTGTCGAAATTGGCTTCTGCCAAGCACGTGTGGCACAGCCTGTAGCGCCGCGTGCCCTGCTGCACCACGCAGCCCGTCAGCTCCGTCACCTGCCGCTTGCACTTCCTGCAGACCAGTTTGCCAGCCTGGTGGATCTGGAGGGATGCAGAACACAGAAAGTCACTGCCCAGCCAGCAGCACGCTTGGTATTTCCTGAGAAAGTGGAGATGTGCTGAATCATGCTAAAAAAAAAGAGCTTTTCAATATAATTTGCTCAGTTAAAAAGTCGATGCACAGCTGGGGGGCTTTTCTGGTGTGTAGGGGTTTAGGTTGGCTCCCTACCAACCCCAGCCTTTGGCTGCACAGGCTCCCCCCTCCCAAAAGGGAAGAAAATAGAAGAAAATTGTAGTAAAAAATATATATGTTCACCTATATTTACATTTATATACAATTAAACACTATGTATGTACAGAACAAGAATCCCAAACAGTCCCAAAAGGGAAAAAGGGGGAAAAAGACCAAAAAAAAGGGCAAAACCAAACCAAAACATATACACAATCCAAAACTCAGGGAATAGCTCAATAAAATAACTAGCACAATAAAATCTCACCAGCTTCCCTCAAGAAAACAGCTCCTTCACCTCCAGAAAGCAGCTCCCAGGTTAGGCCTCAGCTCACACAGATGGGAGAGCCCAACACACCGAGCCCTGCTGTCTGAGCCCCCCAAAGGAAGAGCGAGAGGCACCTCCCCTCCTCATCCTCCATGCACCTGAGTCCATGGCACGGAATCCTCCCTTAGTTATGACCTTGCCACCAAGAAACCCACGCCCTGGGTGGTGCCCGCTGTGGCCGTGCCCGCGTTCCCTACCGTCTGGAAGTGGTTGCGCAGGTGCTCGAGGCGGGTGAACCTCTTGCCGCAGGCGTCGCAGGGGTAGGGCCGCTCGCCCGTGTGGCAGCGCAGGTGGCGCTTGAGGTCGGCGCGGCGCTTCACCGTGTGCGTGCAGAACGGGCACCTGAAGCGCAGCCGGGGCAGCTCACCTGCCGGGGGCACAGGGAGGGCTCTCAGCGCCACCAGGGGCACACGGAGCGCCCCCCAGGCTCAAGGGGAGGAATCCCCACGGGTGTCCGTGGGTTCTGCGCTGTCAGAGTCGTGAACTCGGCTGGTTTGGGGCGTGTGGTAACACTGAGGGGGTGGGTTCAGTCCCTGGAAGGGGCAGGGATGGTCCCTGTGAGTCCCTTCCAGCTCAGAATAACTCTGTGAAATTATGTGATGTGGAATAATCCATAAAGCATGTATTACAGAAAAATACGTAAAACGTATAAATACAAGGTAATATATAAACTATGGACTTTGGGGATATATACATATACACAGATGTAAAATATATCTGTCCCCCAAAGCCTCTATTTCTCACTAAACATGTTAAATGGCCATTTTCAAGTGTTTCTTTCTGACTGAGGGTATTTTTTAGACGTACAGATGATCATAAATATGTAGCTATTACATATATCATTGTAGCTGAACTGTTTGCCCTTCCATCAGCTAACAGTTCATAGCTTTGACATTTATAATCTCTGTGTAATATATGAGGGTGCCTGAAGTCTTCAGAATATGCCATTATAATGTGAATAATATGTTCACTTCCAAAAGAATACAATGAGAATAGACCTGGCAGTTTTATTCCACCCTCTCTGGAAGGTGCTGCCACCCCATCAGGAGTTTGGATGCTTTATGTTTGTGGCCAAACGTGAAGTTTGGGCTGGTGGGACCCCAAGAGAAATGCAACATCCCAGCAATGCCAGGACCTCTCATGTGAAGGAATTGGGTTGGACTGAGATTGAACTGTTACTGCCAGGTTTGGGGATCTACAAGAGAAATTCAGTCCTTCACCTCCCCAGGGCAATTACAGCTCCTGAGGCTTCATTAAATTCCACTTAGGCCCAGATAATCAGGCACGTTTTGTTTTAACTTTACAGAATACCTGGGTAACTCTCCCATCCCACTCCCCATGCCCTGTTCTGGCTGCAAAGTCTCATTCCCAAGCAGATAAAATCACCTCTAAGTCTATGCACTATTTTGGTTTCCCTGCAGCCGTACAAATCCTCTCCAAAACATCATCTGAATTCTTCTAGACAAAGCCAAACTTTTCCAAACCGTTTCTATTTTTTACCTTCGTTCCAACTACTCATTACCCCTAAAATTGTGGGCATTGAGGTGTACAGTTCTTCTGCCTTTAACTCCATGAACTCAGGAGTTCTGGAAAGTTCTTGCTCTAGCTGAGTAACAGCCCATCTCTTGGGTACCACCTCCGCTCCGTGCTGATACCCGTAATCATCACGATCCACGTCGTTCTCGGCATCAAACTCCGCCTCCTGCCCCAGCCTGGGGATGGGGCTGCAATCCGAGGCTCCTGCCCGCTCCTCTCGCTCCGATTTCCACTGTCCCAGCTCCCGGCCCTGCGACAGGCCCAGGTGCTTGCGGCGCCTTCTGCCCGAGCCCTGTTTCCTGCCTCTTTTCGCCAGCTGGGTCTCTGCCCGCTGCAGAATGCCCTGGGAGGACAGGTAGCTGCTGTAGCTGCTCCACGAGTTCTCGTTCACGTTGGGCTTCTCATCCGGGACCGAGTAGGAACGCCGGGGGTTGCTCTTTGCTTTCCTCCTGGAGCGGTAGAGGGTGGGGCGGGCGGGCTCAGAGCTGGGGCTTTTGGCCGAGAGGCTGAGGTAATGATCCTTTTCCTTTTCATTAATGTCCAGGGAGGACTTGATGAAGGTCTTGCACACATTGAGGATATCTGTCATCTGCAGGTAGCTGGCGGCCGACATCACCTCGATCACGTTCTGACCGGTTAAAGACAATACCCCTGAATACACAAAGTCCAGGATAACCATGAAGGTCTCTGGAGAGAACACCTCGAACGTGGCTATTGTGGGCTGGCTCGTCTCCTTCGAGCTCTGTGAAAGGAGCATCTTGAAGTAGCCGCTGCTGGCGAACAGCACATTGCGATGGGCTTTGAAGACCTTTCCCTCCACCAGGATGTTGCAGTCACAGAACAAGTCCTGCTTGCGCTGTTCGTTCAGCTGCTCCAGGAGGTGAGACTGGTGGGAAGAAATCTCCATCCCAGGCAGGGAGGGGAAGGTTTGCTCTAAAGGGGAAAACAAACATCATCGTCTCCATCAGTGCTGCTGAATCCTAATCCAAAGAGATGAGCTGTAATTTAAAAGACGTTACCACATTCCCAGAATATCTCCCGAGTCCCCCCGAACAAAGTAGCCCAAGAGAAGTAATTTAACAACTCCAAAAGAGACGAAAAGACGTCCTAGCGGGATTACTGCGCATCCCGACAGAACGACGGCACAGCCGCGGGCTGAGAAGGAGCGCTCAGCTCTTCCCCGGGTGCGGGGTGGGCTCAGTCCTTGCCCAGCGCCCCGGGGGCTCCCCCGGCATCGGCCGCGGCCGGTCAGGCACCCACCCACCCTCCCGGTGCCCGGGATGCCCGGGGTGCCCGACGGCCCCGCATCCCCCGCATCCCCCGCCCCGCATCCCCCGCCCCGCATCCCCCGCCCCGCTCAGCCCTTTGTTGCCGCGCCCGGGGCTGCAAATGGCGCCCGGCGGGGCCGCCACACCGACCGATACCGGGCCATACAGACCGACACCGGGTGGCACCGGGATGCTGCGGGCGGTACCGACCCGCACCGGGATGCTCCGACCCGCACCGGGATGCTGCGGGCTGCCCCGAGCGGCTCCGGGCAGCAGCGCCGCT
>JAWWMO010000065.1:4313119-4332987 GCA_035047845.1 Dendrocincla fuliginosa | reverse complement strand
ACCGGGATGCTGCGGGATGTACGCCCGATCCCGGGTGCCCCCACAGCCCCACATCGCGTCCCGAGGGGCCTTTCCCTCCCCACACCCCAAACCCGACCCCAGACCCAGACCCCAAACCCCCCTCACCGTGCGGGTGCTGCGGGATGTACCCCTGCTCTCCACAGCCCCCCATCCCATCCTATCCCATCCCATGCCATCCCGAGGGGCCTTTCCCTTCCCAAACCCCATGCCCCAAACCCAGACCCCAAACCCCGCTCACCGTGCGGGGCTGGCCCGGCCCCAAATCCCAAGCCCCAAACCCAAACCCCATTCCCCAAACCCCATTCCCCATACCCCAAACCCCATTCCCCATACCCAAACCCCCGACCCCATACCCCAAACCCCATTCCCCATACCCAAACCCCAACCACGACCCCATACCCCGCTCGCCGTGCGGGGCTGGCCCGGCCCCAAACCCCATTTCCCAAGCCCCAGACCCCAAACCCCATACCCCAAACCCCATTCCCCATACTCAAACCCCATTCCCCATACCCCAAACCCCATTCCCCATACCCCAAACCCCATTCCCCATACTCAAACCCCATTCCCCATACTCAAACCCCATTCCCCATACTCAAACCCCATTCCCCATACCCAAACCCCATTCCCCGTACCCACACCCCATACCCCGCTCACCGTGCGGGGCTGGCCCGGCCCCGCCTGGGCTCCGCCGCTCCCGCAGCCGCCGAGCCCTGCGAGGAGCCAGAAACAAAAGGTATTTGCTGACGTGGGCGCTGGGCAGAGACGCCCGCGGGCTGGGGACACGCTTAAAGGCGCCACGCACCGGGCGCCCGCCCGCTTCTCACGCTTTTATTCTGGTTTTTAACCCCAAAAGCGGCGGCCCCGCTGGCCCAGACCCTTCTGGGGCTGGCTGTCCCCAAGGGACATGCGACATGTCTGGTGTCCCCGACATGTCTGGGCTTTCTCGCCCTCCGAGCTCGGGTGGCTTTATTTGTTTAATTTCGCCTTCCTCTTCTCGCCACCAGGGTCATTTCCGTGGTTTGGACGCCCCGGTTTTATGGTGGAAATATTTATTTATATTCCCGTGGAAGCCATTCTGCCTGAACAGAGTCCTTTGTGTCCTTCCTGGCCTTCCCTCCCATGAATTTCAGGTGGATTTGGGCATTTCCAGGGGTGGAGCAGCCACAGCTTCTCTGCCCAACCTGTGCCAGGGCCTGCCCACCCTCCCAGGGAAGGATTTCTCCCCCAAATCCAACCTAAACCTGCTCCCTGACAGTTTAAACCCTTCTTTTCTTGTCCTGAAAAGTCCCTCTCCAGCTCCCTTGGAGGCCCCTAAAAAATAATAATAATAATAATAATTATTACCATAATCTGGTAGCCACTGTCAGAAAACCACAACAGCTGCTGGAAGGAATTAATTCCTCTAAAGTTTGATTTTGCCTCTCAACTGGCATCTCTGTTTGTATCACATTCTTTTTTCCCCCTCCAGATCAATGCCTGAATTATTTCATCAGCTGAACACTTGCCTTTGAAAAGAACTCTCTGTAGGTGTTTGTGGAGTTGGGCTGACCTGCCATCTCAGGTAATTAATTGCTGCTCTGCTGGTATCAGTGTCCATGGGAGCTCAAGGGTTCTCTGCCTGCCAGGAACAGGCAATAGGATTTAAAAAAATAGGGGGAAATGCAGTGATATGTGGAGTAGCTTAATTAGAGTTATTAAAGACATTGCAAGTCTTTATCAGGGCCCTTCAGAGCCCCTGCCCTGAGCCCAGGAACAGCCACGGGGCAAACCTGGCTTGTCTCACACGTGGGGCTGCTTTTGGCCTGTTCTGCACAACAACCCACCCCAAACTCCCTGAGCCCAGGGATGTGGCCAGTTTTTGGGGTCTTATTTTGGAATTTTAGGGTCATTCATCCCAGCCAGGGAAGTTCCCCTTGAAGCTGAGGTGCTGTTTGGAGAGTTTGTGCACTGGGAAGAATTGGCTGCCACGTGAGGGAGGAGCTCCAGCAAGAACAACAGGCTGCTCTTCAGAGAACAACTTACAAATGACTCTAAAAACAATTACATTCTTCTCGCTGATACAAAAATTAATGCACATTTCTCACCTGGGTCATTTGAGCTGTGCTGACCAAATATAATTAAAGGGAGCACCAGTTCAAAGGTTTCAGTTTTCCTCAAAATAACTGTTTCTCAGGAATTTCAGTGATGGTGTTTTTCTGCCTTTAAATAGCCATGGGTGTTTCTTGCTACAGAAAACTCAAGAGCCTTCACTAGAACAACTTCAGTAGCTGTTCAAAGCCTGACCAGAAAGGAACTGAGATTACAATTGTCATCTAATCAAAGCTTGGGTTTGACTTTCCTTCATCTGCATCACTGCACATCAGCAACTGCTTCCCAGCATGAAAAATGAAAACCTTCACAGAGTTTAAAAAGGTAAATTAGTATAAAACTGTGAAGAAAGAAAGCCAAGTCAGTGTTAATAATATAAAACGTTTTCCAAAAAACCCTCTTGGCTGGGGTGTAAGTGGACAGGATCCTTTTAGTCCTTTCCTGTGGAGAACCTTCTTGCAAACTGCCTATCCCTAGAAATGGATATATTCATTTTTTAATTGGATTAATGAAATGCATATATTCATTTTTTAATTTTAATTTGAGAAATTGAAACGTGAGCCTTAATCCAGACACTCTCAGGTTTACTCAGTCAACATCTGAATGGTAAAAAAATCAAAGCAACCCTCTCAGAGAGTTTTATTTTCTAGACAATCAAAAAACTCCAGAATGCTCCAAGATCCACAAATATAGTTCAGTCACTTCTACAAATAAGGTTCAGTTTATAAGAATTTGTCATTGTAACTGGACTAAAGGACTTCAGTTATGAAACTCTTACAAAACATCAGGAAATTAAATGACCACATTTGGAAGATTTACAAGGGCTTGCACCAAGAGGTTAAATGAGCTACAAATACCAGTGCAGCATGTATTCCTTCAGTGAAATACAGTGCAATTATGTGCAAAAATACATGAAAATGTGTATTCCTAACCAAAGTCAAGTACATCGAGCTAAGACTTGAAGATGTGTCGTCTGCACGGCCTTTAAAAACCTTTGAGAAAGAGATGATTTCAGAAATGACTTCCCTAAAAACATCATTTTTGATTCTTCATCAAGCACCGTTTCCAAACAGCCACGTCCTTTTCTCAAAGCTCATAGAGGCTGGACCTACAGTGGGAGATTTCAGGGAAAAACACCCAAAGAACTAAGAGGAAAGCACAAGGAAACAGATTCACGTGAACACCCGCTCACAAGAATGTGGATAAGCTACATCCCCTCCTACACACAAGGGCTGAAGGACCCCACAGAAAACAAAGCAGCACAACAGGACAATTCCAACAGGAAACACGAGTTTGGTGTGACTTTCCACGTGGAACCCCCCACCCCTGACCCCTCCCAGCTCCCTTCTCTAGGCACAAGACACACAAGAACAATCTCTAAGACCAAAGACAGCAGGTTGAAGGGAAAGGTCTCTGCAGACATTCCTGCAGCCCTTCCAACACTCAGACCTTGCAGGCCTGGCTGATACTCCATGTCTAGTGGCTTCTACCAATATTTACAACGAGGTGGCACCTTCGTGACCAGAAATGGGGATGTCTGGTCACTAAACTTCATTTTGGATCCCTATTTACATTCCATTAGCAAGGGAGTCCCCCAGCAAACACAGATCACCCCTGTCTCTTTTTCACGTGCTCTCACATGCACAAGTCCCTCCTTTATCAGACAAGCAGATACCAAACAAATACCCCTCTGATGTTGGATGGACTCACCAAAAGCTGAGCAGTAGCCCAGAAGTCCAAAAGACAAGCCCTGGGAGGCTGGAGGAGGCATTTCCAAATATTCCAGCCAGATTTACAAGCCCACGTTTTGCTCAGGCTTTCAAGAGCACCAAGGACCCAGAACCTCAGCAGGATTTTCAGAGGAGCTCAGCTCCGAATCTGGGACCTGCTTAAGTTGTCCCTGTGATGGTTTGAATTCAGACTGACTCAAATAGGGTCAAGAGCAGTGAATTCTGTACAGGTCTTGTCCCAGTGAGGCTCTTCTGTGATGATGTGTCACTATGAGAGTGTTCAGCTACTACAAACTCGAATTGACAGGTGACCTGGAACAGGAATGACTGAACCTTACCCAGACTAAGGGGCAGAAATTAAAAGTGGGCACGTGGTGGGGGGATCTTGCAAAGGTGACACTCATCAAGGCCTTGGACTTCAAAACAAGTCTCTTTATCTTCTGCACTTTTCAGCAACCACCAGTGAAGTGATTGGTTTAAAAAGGACCTTGTTTCTTCTTTCCTCTCCCTGCCTGGTGGGGCAATGAACCCTTGTGAGGGCAGAATCCCCTTCACAAGTAAATCCTGACATTGTGATGGGCCTGTTTCCCTCAGGATGAAGCAGGCAGAGAAACTCAATTGTTCTTTTTCAATATGTAAAAGAAAACCAGGCAGGAAAAAACCCCCAACCTGGTTAAATCAGAGGGCTCTTTGTCTTTTAGGTTTGCCAAGTGTAAAGTCTTTACCCCCCAAAACCCTCAAGAAACACTGTCTTAAGTGGGAGGAACTGCTCATTCTTTGTCAGCCAAACCTGTCTACAGATTTCTGACCCAGCCTGTGCTCGAGAAAGACTCCTCAAATTTGCCTTTTCATGAAACCCTCGTGAACAGCAGAGTAAAGAAGCATTAACAGTCTTATTTCACAGTATATTTGTTTTGTCTCTTCCTTGGGGAACAGGAGGTCACCCCTAAGCCAACAGGCTTTCTGCTGCTGGTGTGTTTTCTTCTCAAGCTTCCCAGCCTGATTTTTGACAGCTTATCTCAATTTGCTACTGGAAAGGAAACAAATCTCACCTCCTCTGAAAACCTTGAGCTGTCCCAGCAAAGAGACAGGAGGCCCACAGTGAAGGATTTTTTCTAAAAAAATAAATAGATGCTCAGATAAATTCACACAACAACATAAACCATGAGAAGGATCCCCAAATTCTAAAAGAATTTACAGTAAAAGAGAAAGAAAGGGATTCAAAAAGGGTGTTCAGAGCTCTTTTCTAGCATAGCTCAGATCTTGATAAATCACTGCTCCTCAGCTACACCAGCTGTGGAACTACTTTTTAATCTGGCAGAGTCAGAATTCCCAAGGAACCTGCTCCACAGCTTTTAACTCCTCCTGTAACAAGAGAATTTGGGCATTTCTCTCAGGCTAAACTGAGACCAGGCCACAAGACACCATCATTTGCTTAGTATTTCTTAAGCCAAGACTACTGATGTCTAAGTGACATTAAAGACACATCTGAAGATCTGCAGCCTGAGCTCTCTGAGAGAGGAAGATGCAATAAAAAATCAGGAAGAGAAACTTGATCTCCACATTCCTGCAATTAAGGACATGTGAAATGTAACTGTTCTTACTGTCTATCCTTTCAGCAGCAGCACATTTTTGTCATCCTGGTTTTTCTGCCCCAGTTTCCAGGTCAAATCCAGTCTAAGCAAACACTTCTGGTTTACAACTTAGAGAATATTGTCCTGATGCAGAAGGCTCACAATTGAAAGTTTTAGAAAGTCCCAAGGTAAGAGATGTAAACTACATTTCCTGTCATCTTCAGAGAGAAGGTGGTGCCCCCTTCAGATCAGGGATTAAGGACCACAACAGCACTATTTGAAGAAACCTGTTACCAAAACAACACACAGATGTTCCACCTGCAAAACCAAAACCAGGAGGCAGAGAAATCGTTCCAGTCCGACCTCTGTGAACCCCAGAGAGAAGATTCTTCACAGATTTCTGGTGCACAGCACTGAAAACTTAAAAAGCATTAAAAAATTCCAGTTCTCCCCGCTGTTCTATTAAAAAAAGGAATAAAAACCAGCACAGTGTCACTAAGTGGGCAAATGTGCAGTTTTCTGTTGCAGACTGGCCCCTGTCAGGGAGGCTCCCAGTGCTCCCTGTCCCCTCTCACTGCTACATGAGTGTCTCTCTGTCTGACAAACTCCTGTGGATCTCCTGCTTGTCATCCCCATCCTCATCCTCGGCTGGGTCGTTCTCCTCCCCAGACTCCACGTAGATGGGCCAGTCGTTGTCAGCATCCCCCTTCTCTGGGCCCTCTGAGGAGGCTTCCACGAGGCTGAGGTTGATGGGCATGGGGTCCTCGTGGGTGGTGGTGACACAGGTACAGCTGTCACACAGCCCGAAGCGCCGCAGCCCCTGGGACAGGCTGTTGGTGAAGGTCCTCCTGCAGCCTTTGCAGATGATGGGCTTGTTGGAGCGATGCACCTGCAGGGAAAAGGCAAACAGGCCAGGGAAGAAAAGGCAGCCTGCTGGTTTGTAAGGATTCCCAGAGCAGGAAAACAGCTACACTCGAGCCAGAGGGACAGTGATCTCCTCATATTTCCAGCCACGAAGATTTGGGCCATGTAAGTATGAAAATCATGGAATAACAGCATGGCTTGGGTTGGAAGGGAACTTCTGTTTATCCAGTTCCAGCCCCTACCATGGCAGGGACACCTTCCACTATTCCAGGGTGCTCCAGCCTGGCCTTGGACACTCCCAGGGCTGGGGCAGCCACAGCTTCTCTGGGCAAACCTGTGCCAGGGCCTGCCCACCCTCCCAGGGAAGGATTTCCTCTTCATATCTAATCTCAGGAACCAAATGTCAAATATCTAATGAACCCAATATCAAAAAATTAATGAACCAAATATCAGTGCTTAAAGATATTAGTAGAATAATAATGATAGGAGCAATATAAGCTTTACTCGCAGAATCCTGGAAAGCCCAAATAAGGAACAATATCATCTTGGAGAAGTCCTTGAGAGTTAGATAAGGGATGTAGCTGAAACAAATAGGATGCAGACTAAGCTCTGTGTACCCAGATAAAATAAAGCACAAACGTTCCAGTTTGGGGTGGTGGAACACAATGACTGTGCCTGCTCAGGAACTGGGCTTAAGGCAACCAAGAAGATCCAGAAGGACCAAAGATCTTCCACCAGGGGTGTGACCATGGAAAGCAAACTAATGAATATGTAAACTGTGTGTAATAAAAAGCCCTGTCCATCTGACCTGGGGTCAGAGGAGCTCTCCTCCCAACACCCAGCATGCTGAACAAAGAATGCCCCTTTTAACACCTACAAACTGGTGCCAACAAGTTCACCTCTGCCACTTTTTGGCGTCAACAACAACTAAACCTCCCTAAGTTCATCTCTCATTGGCAACGCTCATTTCACCCGCCGTATTTCGGGAAACACGAGTGGAAAAAGCCAAGATAACCCCCATTTTTGCCCCAGCTCTCCTTTTGCTTCGCCCCTCTTGGCCCAGGCAGGCCCCCCACTCACGCTCAGCGCGTGGCTCCGCAGGTGCTCCTGGCGCGTGAAGCGCTTCCCGCAGGTCTCGCAGGGGTACGGCCTCTCCCCGGTGTGCGAGCGGATGTGCCGCTTCAGGATGCCCTTCTGCTTGGCCGTGTAGGGGCAGAAGGGGCACTTGTGCAGCTTGATGGGCACCACCAGCACGTCACCTTCGGGGGGAAGCACACAGAGCACGGGGTCAGGCAGTGCAGCGCCACTGGGAACTGCCGTGTCCCACTCGTGTTGAATCCCAGCCCAGGGGGATGCTCTGCCCCTCTCCCTGGGCTTGCCTTACCTGGGATTCCCTCAGGCAGGCACTGGTGCAGCTGCAATGCCCCAGGCAGCCTCACACAGCTGATACTCACCACAGGAAAACACCCATTTTATTGTAAGGAGCCGTTTAATGAAGTGCCCCCAGTCTTTTAGTGCAGTGGGGTCTCTGCTCCATCTCAGCCACAGAAAGTTTCCTACCTCATTTTTTTTAGTATTAAACCATTAGCATTAAACAGCATCAGAAACTAAAAGCTTTAACACAGATTGCAGGTAGGAACAGTGCACTATGTCCCACGTGATTTTATATTTAGATGTGGGGAACCCATCTCAAAATACCAGTGCTTGTTTCTACTGCTGCTCACTTCAGCCTTCCTGTTGGGAACAACAAAGTAAAGGGCTTTTCACTGTTCCTAAAATCAGAGTAATACCCAATTTATGAAGTCAGGTGTGAAAAGAGAACTAAATTTGAAGATCACATTTGACATAAACATGGGCATTGCCAAGTCTGTAGCATCAGCCAGGTGTGAGCTTCCCTTCCAGCAGGAGGGTGGAGATGTGATGCTAAAGGATTAGTTTTCTCTGCTTCAGGCACTGATTCAGTGTTTGCATGTCAAGCCTTGAGCCCTTCCACAAACAGGTGAGGCTGCAGAGCATCCCTTTATTAAGGTTTATCCAACCCACTATCAAAAGGTGTGTCTAATATTAATGATATGTGAGTGAGAGTCACCCCACCCAACTCTGGACCTTCACAAGGTATTGCTAATCCCTGCTGGCCTCTTTAAAGCTCCACTAAAAATAAAACCCAAAGCCAGTTCTCAGTCCTGACTTGCTTCCAGGCTCTCTAGAGGTGCCTCTTTACCCTCCATCTGCTGTGAAGGGGACGAGGATGGCAAGGACAGATGTGGCCACTTGAAAACATAAGTAGCATTTATTTCATGTGCCAGCCTGAGCACAACATTCTTCTGCCAGGACTTTGTATTTCTCATTCCTGGTGTCTTGTGAAAATGCTGAGGCAGCAGCACCAGTGAAAGCTGAGAAGAGAAACTCTCACTCTGCTCCATGCTTACAATGTCCTGTTTTAGCAGAGAAACATAAGGAATGCACTGATGCTCTCTATGAGATTCTGGAAGCATCTCCCTTTTAATGATTTATTAACAGTCTGTTGATTTTAAGAGAGGAAAAAGAGAAGTGAAGTTTGTGTGTCTGATGCTCCTGCCTTGCTACATGTCAAGAACCACAGGCATGATCTGTGGCAGCTCTGAGAGCTTCTGGTGACAGTGACACTGGATTTGTGATTTTATCAGTTCCTTATTTAAAAGCAGTGAGAGAATATATCTGTTTTATTGGCCTTGGGATCACACAGGCAGGCTTGAGCTGGAGATGACATGACTGCAAACTTGCTGGGTACAGCAGAACCCTCAGTGCCAGCCCTGTCTGTGCCCACAGCACTGTGGCATTTGTCACATCCTCCATGGCTGTGCCACTTGCAGCTTGTCAGAGCCACCTCCCGTCTTCACAGGGCTGTTTGGATGAGGCAGTTATCAAAAACAGATAAAGTGCCCAAATCTTTAGTGTCCACTTGAAGAGAAATGCATATGGAGATGACTTTCTTCCTCTCCAGGTCCCTGAGACTGCTCCAAGGAGATATTCCTGAGATATTCCAACAGGAGCTGGGCTTGGACAGCAGTGGAACCTCGGTGACCAACAGCTGAAAAGTGAGTTTGCCTCTAAAAAGTCCCCTCTTTATGCAGTACCGCAGAGTTTAAAGCTTTTAAAGGACTTGCAGGTGCCCCTTAGCATTGGATTAAGCTGCTTTCTGCCCTTTGAAATTGTGAGCAAGGGCAAAGAGACCATCACCCAGCAAATGTGCTGGCAGGAGCTCTGGTGGGATGAGCCCCTTCTGCTGTGCCAGGTCCTGCAGCAGATCCCTCCTGTGGCAGCTCAGCTCCTCCTGGATTGCTCCTTAGAACACGGGCATCATGAGAGAAAAATCCTCTTTAAAAATTCACCTGCCATTCAAAGAGGTCTCAAATGAGTTTGTTTATTAGAGCAGAATCACCCACACCGAGCTCCAGGTTGTGTTCCAAAGGGGCTCTGGGGAATACTCACCTCCCACGGGCTGCACTGAACAAACAAGTACAGCTGCTTTGGAAGTCCACAACAAGAGTTTATTTCACTATGCCATAATATTCAGCAACATATTCCTGAACAAGAACAAGAGCAACAAAAGGAGTCTGGGCACCACTGAGCCGTCTCCTCCTGCGTCACACAGCCTGCACACCCGCCCCGAGTCCTCTCACCTGTGTCCTCACCATACCAGTCGCTGTGAATGTCCACCATGGAGCTCACGGCCACCCCTGCGTCCTCCGTCCTGCCCTCCAGCCCCCTCACAAAGTGCTGCACCACGTCCTCCTTCCTCTGCGCCGAGCTGTTGCGCAGCAGGGCCTCCAGGAACTGCTTCATGTGGTAGTTGTTGCAGGCCAGGTCCACGGGCTGCCCCTCCTCCATGTGCTCCAGGGCCAGCGGGGCCGGGAACTGCGGCAGCCGCTCGCCCGCCTCCCCCTCGCCCTCGTCGGGGTCGAACTCCACCTTGGGCTCCACGCCCTTGGGCAGCAGCGACGAGTTGACGCCGCCGTCCGCGGGGTCTCCGCCCAGGGGGTCCCGCACCACCAGCTCCAGGGGGTGGCAGCTGCTGCAGCCCCCGCACGGGGGGTCCCGCTGGCAGCCCACAGCCCCCTCCTTCTCCTGCAGGGCCGAGCCGGGGGCAGAGCCCTGGTGGCCCTTGGGCCCGAAGGACGTGCCCTCCCGCGCCGAGCTCCCGCTGTCGGCCTGGTAGAAGGCGGCCTCCCGCTCGATCTTCCTGCAGATGTCCAGCGAGGACCTGATGTAGGCCTTGCAGAAGTTGACCACGTCGGTCATCTGCAGGTAGCTGGCGGCCGACATCACCTCGATCACGTTCTCCCCGCACAGGTCCAGCTTGCCCGAGTAGAGGAAGTCCAGGATGACGGAGAAGGCCTCGGAGGTGACGATGTCGAGCGAGGCCGTGCTGTGGCGCCCGCTGTCCTGGATGTAGTGGATGAGCAGCGCTCGGAAGTAGCCGCTGTTGGCGAAGAGGATGTTCTTGTGGGCCTTGAAGATGCGGCCCTCGACGATGATGCTGCAGTCGCAGAAGAAGTCGCGCTTGCGCTGCTCGTTCAGCTCCCCCAGCAGTTTGGTGTAGTAGGACTGCACCTCCATGGCTGTGGGGACACGGGGCAAGGTCAGCACAGGGGCCAGCGGGGACACAGGGACCGCCACCACCCCACCGTGGGGCACAGGGGATGGGGGACACGGAGGGGACAGGGGGACACAGAGGGGAAAGCAGGCATAGCAAGGATAGGAGGGACACAGAGGGGACAGTGGGGACACAGAGGGGACAGTGGGGACAGCAGGGACAGGGGGACACAGAGGGGACAGTGGGGCACAGAGGGAACAGTGGGTACAGCAGGGACAGGGGGGACACAGAGGGGCCAACGGGGACATGGGGACACAGAGAGGACAGTGGGGACACAGACGGGACAGTGGGGACACAGCAGAGAGAAGGGGGACACAGAGGGGACAGGGGGACACCAGGGGACTGCAGGGACAGCGCCAGCCCCCCGCCCGCAGAGGCACCGGGGATGCTCCGGGACGCCCAGGACCGTCCGCACTTATCCTTCCCATTACGAGCACCCCTCCCTGCTCCAAAGAACCCCCTCCCCGGTGCCGCCGTCCCTCCCAGGCCCGCCCGGTGCCCCCCGCTCCGCGCTCACCGCCGCCGGTGCCGGTCCCTGCCGGTGCCTCCCGGTCCCTCCCGGCCGCCGTACCGGGGGCGGGGCGGGAAGTGACGTCACAGCGCACCGGGGGTGAGGGGTCGGTAAATATTGGTGACGTCACACCGCCAAGATGGCGGAGGGGTGAGCCGGGCAGGGCTCGGGGCTGGGGCCGGGGGGTGTGGGGTGTGGGATAGGGGATAGGGGATGTGGGGTAGGGGATATGGGGCTGGGGTTGGGATGTCGGGTTGTGGTTGGGATATGGGGCTGGGACGTAGGGCCGGGGCTGGGCTATGGGGCTAGGTTGGGAGTGTGGGGTTGGGGTTGGGTTATGGGCCTGGAGTTTGGGGTCGGGATCCGGGTCGGGATCGGGGTCTGGGGCTTGTGGTCGGGATCTGGGTCAGGATCTGGGACTAGGGCTGGATCTGGGTAGGGATTTGGGGCTGGACTCTGAACTCTGGATGAAGGTCTGGCCCAGGCTCTGTGTGTGTGTGTGTGTGCCCGTGTGTCAGTCTGTGTGTCGGCGTGTCAGTCTGTGTCTGTGTGTCAGTCCGTGTGTCCGTATGTCCGTGTGTCGGTGTGTCCTGACGTGCTGTCCCTGCCGTGTCCCGCAGGGAGGACGGGGGCTGGTGGCGCAGTTGGCTGCAGCAGAGCTACCAGGCCGTCAAGGAGAAGGTGAGACCCGTGACCCGTGGGGATCCAGAGGGTCCAGGGGGGCCTGGGTGCCGTGCAGGGGTCTCTTGGCTCAGGGGAGCAGCCCTGGGCTCTGCCTTGGGACACTCAGCCCTGAGCAGGGAGGCCTTTGTGGTGTGTAATTTCCTGCCTGTGACGGCACTGCTGGTGTTAATTATACACAGAACTCAGGACAAGGCTTTTCCTAACCTGTGTTTTTCTCTTCTCACCTTGAAAGAGCCCTCCTACTTTAGTGGTTTGGGAATAGCAAATATTGTTATTAACTGTTGTTGTTCGGGTTAATTCTGGGTGGCTCCGGCCTTACCCATTGCACAGGCGGGGGCAAGGGCTCACACTAGGCTTGGTGTAACAGGCTGGGTGTTGCTGGAGAGCCAAAAGGCTCCACAATCCCTCTGTTGTGTCCTTGCAGTCCACAGAAGCCCTGGAGTTCATGAAGAGGGACCTGGCAGAGTTCACCCAGGTGGTGCAGCATGACACGGCCTGCACCATCGCAGCCACGGCCAGCGTGGTCAAGGACAGGCTGGCGGTGAGCAGGGGCTGGCACAGGGAGAAGGGGGGGCACAGGGTGGTCCTGCCCCTGGGGACACTGGAAAAACCCCAACCATGACCTTCAGGTTTCCTCTGCAGTGCAGGGTTGGTGGGGAGCACTTTGTGGGGTTTCCTTGTAGTGGTGAGGAACTGCTGGAGGTCACAGAGTCATGGAATGCCTTGGGTTGGAAGGGAACTTACAGATCATTCAGTTCCACCCCCCTGCCATGGGCAGCAACACCTCCCACTACACCAAATTGCTGCAGCCTGGCCTTGGACACTTCCAGGGATGGAGCAGCCACAGCTTCCAGGGTCACAGCCTGTGCCAGGGCCTGCCCACCCTCCCAGGGAAGGATTTCTTCCCAATATCCCATCAACACTGCCCTCCCAGCTTCAGGCCATTCCCTTGTCCTGTCACTCCATGCCCTTGTAGATGAGCAGAGGAAGGTTCCCTGTGGTTCCCCTGTGCTGTGCAGGTGGGATCCTGGCAGTGTCACTGTGTATGACATTGGATCTCCCCCTGGCTCTCACCCTCAGCCCTGCACAGCTGCTGCTGTGACAGTCCAACCCCAAACCAGCCTGGCCCAAACCTGGCTGTGTCCTTCCCCCAAAGCCTGGCCTCAGTTCCCCACAAACCTGTTACAAATCCTGCCTGTCTGAGGTAGGAGTCTCCCACCACACCCTTCCAGCCCAGGAAGCACCTTCCTTAGCACCTCCTTGAAGGGAGAGACATCCTGCTTTGTTAGAGGATCCTGTCCAGAACGTTCTGAGCCTTGTGCTGCTGCTGCAGGCACTGTTACTGTCACTGACACTCTGCTGCTTCTTCTCTTGAAGAGGACAGAAGTTTCCTCAGGTGCCACCGAGAAGGTGAGGAAGGGGCTGTCTGACTTCCTGGGGGTCATCTCGGACACATTTGCCCCCTCCCCAGACAAGACCATTGACTGTGATGTTATAACTCTGATGGCAACACCCTCAGGTACCACCGAGCCCTATGACAGTGCCAAGGTGAGTGTCCCAGCCCAGAGAGAAGCTCTGGGATATGGAATCCTGAGCCCTGGCCCTGGGGCTCTGCTGCTGCCCCTCCCCTGACAGCTCTGCCCTGTGTGTCTCCTCCAGGCCCGTCTCTACAGCCTCCAGTCAGACCCAGCCACCTACTGCAATGAGCCCGATGGTATGGGGGGGTCTGAGAGGGGTCTGAGGGGGTCTCTGGAGTCCTGCCCAGCCCAGCTGGCCCTTATGGGGGTCTGGGATCCATGTGGAATTCCCCAGTGGGGCTGCTGCCTTGGTCTGCAGCTGGGATCACCATTCCTGGAGAGCACATCTGTCTCTTGTGTTAGAGACCAGCTTAGGCTGAATTTAGGCCCAGTTTAAACTGGTGCTCCATGACCTTGTGACACTGTGTGGGCTTCCAGCCCCACATCTCCCTCCTCCTTTGCCCCAGTAGCATCTTTCTAGTTAAACTCCCCAAATCCCTTCCTGCTTGCTTGTGCCAAGTCCTGTTATCCCTGTGCTTGTCCCACACAGGCCCTGCTGAGCTGCTGGAGGCCTGGCTTGCTCAGTTCAGCCTGGAGGAGAAGAAAGGGGAGGTCGCAGAGCTCCTGGCAACCAGCCCGTCCATCCGGGCGCTCTACACCAAGATGGTGAGGCCCTGCCTGGCCCCTGTGGGCAGCCCCTCGCCTGGGGAGTGGTGCAGGGGGGCCCTGGGGCTGGCATGGAAACAACTGTGGTTGCTGTGGTTGTGGGGATTGGGCAGCAGGTCGTAGTTTTATTCCATACTTATCCCAGGCCTGGAGCAGGAGCTCCTCTGGAACTGCCAGTGTGTGTTGGAGCCTCTGCCAGTGCGTGACTGGGGGTAGCTGCAAGGCTTGGGAGGGGAGGGGAGCATGGCAGCAGCTGCAGAACCTCCCTCTGAAGGGGCTCATCCCATTCCTGTGTCACTCCCAGGTCCCCGTGGCCGTTTCCCACTCCGAGTTCTGGCAGCGCTACTTCTACAAAGTGCATCGCCTGGAGCAGGTGGGTCAGGGCTGGGGGGCTCCCTGGGGGTGGGCACGGCAGCCAAGGAGCCCTCCAAGGCAGACCAGAGGCAGGAGGTGCTTCTCCTGAAAAAGCAGGGCTGCCTTCAGACTGTCCCTGGTGCAGAAATGCCTTGGGGAGGGAGGGGCTGGGGACTTGTGTGGCTGCTGACAGTGCATTCCCTGCAGGATGAAGCCCGGAGGGAGGCTCTGAAGCAGCGAGCAGAGCAGAGCATGCATCAGGAGGAGCCAGGCTGGGAGGAGGATGAAGGTGGGACAGATTTTGGGATTGTCTGGGGGGCTCCTCTTCACTCCTACAAGTCATGAGGGGCAGTGGAGGACCAGTGATAGGACCTGAGGGAATGGCTGGAGCTGTGTCAGGGCAGGGGTAGGTTGGATATCAGGGAAAGGTTCTTCCCCCAGAGGGTGGTGGGCACTGACCAGGCTCCCCAGGGCAGTGGGCACAGCCCCAAGGCTGCCAGAGCTCCAGGAGAGTTTGGACAATGCTCTCATGGACAGGGTGGGATTGCTAGGGTGTCCATGCAGGGCCAGGACTGGATAGTCCTTGAGGGTCCCTCCAAGCTCAGGATATTCCTTGATTCTCTGAAATCCATCTCCCTGCCCAGCTGCTGCTGTGCTTGCTGAAATATCTCTTGCTTCTCTTCTGCCTCCCTACAGAGGAGTTCTTGGGGATGTCACCCCTGCCTTGTGCAAACATCACATTTCCAGAAGCAGCACAGAAAGAGCCTGCCCTGGCAGCCCTGGAGGGATCCCACCCCACTGCTCCCAAGGGCCCCTCCGAGGGGAGCTGGGCCACCCTCCCCCCGGAGCAGAGCCCCTCGGAGAGCAGTGAGAGCGTGTCCCTTGTGACTCAGATTGCAAACCCTGCCTCTGTGCCTGCTGCACAGCTACAGACTGGGACCACAGACCTCTCCCAGAGGCTGCAGGAGGCCACCTTGGAAGAGCAGAGCTCCCTGCCAAAGCCCCCAGAAGCTGCTCAGCCTTCTGCACCTGCCCAGGAATCAGCAGCATCCTCGGAGCCAGCGGCTGGTACAGAGCTCAGGGAGGGGGAGAGCAAAGGCCAGGGCAGGACAGAGACTGTGAGAGAGGAAGGGCCCACGGACCTGCGGGTCTTCGAGCTCAACTCGGATAGTGGGAAATCCACCCCCTCCAACAATGGCAAGAAAGGTGTGTGTTGGGGGCCACACTGGGCCTGGGAACCCCCTGGGGGTGGCGGCTCTGGGGGAAAGGGCTCTGGTTTTATGGTGATGGGATTTTGCCAGAATGCCCCATGGAGAGTAGATCCTAATGGCTGAAGCTGAAGTAAATCCTTGTGCTGTTGGGCAACATGGCTTTGGTCACATCAGCTGGTGACAATCTGCTCTCAGCAGGGCTGGTGCCACAGCTGGCTCTGTCCTCATCCCTCTCCTGAGCCCCATTCCATGTTCCCTCTGGAGAATGGAGGGTGAGACTCCTCCAGGACTGAGATTAGGGACATGTCACAGCTCTGGCAGGCTCTGTTTCCAGGCCTTTCCTTGCAGGGATACAGTCTGAGCAGAGCCTGCTGCAGCTCTCCCAGGATTTTGGGTGTGCTGGTTCTGGGCTTTGAAAGCCTCTGCAACAACCCAAGATCCACCAGGGTGGCTGAGTGTCAGGAACTGGGTCTGTGTGTGGAATGAACCTGGACAAGAAATCAGAAGGCTGCTGTCTGACCAGAGCAGGCCTTTGGGTGTCATTGGTCCCTGGATGGCAGGGAAGGGCTGGGAAAGGGAATGTGATGATTCCTTCCCTGTGCCTGTCACCCCAGGAGTGTCCCTGCTGGTCCTCTGCCTCAGGAGGTTCTTGGGGGTGAGGACAGTTCTCATATCTAAGTCATTCCCTATCCCTTGTATTTTCTGTGTGCCTGGAACCAGACACATCCCAGTTCTCCCAGACCAGACCAGAGGACATGTTTCAGCATCCACCTCTCCCACTTGTCCCAACCAGCCCTTGCTGTGAGGGAAGCACAGCCCAGTCCATCCCATCCCTGCCAGCCTGCTCCTGGGAATTTGGAGCTTTCCCTCCTCCAGCAGGCTGTGGGAGCTCTGACCCTTGGGAATGCCAAGGATGTGGGGCCTGCTTGGGCAGCTCCAGAGTGTCTGGAGAGGAGGTGCAGCTCTGGTGGCTCAGTGGGGCTGTCTGTGGTTCCAGGCTCCAGCACAGACATCAGTGAGGACTGGGAGAAGGACTTTGATTTGGACATGACTGAAGAGGAGGTGCAGCTGGCGCTGTCCAAGGTGGAAATGTCCGGGGAGGTGAGTCAGGGGGGGCAAAATTGCTCCCCAAAACCATCCCCAACCCCTCAGAGAGGGCCTGGTGGGGTGTGCAGGCTTCCCAAGGGGAACAGAGCAGGAAAATCCCTGTTGGGAGGGTGTGGGGGTGTGAAGATACATCAGGCTTTGTGCAGCTGCTCTGGGTGGGAGGAGCTGTCGAGTTCCAGAACCAAAACGAGGGATGTTCCTCTTGTTTGCAGCTGGAAGATGAAGAGTGGGAAGACTGGGAATAAACCAACTGCTTCCAGTGTGTGTCACAGGCTCATTTCCACCATCGAATGTGAATCAAACCACGGACCGGCTGTTCCTTTGTGTGTGACTGTGCTGGGGGTTGCACTTCCAGGCTGGAGGAGTTTCATTCCTGCTGAATCCTGTGGGCAACTCAAGTGACCCTTTCAGATCCAGGAGGAGGAGGAGGAGGAAGCAGGAGGTCTCTGGCACTTGTAGCTTGTCTTCTCTGTAGGTCCCAGAGAGTGGCCAGGCCAAAACTGACCCCCCGACGTGGCGGGTGGAGGCAGAGTGAGGGGTCCCCGGGGCACTCAGACCCCTGGCAGGGGGGTTTGGTGCTGCCAGGTGCCAGCTGGCTCCTGGTTTGCTTGTGTGTGCACATGTAACCCACAGCTGAGAGGCTCCTGGATGTGGCTGTTTCTGCTCTGCTCCACACTCCTGGCCCAGGAGGAGCACACAGGGAGGGTCTGGAAGCTGGAGGTGCTGCAGGAAAAAGGCACTTGGCTTGTGGCTTTGACCCTGGAAAGAGCCAAACCCCCTGCCAAACCCTGAGCTTCTGCCTGGCTTTTTGTCTTGGAAACTTTTTCTCGTGGAAACTCCTGTTTCCTGCTGCAAGAGCAGCAGCTCCTCAAAGAGCCAGGGCCTGCTGCTCCCCCCTTTGCAGCTGCACCACCTTCCTGCACTGGGTTTTGTGTCCTTCCTAGTTAAATTCTCCAAGCAAAGTACTTGTGGCTTGTCCCTACTTGAGCCCTGCTGGGTTTGGGTCACCTCTGGAGCCGAACCCCTCGTTGTGGTGCCCAGTTCAGCCCTTGCAAAGCCCCAGCCTGACCCACTGACCACTTTAACCTCTGCTTGGCCATTCCCTCTCCCAGCCTGGGGGGAGGCAGAGGCTCCCGAATGTGGGTGGTACCTGTTGGCTGAGGCTGTGTCCCCCCCTGACCCCTCATGTCCCCCCTGTGCCAGGTCCCACAGGCACCAGGGTCATGAGCTTTGCTGTGCTCACTTGGATTCCTTCCCTGAAGCCCCCATGACTGCTTGCAACACTTCCTTCAGCTCCACGTTCTCTTTTGGGGGCAGTTTCCCTTCAATGACACACTATGTTGCTAATCCAGAGTTATCCCATGGGGACAGTGCCCTTGGTGCTCTCCCTGGCCTTCGGGGTGGTGGTTTAGTATGTGATGCCTTTGTCCTGCCCCCTCCAGGGCTGCCCCACGAGCTGGGGGTGCCCTGCAGGGTTTGGACAGCACTAAATGGGGTGCACTTGAAAGAGTTGGGGTTTTGGGGTGGGTTTTCTGTGGTTTTCTCTCCCATGGGGACATTCTGCCCACACAGGTGACTCCAGGTGGGAGCGTCCCAGTCCTGCCAAACCCCTGGGGACTGGGGACAGCTCTGCCTGGGGTGAGGTGGCTCCAGCAGAGCCTCACTTTGTCCCGGCTCAGATTTAGCTGTGGTGGGCAGGGGACACCAGTGGGGTGTCGGGGAGCGGCCTGGGGGCTGTGTCCCTCGGGGTTTGCTGGTGGCAGTCCCAGCTGGTCCCTGGGCAGAGCTCGAGGGGCAGCGCTCGCATCTGTGTCACTTTCTTCTCTTCTTTAGTCAAATTAACCCTTGGGTTGGTCGTGCAATATTCCCTGTTCTGAACTATTCCGCGTCTCCCTGAGCCTTTTCTAGCTGGGGTGAAAACCAGGAACAATTCTAACAGCTGGTAGTTTTGTAACGAGGACTTTCTCCAAACCTTTTACAGACTTGCAGTTAACAGCGATTAAAGGAACTCTCCGAGTCTCTGCCTGGCTGGGTGTTCTCATTCCCTGCGGGATGGGGGGACACAGAGAGGACGATTTAGGGCTCAGAACACATGTGGGGTGTATGGAGGGGACATGGGGACAAGGACATGGGACAGGGTGTGAAGGGATGGGATACAAGGGGTGGGACACAAGGGACAGATCACAAGTGGGACACGAGGGACAGGGCACAAGGGATGGGACACCAGGTACAGGACAAAAGTGACAGGTAACAGGACACCAATGACAGGTGATGGGACACCAGTGACAGGACACCAGTGACACGTGACAGGACACCAGTGATGGGACACGAGTGACAGGACACCGGTGACAGGACACCAGTGACAGGACACCAGTGACAGGACACCAGTGATGGGACACAAGTGATGGGACACCAGTGACACGTGACAGGACACCAGTGATGGGACACAAGTGATGGGACACCAGTGAGAGGTGACAGGACACGAGTGACAGGACACCAGTGAGAGGTTATGGGACACCAGTGACAGAACACCAGTGACACGTGATGGGACACCAGTGACAGGACACCAGTGACACATGACAGGACACCAGTGATGGGACACGAGTGACAGGACACCAGTGACAGGACACCAGTGACACATGACAGGACACCAGTGATGGGACACCAGTGATGGGACACAAGTGATGGGACACCAGTGACAGGACACCAGTGACACATGACTGGACACCAGTGATGGGACACGAGTGACAGGTGACAGCACACCGGTGACAGGACACCAATGACAGGACACCAGTGATGGGACACGAGTGACAGGTGACAGCACACCGGTGACAGGTGACAGCACACCGGTGACAGGACACCAATGACAGGACACCAGTGATGGGACACGAGTGACAGGTGACAG
>JAWWMO010000065.1:4297384-4313110 GCA_035047845.1 Dendrocincla fuliginosa | reverse complement strand
GCCCGCCCCGCGCCGCCCGCGCCCCTCACCGGCTGCCCGGGGCTGAGGGCGGCGGGCGCTGAGTCACCCGGGGGGGGCTGCTGTGAGGGAGCCGGGCTGGGGGCGGCGGGGAAAGGGGGGTTTTACCGCCCTGGGCAGCGCCAGCAGCGGCTTTGGGGCGCTCCGGGGTGGGGCGGGAGCTCTGAGGGGGTTTGGTGGTGAAATAGCCCGGGCTTGGGGTGTCAGGGTTTTAATATCCTGATTTTAGGGGTTTGGTTCTGAAATACCCCGGGCTTGGGGTGTCAGGGCTTTAATATTCTGATTTTGGGGGTTTGGTGCTGAAATACCCCGGGCTTGGGGTGTCAGGGCTTTAATATTCTGATTTTAGGGGTTTGCTGCTGAAATACCCCGGGCTTGGGGTGTCAGGGCTTTAATATTCTGGTTTTGGGGGTCTGGTGGTGAAATATCCCAGATTTGGGGTGTCGCTGCTGTAACACTCTGATTTTGGGGTATTTGGGGCTGTTCCTGCTGCATCCCCCGAGATCAAACCCCTTGAGAGGCTGAACCTCCATCCAAGGCTGGGTGTCTGCTGAGCTCTGCTCGGTTTGAATTCTCAGAGCAGGGTTTAATTTAAATCCTGGAATTTGCAAGGGTTCGAGATTCAAGTAAGCTCTTCACGGGTTTAATAACCCAGTGGGGCTTTGGTTATTGTGGCTTCCATAAAACCAAACTTCAAACCCCAGTGTCACCAGAAACGTGGGTGGCAGGGAAGGGGTGAAGGAGGAGTTTGTTCCCATCTTTATAACCAGCACCAATAAATACACCTAAAGGTTCCCAGAGGCTGCAGGCAGGTCTCAAATAAATCACAGCTGAGTGTTGCCCTGCAAAAAGTGCTTTAATACCAGGAGGTTTTTGTTTTGACATACCTGAACTCCTGCTCGGGGAGGAGAGGTGGCTTCTTATGAGGGTTTGGGTGGGTGAGGTGGAAAAGCCAAGCCTGGAGCAGCTGTGGTCTCCTTAAAGCACAGGAAGGATCTTCTGGAAGGGGAGATTAAGGTTTTATGCCTTTTCCCTGCAATGTTGTCTTTTAACCAGGCTTGTTTCAAAGCTTAATGGCTTTAAACTGACAGAGAGTGGGTTTAGGTAGGATGTTGGGAAGGAATCCCTCTCTGGGAGGGCCTGGCACAGGTTTGCCCAGAGAAGCTGTGGCTGCCCCATCCCTGGGAGTGCCCAAGGCCAGGTTGGACCAACCTGTGCTGGTGGAAGGTGTCCCTGCCCGTGGCAGGGGTGGGATGAGGTGGGTTTTAAGGTCCCTTCCAACCCAAACCGTTCTGGGATTCTGTGAAGCTTTAAAATTCCTTTTGGGGTGGGATCCTGCTTGTCATAAAGACCTTTGCTGCCCTCTCCAAACCCCTCCTGTGATGCTCCTGGAGAAGTCAGTGGCAGTGTCCGTGTGTGCAGTGGCTGCTGCACCTCCCAGTCCTCATCAGCTTTCAAAGATTAATTCATAGTTTGAGATAGATGTAAAACCTCAACGGGAGAACAATGTCCTTGGGCCTGTTGTGTGTGGAAACTGCAGGAGCAGTTTTGTGTGGAGCTGAGCAATTCGTGCACAGGAGCTTCCCATCCTCCCCACCACTGCAAGTTTCCAACAGCAAGAGTTTAATATCCCCCTGCCTTCAATTATCCTAGTGAAACATTTATTTGAAAATAAACTGAAGTCTGATTTGTATCATTATTTTAGGTTAATAGGGCTAAATGGGGACAGCAGGGTTGTCACCCCTTCCTGCAGGCTGAAGGTGCTGATGTTTTTGTCGGGGATACTGTTGGAGTTTCTCATCAGTTCATTCTTCATTTGCTAAGCAAATTACATATTTAAATGTCTTTATAGTGCTATTTAAGCCATGGAGCAGTATGTAATGCTCAGTTCTTAATAAAACTCCTTTGGCTGATGAATTTAACAGTTAATTGGCTGCTTTGATTTGTTTGCTTGTGTTCAGGAGAGCAAACATGAACTTTGTCAAGGGGAGAGTTTGATCATTAAAATCATGCAAGAGTGAAAGTCCTGATTCCTTCAGCCTTCCAGCTCCGGGGCTGGGGAGGTCCAGATAAATCTGCTTAGCAAATCACACAGTCCTGTTTGTTTCTGAGGCAAAGCACACATTGGAAAGGATGGATTTATTGGAATTTTATATGCCTCTGTAATTATCTCTGAGTGTTTCTGGTTGGTTTTAACCTGTAACTCTTGTGGGTTGAATTTGAGTTGATTTAGTGGAATTTAATCCCTGTTCTAGGGACTGTTGCAGGGGACTCTCAGGTGACACTTGTGCTTGATCATTCCACCCTTCAGGAAACCTGAACGTCTCAGAATATATAAATCAGGTTGAAGAGGATTTAGATCCCCCAAACCTCAGATTTATGGGGTGAAAAGATCAAATGAGGAGGAGGTCGGGTGAAATTCCTGTGTTGGGAACTGGGCTGAGGAGCAGATGGGTTCTTTGCCCATCAGGGCACAGACATCCCAAAAGGAATCCTGATCTTGGCCTGCCCCTCGGTGCTGTGGGACTGTTGCTTTCCCCCAAAGAGAATTTTTGGCTGTCCCTTCCCCCTCCCAGCCCTGGCCCTCAGCGAGTGTTGCACATTCCAGCGGTGATATCACAGCCCTGGCTCTGGGAGCTGAACCAGGAGGGAACGAGCCAAATAGCTGCAGGGATAAGGGATTTAGCAGCACAGCATGTCCCGGGGACAGGGACAGGGACCTGGGGAATGGGGACGGGCTCGGGGAGAGCCTCTGTGGGAGCTTGTTCGTGCTAAACACTCAAATAACCCGTGTGAGAACATAAAAGAGCAGAGCAAATGTACAAAAGTGACCTGCAGAAGGGACAGCACGGCAGAATTTGGCCACTTTTGCAGGCTTTGAGGGCAGCTGGAGTAGTTCCAGGGCTGTAGGAAAAGCCCTGAGTTGCTGATTATTTGACAGGATTCCTTGTTTGGTTGTTCTCCTGTTTAGCTTCATTTTCCCTCTATCTTCTGAGCCAAGTGATTTTTTGTTTCTCTTTTTTTTCTATTACTTCACTGCAAAACTTTCAAAGTGACAATAAAGGAATCTGGTTTTGACTAATTTCTGGTAGCAATTCAGAACTGTGTTTTTATACAGTGTGTACAAATAATTCAAATACTTTTATGTATTTGTTCCAACCAACTTCATTTAATTTGTATTTAAGTAGAACAGACTATTTAGTCTTTTCTGTCTATAGTTCAAGTTGATAAAGTTGTGGTGGAGACACTTTTTCCAGAAGAGAATCCTCTGGAGATGTTGACTGTGTTAGCCAGCAGGGAGCTCCTTTGGGATGTCAGGGAAGCCCAGGGAACATGGTCAGGAGGGCTCATCCCGTGAAACTCTCTAGTTCTCTCAGTGTGTTGCTGCCCCTTGCCTAATTTAGGGGAGGTTTCATTGTGAATGACCAAGTTTTTACTATCCCAGGGAAAACTTGGGTGAAGGGGCCTTTGGAGGTCACTTGGCTTGGGGCTGGGAATGTCCCCAGCGGGCACTAATTGGCAGGTTGGTGCTGATGAACTTCACCAAGTGTACTGATTTACACCTGCAAAGTCCTGCAGCCCTTCCCTGCTCCGAGGAGCAGCTGTCAGCCCTGCTGGCCACGCTGAGCCACAGGTATTGACAGACACCTTAGAAGGTTCCCTCTGTGAAAGGGTGTTTTGGCTTAGAAAGAGCCGTGTCAGGTCTGCCAGTGAGTTCCTGGCCTGGCCTTTCACTCTGACTCAGCAGCAAAAGTCCCTGCAGTGACTCAGCTCCCAGGGTTTATTTATTCAGCAGCTGAATAAAATGTTTGAAGCAACTGCTTTTTGTCATGCAGAGAAATGGGAAGAGGCAGAGTTGGATTCCTGATTGAGGAATATCAAGAAGCCCTTATAATCTTGGCCCTTGGAATTGCAGTTTGGCTGAACTGCTGCAGTTTCTGTTGGCTTTACACGGGGTTTGAGTGCTCTGCTCAGCCTTCAAAGGCAACCTTTCACACTGTTTCTCCTTTCTTTTAAGTGGTAAATACCTTCTCATCCCTCAATTTATAAGGATTGCTTCCCCATTCCTGACAGCCCAGGTTCTCCAACAGCCTGGTTTAGTGGGTTTTGTGGGTTCCCACTGATAGAATTTGAGTTTATAATTAACACCAAGCCTGACTTGCAGATGAACTGGATGTTTTGTACTGAAACACTGCAAGTACAGAATTTGTCCATGCCTGGCATCCTGCTGTTTTATTCCACGAGTTGGAGCCTGCTGGAATCTGTGCTTCCCTCAGTGACTGAGCTCACTGTGAGGTCCTGATCCTGCATTTGTCACATCCATTGCCATGGAAATTGGGTGTAGTGTCACAAATCAGCATCCTGCTGTCATACGAGTCTGGCCACATGATGGACTGGGAAAAGCCAATGGGAATCATCAGCAGAGATAAAAGTGTGGGAGGGGAAATGGGAAACTTAGTGCCAGAAAGTGTTTCACAGTGATGTGAAAAATCACTCTTCAGGGCTTCTTGTGTCTTTGGGATTTCCCTGCAGGATAACAGTGTTCTTGATGCTCTGGCACAAAAAAAAAAGAAATAAAAAATAGAGCCTTAAAGGACAAGGTGCTGAGTGTTCCTGAGCGTTCCTGAGCCCTCAGCAGGGCTGGGTGTCTCTGGCTGTTCCCCAGCTCTGGGGTTGCAGAGCTGAGTGGGGCTGGGCCAGTTTGGAGGCAGCTGAACTGTCATGTGTCCCTTGGCTATTTATATGACTGCCTGGGAATCCTGTGTGTCCTCACTTTTTCCTCCTCCTTTTCTTAAAAACCACCTTTTAATTGGAGACTTTGCTTTCCCAAAGGAGGATTAAGATTCTTAAGTTGTTTTCAGAATTAAGCTTTCAGCTCTTGCTCTCCTGTGTGGCTGCTTGAGCCGTCAGCACTGGGGTGACAATATAAATACACAGCCTATAGCATTTGACAGGTACTTAAATACATCTTCTGAATTAAAATCTGTATGTAGATGACAACTTGCTACTGTACAGATATAAACCCCTAAAGCCTCCAGATTTGCATCTTGTTTGGTGTCATTTCAGCTGTTCTTGGGAAATCCTAGACCTGGAAGTATTTTGTTAAATTTTTCATTTTCCCCGTTGTTTTCTCGTTCCCTGGTGATGAAATGTTGGGCATTTGTGTGTTGTGTGTGTCTTCTCTTGGCTTGGCTGTGGGTTTTCAGGTCTGAAGCTTCTCCACTTGATCTTGGAAGGGCTCCAGAGTGGCTGGAGGCAGTTGATAAGTCAGAAGGTTTCTGTAAGCCATGGGGCTGAGGTGCCTCAGGCTTGAAAGTGGGGGATAAGGAGATAACTCTGCAGACTTTCACAAAACACTTCCCTGGGCTCTTGGGAGAAAACAAAGCTATCGGTGTCCACGGGAGCTCTGGAGGAGTAACTTTGGTCAGGGTTAGTTGTGACCCTGATTCCTTCCTGCCCTGAGAAAGGCACAAATGTGCAAATAATCTGTATCAGAAACAGGAGAGTTTGGAGAGATTCAGAAGGGCTTGGCCTGCTCAGAGCAGTGGGTTGCAGCTGCATGCAGGGAGGGATTGCCATCCTTTCATACTTGGCTTGCTGCTTGGCCCTGGCTGCCCTGAGCTGTGCCAGATAGTGGAGTGGAGTGTCACTTCCCTGACTTGGAGGCAAACACAGGGAATCAGGTTGGAAGTGCTGCATTAGTCAGCTGTGAACCAGCAGGAGAAGTAGGTCAGGTATTGAAGCAGCACCTGGTGGGACACAAGTGGGCTGTACCTCATGGACAGCTCTGCTCTTGCAGGGGGTTATTGGTATTAGAAAATCAAGGCCTTGGGTCTCTGGGGTTTTTGCCTTGCAGTGAACCTCTGCCTGGGAAAAAACCATCCAGGTGGTGTTTATGCCATGATGATACCAGGGAAGGGACTTTGGTTTTCAGTACAAGTTGAGTTTATGCACTTTGAGTAAATAAATCTGCTTAATGTCGATATTCCCTGCTCCGTGCACACGGAGCTCCTTGTGAGGAAGGACACGTGGATAGAGGAGCAGCGAGGGGCAGGAGCTCTGAGGCAGAATTCTCTTTGTGTTCTCTGAGCAGAAAACTATCGAATGAAGAGTTACAAGAACAAAGCCCTGAACCCCGAGGAAATGCGACGGAGAAGAGAAGAGGAGGGAATTCAACTGCGCAAACAGAAACGAGAGCAACAGGTAACTGTCACCTTGAGTAGGTTGTGTACAGCCTTAACACAACCAAGATTGTGCTGCTGCCTAACTGGAATCTTCAAGGATCTGTGCATTAAGGTTTGTTGGCAGTCCTCTTATTTTCCCTGTTCTAACTGAGATCTTGCTTTTCTCTTTTTCTTTGTACCCAGCTCACATCGAGAGCTTTCCAGGCACTTTCTCCTTGGGGGACTGGAGGTTTTTAGTTCACAGATCCTTGTTGTTAAAGGTGGTGGTGTTTTTTGGTGGTGTGTTTTGGTTTGGTGTTCTTTTTAATTAATGGGATTATTTCCTCAAGAGACAGGAAGATCAAGTGAAAGTATTTCTTAACTCTGAGATGTATTTTTTTTACTTGAAGGTCTATGAAAGCACAAGATGTGTGTGGGACTGAATGTTTCCTCTGTTGGAGCATCCCCTATAAGCTGCCTTTTGCCCAGTTTCCCTGACTTGTTAGATCAAATTCTGCACTGCCTGTACCAGTGTCTGAGTGACTTGGGCATTTGCATATCTGAGGGCAAGACTTAGCCTGTTTTATTGTTGGGATTTGTGTGCCAGACTAGTCCTGAGAGTTGTTATTAATGATCCTTTCTATTCAGGTTACCTTCAGTCTTAGCTGAAGCGATCTTGGTTGAGGAACAAGAATGTCTAGTTGTGGAGCCTGTTCATCATTGCTTTCTAATAACAATTCCTGTGCTTTGTTCCCCCCCAGCTCTTTAAAAGGAGGAATGTGGAGTTGATCAATGAGGATGACTCCATGTTTGATAGTCTCCTCGTGGATTCCTACGTTAGTTCCACAACATGTGGGGTAAGGTGCCTTTCCTTGTTCCAGCTGTGCCTTCACATTTAAGGCTTTGGGGGTGGGCAGGCCCTGGCACAGGTTTGCCCAGAGAGGCTGTGGCTGCTCCATCCCTGGAGGTGTCCAAGGCCAGGCTGGAGCAACCTGGAATAGTGGGAGGTGACATCTAGGACAAGATGATCTTTGAGGTCCCTTCCAACCCAAACCACTGTGGGATTCTGGGATGGCATGGACCTGACAAATGTCCACAGTTTTGTTTTCTCACTTGTGAGAACATCAGTGTAAGTCGTGCAGCTGGAACAGCCACAAACCCCTGGCTAGAATGCAAAAACTAAATTTATTCCCAGTGGAGCCTTGTAAAGCTCAGTCCATGCCAGGGGATCACCCCCCTGCTCTTCACACTGGATTATCAAGGGTTGTTCCCAGCTGCAAGGTCACTGCAGCATTTTCAAAATCCTCCTCCAGAGGTTTCCATTTTAACCCATTCTTCCCAACAGCATTGCAAGTGTTACTGCAGTGAACTGGAAAAGTCTATCAGGAGGTAATTAGTGTGCTGGGGTCTCAAATTTGGAATCTTTGGCTCACTAGCTAAGCACAAATCGTGGCAGGATGTCGTGTGTGATGCCTTAAATATGAAATTGGACTGTTTTTCTGTCTCTGCATCTTTTCAGGAGGGATTGATCACAGGAGAAATGGTAGAGATGCTGTTCTCAGATGACCCTGACCTACAGCTGGCAACCACTCAGAAATTCAGGAAATTACTCTCCAAAGGTAAAAATAACTCATCCCTGCCCTGGGATCTGACACAGCCTGTCTTTTGCAAGGGTTTGTGCACGTGTTGCTGTACAGAAGCTTTCTTTGGGGCAAGAAATCTATAAACTAGATGTGATAATTTATTGCTAATGATTGACAGTTGTATGAATTGTACAGAAAGTGATTCTGCAGATCTGTCCTAAATTCAGTCCAGCTTAAGATAATTAAATTAACCCTTCCTGCTTGTTACTCCCCTGCATGAGGCCTATACACTGCTTTGACACTGCCTTGCTCTTTGCAGAGCCAAATCCTCCAATCGATGAAGTGATAAACACTCAGGGAGTGGTGGAGAGATTTGTTGAATTCCTGAAAAGAAGTGAAAATTGCACACTACAGGTATTGTGTTATGAGTTCTTCATGGCCTGTAGCTGTTCAACTTTGCTTAGCAATGTGAGCCCACAGATGCTGTCAGGGGAAAGTGATGTTTTGAACCCAAAAACTGCAGGTTATGTGATCTAGAGGAGAAGACAAAGGTAGCCTGCAATGCTTAGGCAAAAAAAGGAAATGATAAATCGCTCCAAATTAAATTCTTGAGAGAATGCTGGCAAAAATAACCCAATTCAGCTGCAGCAGAAGGGAGTTTGGTCTTCCTGTATCTGACATTGCTGGGAGCTGTTGGAGCCGTGGGATAAACGTGCAGGGAGGAATTATGTGGGGAAAAACCTCCACTATTGGAGGCTTTTAAGTAGAGGCCAAGAGACTGTTAGAAATGGGTTAGGCAGGGCTGGTCCTGCCCGGGGCAGAGGGGTGGACAGGGTGGCTTCTTGAGATTCCTTCCAGCTTGGTAATAAGTCTGGTCACTTTGGAGGGGTTAAAGATACTTCCATACATGGAATTTGATCCGAGTTGATGATCGCTTTGATCTTTCTTCCTGCCCTCTGGCCCTAGGCCATGTGCCATAGGGGCTTAATTTCCAGAACTGAGTGGAAATCTGTGTTTAAACCAGAGAGAGGCAAAACCAGGGAATTGCTGTTCAGCTCCTCAAGAACTCGAGATGTCTTTGGGGTGTCAGATGAAATGTAGATGTGAAAACTTGTGTGTTTGTGCTCTGTGTGTCTTCATCTCTCTTGCTGGGAAGTGGTTGTAGAGGTGAAATGACGTGACTGGTGGTGACATCTTCACTTGCTCATCCTTTGAGCAGCTGCAGCCTCTGAGAGGGTTTTCAGCCCATGTGGCTCTTCTATTGCTGAAGAAAATAAACCCCTTGAATTCTTTAGGTGTTCCCTTGTGATATGCTTCTTTCCCTCACAACCTCTTCAGTAGAAGTTGGAAGAATTGTGGCCAAAATGTAAAGATTTTGCTCAATCAAGCCTGTTTGGTTTATGCTTTTGTCTGTTGTTTGCTTGTTGCAGTTTGAAGCTGCGTGGGCACTGACGAATATTGCATCAGGGACTTCCCAACAAACAAAAATAGTCATTGAGGCTGGGGCAGTTCCCATATTTATAGAGCTGTTAAACTCGGACTTTGAGGATGTTCAGGAGCAGGTAAGGATCCCTCCTTCCTTTGGGGCTGGGGGAGAACCACAGTGGGTTGCACACCACAGGCTGCAGTGTTTAAAATGAGTGACCAGTGTCTCACAAGTGGCTCCAGACCACAGATGGAAGTGTTGTTTGCCTGGAATTAGGGGAATATTCTTTCTTAGCACACTGCCTTGTTCTTCCTCTGTTAGGAACTGTGAATGCTAAAACTGTTGCTGTTTCCTTTCAGGCTGTCTGGGCATTGGGGAACATTGCTGGAGACAGCTCTGTGTGTAGAGATTATGTCCTTAACTGCGCTATTCTTCCTCCCTTATTAATGTGAGTAGCCATGAACACTTGCCAGTGCAGTTCCTGGAGTCCCATTGTACCACAGCAGCAATGCTGGAGCTGGGCCAGTAGATTCCCTGGTGGTGATCACTGGGAATCAAACCACTGGCACCAGATTAACTCTCAGTGCAGACAAGGATCTGACAGACAGAGTGGGACTCGCTGCACAACACGCCTTCTCACAGCCCTGCACACTGCTCTGCATGTACAGGGGGTGCTGCTGCAGTGTCTGGTCCTTCTGGAGTCACAGGGTGTCCCTCAGCTCCTGCTCTCTGCTTGGGGTGTGATTCCAGGGGCTTGGAGGGGGGCAGCACACCCATCACAGTCAGATCCATCTGTCAGGCTCTCGGAGCTCTGGAAGGAATTAATCTTCATCCCATCATCCCTGGCAAACTGAGGCTGTGTCCCAGTGAGCTGGTTCTGCTGTCCCAGGGGTGGCTGCCTGACTCCTCATCCCACAGGACTCTCCATCCTCCTCAGAGCTCAGACACTGAGCAGTTCGTGTCACTCGGTCTCTGGTGAGGAGTGGGAGTGTCTGGGCTGAACTGGAACTTGGAGCTGCACTTGACTGATGTGCCCTTCCTTTTGCAACCTTTCTAGAGTGGAATTGCCTTCCTGCCCCCTGTCCCTTGGCACTGTTAGGAATTACAGCTGTTTATCCTAATGAGTAGTCTCAGGTCACTTCTCCTTTCGCTTGAGGACAAGCAGTGTGGCTTGACCTACACCCAGTGAAACAGTTCTTTGATTTCCTTAAAATCCTAGTAGTTTTAGTTCTTTTGATTGCCTTTACTTCCACATGAGGATTATAATTCTTGGCAATTCTCTCTTTAGGCTCCTTACGACATCCACCAGGTTGACAATGACACGAAATGCTGTCTGGGCTTTGTCAAACCTGTGCAGAGGAAAGAGCCCACCACCTGAATTTGATAAGGTGAGAATAAATGCCCTGTTGGCAGAACAGGTGGTGGAGGGACACCCAGTGAAGGTGTTTGAGTTATTTTGGGCTGTTGGACTCCTGTAAGTCACTCCAGGAGGGAACAGGGCGAAGGTTCTTCCTGCTGAGGTTGATCTGCTGCTCAGATTTTGAGGGCCTGTTTAATTTTCTGCCATCCCTTCCCTGCAAGCTTTCTCTATCTAAACCCTTTTCTTAGGAACTGGGGGATTTTGAGACTTCACTCAAATGGTCACTAAAAACTATTCTGAGACCTTAAATGCCACAAACCAGGACTCCTGCAGCCACATGGGAGCTGTGGCAGCTTCCCCTCTCCTGGCAGCCTAACAAAAGGTCCTGCTGGCCTTTCAGGGGTCTCATCCTTCTTTGGTGGAACCAAAGTGTTTTAAATCAATGTGTTTTCACTTTTTTTAAGTGAAAGCTCACGTGTCAAAGCTGGGAAGCCTGTGGTGAGGGGTGAAATCTGAGTTGAGTGTAAATATAAACCCACTTATAAATGATTGAAGTCCTCAGGGGTGTAACTTGATGGTTGCTTCTTTGAATTGGCAAGAAGAGAAGTGGAACAGAGCTCTCTCTTCCATAGGAATGTAAGGAGCTTCCAAAGGGTGACCTGCACAACAACACTTGTCTCAGGGGTCTAGAGCAGGTCTGGGAGGAAGGGATATAATTTGAATGTAGCAATGTTAGCGTGGCTTTGAACACTGTGATTAGGAGGTGTGTGAGCCAGTGGGAAGCTGCTGACTTGGGAGAAGGAACCTGAGGCCACTGAGGAACCTGGGCCGTGCAGGCCTTGTCTCAGCAGGCAGCCCAGCCCCGTGGTGGCCCTGCACGGGGGGCTGACCCAGCTGGTGGCTCTTGCTGCAGGTGTCCCCCTGCCTGCCCGTGCTGTCCCGGCTGCTGTTCAACAGCGACTCTGACCTGCTGGCAGACGCCTGCTGGGCCCTCTCCTACCTGTCAGATGGGCCCAATGAGAAGATCCAGGCCGTGGTGGACTCGGGAGTGTGCCGGCGCCTCGTGGAGCTGTTGATGTGAGTGCTGCAGGCTGGACAGAGCCTGTGGGAGAGGTGGCTCTCACTCACCGACTCCCTTTTCCATGACCCACTTCCATTTGCACGGGGAATTCTGCCGTTAGTGGCTGGGGTTGTGCAGCTGCACTAAGTTTTCATCCCCAAGCCCTTCCAGATCCTGCTACCAGTCTAATCTGCAGGAAAACAGATTCATAAACTTGTATTCCAATTAAAGGGAGCTGGATTAGGATAAATCTGATATTCTGATACATCTTCCACTGAACAATGACATCAGGAACGGCCAAGTTTTACCAAATGTGGGAAAAGGAACCTGCAGAGAGTGGGGAAGGAACAGAGATTCCCTGGAGTTCAGAGCTGTAGTTTGCTGGTTTGTCTTCTTGAGCTGAGTGTTTTCTAGTTATATCTGACACTGGTGAAAAGACACCTGTGTTGGTCTCAATGTCAGTCCCCAAAACTGCAAATTCACTGGTAAAAGAAACCTCATCCCTATAAATCTCTGAAATTGGAGCATATGGGTGTGGGCCAACTACACCAAGAGCAGGGAAGAACTTATTATGCAAAGGTCAGACTGACACTTCTGTGAAGGCAGAGAGGATTGCAAGGTGTTGCTGTGTGCTCTCAACCTTCACATGTGCTTATGGAAGCCTAGTTATGAGGCAAATCACCAGTGGGCAGCAAAAGTCAGCTTGGCTTTGTTTCTCCCATTTATTAATGTGGAAAATGGATATCCATGTGAAAAAGAGGGTTGAGTTGGGATATGAAGGATCAAACTGTATTGCAGTTTTGTTTTCGGTGGCAATAAAGTCAATTTACTGAGTTTCTAAGGAAAAAATGCAGAGGGGATAAATGGAGAGAGAATATTCTGGATATCCCAGTGATCTGATGGATTTGTTTGTGTCCTTGCCCCATTTCCCTGCAGGCACAATGACTACAAAGTGGCCTCCCCAGCTCTGCGAGCAGTTGGCAACATCGTGACAGGGGATGACATCCAGACCCAGGTGAGAGGAGAGGCCTTTCCTGCAGGGAATGCCGTGTCCCTCAGCTCCAGAGCTGGCACTGGTGATCTCATTCTGCTTCCTCTCTCCAAAGGTCATCCTAAACTGCTCAGCCCTGCCTTGTCTCCTGCATTTATTAAGCAGTCCCAAGGAATCCATCAGGAAAGAAGCGTGCTGGACTATATCCAACATCACAGCTGGAAACAGAGCACAAATACAGGTACTTCCTTCTCCCAGATTCCAAGCTCAGCATTAAGGATTTGCAGCTTTCTCCTTATCTGACATTTAGAGGCTGGATTTGCTCACCTTATTCTGCAGTAATTTGCAAATTTGCTGTTCCCAACCATCTGCCAAACAAGCTGAAAAAGAGCTTGGTGATGGCACTGGCCCAGACCAGCCTGAAATGATTCCCACACGTTTGGATCCTTGGAAGAAGAGGAGATCCAGCCCCTTATTTCTCCATTCTCAATCCCTTTGAAGAGCTGGAGCTCGATGAGTTTTAATTACCCTTTTCCTGCCTACGTGGGAAGGCAGATGAGTGCTGAAAGCAATCCCACAGTATTGATGCAATACCAGGGATTGTCTGTCGTGCTGCTTATGGAATATCTTGTGTTAATAGGATTTAGCTGAGGAATAAACCAGAGGAATCTCTGGGGCTTGGGAAGTTCTGTGGTGTTGGGAAACGGAGGTGGAGGTTTCTTTCAGGTGCTGGGAGGCCTTTTAGGAATGGTGTTGCCAATGCCACCCCTGTGCCTGCCCTCTCTCCCCAGGCAGTCATAGATGCCAACATTTTCCCGGTGCTGATAGAAATCCTGCAGAAGGCAGAATTCCGCACGAGGAAAGAGGCAGCCTGGGCCATCACCAACGCCACCTCAGGAGGCACCCCTGAGCAGATCAGGTACTCCCTGGGGCTCCTCCTGCCTCTACTCCTGGGAGCTTGGCCTCCATGGGAACTGTGAGGCAAGGCAGGAGTCTGGGGAACCTCTGGAGAGCACCTGAGACAGGCAGAGCTGGGGCTGGGTCATTTACTCTGCTTTCTCCATCCCCCTTTGGATAGTTTTAGGGAAAGCTGAATGTCCAAACCTGATGACAGATTTAATTCCAATGTGGGCTTAATTGTAGCAGCACCTGGATTTTCAAAATAGCTTTTTCTTTCTTAAAAAAGGAGCTTTCTGAAAAGAGGGGTTGGTGTGAACAAGTACAAAATAAGTGTATAAAAATTAACCTTGCAGAGCAGAAAATGTATATTTTAAGGTAAATTCCTGTGGTTTAGTTTGATTTGTTCCCTTTGCTCCTCCAAGTGGAGCAGAGGTGCTGCTTCCAGCTTCTGAACTCCAAGTGTGGTTGCTGGTGCTCTCTCTCCAGGTACCTGGTAAATTTGGGTTGTATCAAGCCTCTGTGTGACCTGCTGACTGTCATGGACTCCAAGATTGTTCTGGTGGCCTTGAACGGGCTGGAGAACATCCTGAGGCTGGGAGAGCAGGAAGCCAACCAGAGTGGGACAGGGATCAACCCCTACTGCAGCCTCATCGAGGAGGCCTATGGTAGGTGGGGCCTTTGGGCACTGCAGGAGGCTTTGAAGGGGTTGCTTTTCTGCAGTGTTCAGGGATTTAGTATATTCCAAAATAGCCAGGATTTGTTCCAAAGTCTTTTCAGACTCGTGATTGGGTGAGGAGAAAATACTTGGAAGTAAAAACTATCAGAATTCTGATCCAGGCTTCCAAGACCTGCAGGCCAAGCTGACAGTTGTGGCTTGCACCAGCTGGGAGTGTTTACTCAGCTCATTTCTAGTTAAAAGTGGTAATTCTGGGCCTAAAACTGCTCAAACTGTACCCCGTTGAACACTGGAAATCCAGAGAGACTTTGCTTTTCCCTGGAGCACCTTAATTTGGTGGGGGTGGAGGGGGTGTTCTCCTTCTCTCAGTGCTTTGAGGAACAGGTTCTATTTTGGGCTGGAGCTCCCTGTGTGCTGGCAGTGTCTGCTTTGCCCTCTCAGGCTGTTCCTCTGCGTGTCCTGGTTCTCCCTGTAAGAACAATTCCTGGAATTCTTGGGGGTATACTGTGCTTGGATGTGCAGCAGTGGATTTAACTGGGGCAGCTAAAGCTGCAGGCCCTGCTCCTGCCCCTCACAGCTCCCAAAATTCCTCACAGCCAGTTGTTTTCATTGCACTGGGATGTGGTTTGCTCTCCACATCTGTATGAGCTAAACCTGCCAGTGGAAAGACCTTAATGCTGCCTGACAGGGATGGGATCCACAAGCAGCTCTGGAAGAAGCTGGGTTTAGGTGTCAGAGCTGCCCCAAAAAAATGCAAACCTCACCCAAAGCTCTTGCAGAGCAGAGGGATGAGGGTGGGAGTGGGAATAAGTCTCAGGATAAAATACCAAGATTTCTTTGTTTCATCACATTCCAATTTTTTTCCCCTCCAAGGTTTGGATAAGATAGAATTCCTGCAGAGCCACGAAAACCAGGAGATCTACCAGAAAGCCTTTGACCTGATTGAGCACTACTTTGGAGTGGAGGACGACTCCTCCGTGGCTCCCCAGGTGGATGAGAACCAGCAGCAATACATCTTCCAGCAATCCGAAGCCCCCATGGATGGTTTCCAGCTATAATGTGCCCTGGGGAGAATAAAATACACCACAAACTTTCTGGAAAAGCACCTGGGAGCAGCTGCTGGTCCTTGCTGGGAAGGCTGAACAACACCCTGAGCTAGGAAACTCTTCTTCCTTCAAACAAAATACAAACAGCGCTCGGCCCTTGCGGAAAGAAGGGGATTTTTCTTATCCTTGTTTCTTTTGGCTGCTGCACACGTGTCTTTAATGCAGGAGGGACATGGAGGTGACAGGTGGCACCTCCTGGTGGCTTGTTCTTTGTGGTGGTCCCTCCCAAATGCAGTTCTTACCTCGGGTGCTCCCGGGAGGCTCCGGCGTTGGGTTGGGTGAGGACACGGATCAGAGGGAGTTTTCTGACCACAATAATTCTGGAAAACGTGGGTTGATCTATTTAATTTTTCTTTTTTTTTTTTTTTTTTTTTTTTGCACATATTACTCTATCAAAGACTCTTAATTGGCCAAGAGCAAAGTTTAACCCTGGCCTTCCTCC
>JAWWMO010000065.1:4284930-4294948 GCA_035047845.1 Dendrocincla fuliginosa | reverse complement strand
TGGACTGGGAACAGCCCCTGAGCTCCAAACTGGGAGCAGCGTGGACTGGGAACAGCCCCTGAGCTCCAAACTGGGAGCAGCGTGGACTGGGAACAGCCCCTGAGCTCCAAACTGGGAGCAGCCTGTGCTGGGAACAGCCCCTGAGCTCCAAACTGGGAGCAGCCTGGACTGGGAGCAGCCCCTCCCCTCTAGCCCAGGAGCATCAGCATCCTCAGCTCATCTTTAGGGTCATATCCAGAGCAGGAGGGTGAGAACATCCAAACCCTGCAGAGGGAGAGGGGATGGGCATGAGGAGCTGGGATTTTGGGCTCTCCTCGAGCAGGATCTGGTGGGAATTGACCTCCCTGCTGGGGATGCTCCAGTCTGTGCGTCCCCACCCCAGTGAGGGGGTTTCTCTGGCACTTCCAAATTCCAAAAGCTGGGACAAGTGGGCAGGTGACTGCGGGCTGAGGGGGTTGTGCCCACCTGAGCAGGGGAGCTGTGCTGTCTGTGGGTCTGCCTTGCTCGAGTGCAGCTGGAAGAGGAGTTATCCTGAGACAGAGAACTCTGTGGTGGGGGACAAACTGGGAACCAAGCCATGCTCCCCTCGTGGTGGGACCTTCTGCTGGGAACAGGCTCCTTCCCAGGCCAGGGAATGACTCCTCAAACCCTCCAAACCTTCCTAAAGTTGCTGTTTGTTTCTGCAGAGCCTGAAAAATCCCCAAGGCTGCGATGAAGAACCAGGGGGTGGAGACCAAAGGAGCCCCACGTCCCTCTGGTGCTTCCAAAACGAGCACGATGGGGCTGGAGGAGGGAGACTCCCCAGAGGCTGCAGCACCCCCAGAAGGTGGGGGGGTCCCTGGGGAAGGGGGGGAAGGTGGCAGTGCTGGCATTCCCTGCAGAGTGGGAGGGTGGGCTTGAGCCTGGAAGGAGTCAGGTTGCTGCTTTCTCTGCGTGAGGCTGTGCCCCTGCGTCCAGCTCTTTGTGTAAGAGCAGCTGTGTTTTCCAGGACAGAAAATCCTGTTTTATTCCCCTGTTTCTGTGTGTGTGCAGCCCTGGAGGAGTTCCCATCTCCTGGCAGGGTCGTGGAGTCAGTTCTCACCTGGAAGCAAAGGATTGTTTGTTGTTGCTTTGACCTTAAGGGTCTCCCATTCAGAAAATGTCAGACAACTCTTTCCTGTTACTGTTGCTTCATCCAAATTATCCTCTGGAATACAAAATCCAGGTGTAATGGAGTAGGAGCTTGGTTAAAATTAACCCTGCCTGCTGTTCCCGTGCCTGGGGATGTAGGAAACAGTGAGAAAAATTATTTTAATAACCAGCTACCCCAAGCCTCTTGTTTGGAGAAAGTTTGGAGGCAGGATGTGCTGCCTGCTCCATGCCTAAGTGCCTGCTGAGTGGGATGAGGGATGTTTGATCCCGATACAGCTGCTCTTACAGTGAGGAGAGAGGCTCAGCCAGGTTTAAAATCCATTGTCATGCTAAAAAGCCCAGCCCTGGGGATCTGAGCTGTCAGTTCCTGTGGGGGAAAATCTCCCACACAGCCTGCTTTCCTTAAAGGCTTGTGGTTGGGAAGGGGTTGGGGAGGGGGGAATTTTTGCTCTTGACAGATGTCAGGGGCTTGGTCATGCTCTGGTGATCAAAGGAGAGGCTGTTGGGAATGCCCTGCCATTGTCAGGGCAGCTGCTGGAGACGCAGCAGCCGGAACAAAGCAGCTTATGCTGCTGGAAGTGCAGCCGGGGATCCCTCCCCTTCCTTCCCCGAGCCCCTGCAGGGCTGGGGGAGCCTCATGCTCTGTGTCCCCGTCCCCCCCAGCTCCCCTCACTCGGGACGAGCCCAAATCCTCCCGCGACGTGTCGGAGGAGCTGAGCCGGCAGCTGGAGGACATCCTGAGCACCTACTGCGTGGATGCCAGCCAGGAGGGCCCGGGGGAGGACGGCGGGCACGGCGAGCCCCCCGAGGCCGAGGAGCCCGAGAAGGGGCGCAGCGAATCCCCCCGCAACGGGGAGCAGGAGCCGGGCGGGCCCGAGATGAACGGGGAGAAGGAGAACTCCAAGGGCCCCGAGGAGGGCGGGGAGCGGGACCAGAAGAAGGCCCAGGAGAAGAAGAAAGCCAAGGGTTTAGGTAAGAGGTGCTGCAGCCCGAGGGGGTCTGCTCAGAGCTTGGGTTTGTGCTGCATTGATGAAATCAGTGCCCTGGGTGTGTTTGGGAATGGCACAGCATCCTGTTTGAGGAGGGTGAGGAATGCACCCAGGGCACTGGCTGCTCCTGGGGCAGCCACAGCCTCTGAATTCCATGGATTTCTCTTCTCCTGGACACAGCTGGTTCTGGCTAGCCCAGTGGTGATTCCTGCTCTGAAAATCAGGTCTCTCCCCAGCTGCTGCATTTCTTTTCCCATGAAATCCATGGGGCAGAGCCCTGAGAAAACCCCGGGAACAGCAGCTCTGCCCCGGGGCTGCAAGACCTGCTCAGTCTCTCCTCTCTTCACCCTCCCGGACCAGAGCTCTGTGTAAGCCATTTTATCCTGTTTATTGATTCACTTCCATTCCCTGTCTCATTCCAGGCAAGGAAATCACTTTGCTGATGCAGACACTGAACACCCTGAGCACGTCAGAGGAGAAACTGGCAGCGCTGTGCAAGAAATACGCTGAGCTGGTGAGTCCCACTGGGGCTGGGGGGACAGGGCAGCTCAGGGAGGCAGGAGGGATATTCCAGGAACACCCTGGAGCTCTGCAGTGTTCTGGGGTCTCTGCAGTGCTGGATATCTTGGGGGGAGAGGTTGGGTGTTGCTGGGTCCAGCCTGATGGTGTTTGTGAAGTGTAAGTGTGGACAGGAGGGATTTTGGCAAATCTGGGTGTAAGAGGAGCTCAGGTCTGTTTTCACACAAAGCCTGACCCCACGTTTAAGCAGAGTTGGTTCTGGACACAGGTTTAGTTCCTTTCCTGGATGTGGAGCAGGGGAGCTGTGGGGCTGCCCGTGCATGTCCAAAGTGTCCCTAGGTGGGTTTTCCCTGGGCTCAGGGCCCTGCTCTGTTGGAGCAACACGTGGAGGTGCTGGAGGGATGTGCAGGTCTTTCAGGTTCCATCAGGATGGGAGTTTGGGAAGGAGAAAGAGCCTGTCCAGGGAGCCATGGGCTCTGTGTCACCCCTGCTCTGCTCAGAAGTGTCACCCATCTCTGCTCCCCGTGTCCCTCAGCGGGCACAGCACTGCCCGGCCCTGCCCTGCCCTGCCCTGCTGCATCCATGCCCTTTGCTCCCCTTCCCCAGCTGGAGGAGCACCGGAACTCCCAGAAGCAGATGAAGATCCTGCAGAAGAAGCAGACGCAGCTGGTGCAGGAGAAGGATCACCTGCAGAGCGAGCACAGCAAGGCCATCCTGGCCCGGAGCAAACTGGAGAGCCTGTGCCGGGAGCTGCAGAGGCACAACCGCACCCTCAAGGCAGGTGTCTCCCAGCTCTGCTCCCGGGGCTGCTCCAGCCCGACCACGTGGGTCTCCCTGCATTGTGACAAGCTGCCCTTCGACAGTGCTTGTCCACAGCCTGCCCTCAGGGCAGTGCTTTAATGGTGCTGTTAAACCACTTTACCTGCATTGCCCGAATGTTATTTCAGGGTGTACCCCCTGGGGAAAGGGAAGGGAAAGGCCCAGAGTGCCCTCCTGGTGGGTACAGGGAGCAGTGGGAGGCTGGGTGGGTTCAGAGCACGGATCTGGGCAGTTTGCTGACGTGTCCCTCCCACCCCTGCCCTCCCATGCAGGAGGAGGGTGTCCAGCGAGCACGGGAGGAGGAGGAGAAGAGGAAGGAGGTGACATCCCACTTCCAGGTGACACTGAATGACATCCAGCTGCAGATGGAGCAGCACAACGAGAGGAATTCCAAGCTGCGCCAGGAGAACATGGAGCTGGCAGAGAGGCTCAAGAAGCTCATCGAGCAGTACGAGCTGCGGGAGGAGGTGGGTCAGGGTGTTCCTGCTGCCACAGGGGGGTAAAACCAGCAAATGCCTCCTCCTCACACTCCTGTGGCCACAGCCCAGTCATGTGCTCTCATGGAGTCAGTTTTTACTGCCACAAGAGACTGTGTTTTGCAGAGTGAAAGGGGCATTACTTGTACAAATGGAGCAAGGTGGAACAGAGGTTTTCAGAAACAACTCTCAAGTGATAAAGGTTCATGGGGGAAGTGCAGCACACACTCCCAGCTCTAGCAGAGGAGAGCCCCAGTGTGCATGTGTCTGAATGCACATACAAACACCCAGCTACCCACATTTTATTTCTCCTGAAACAACCAGTAAAATGATATTTTTTTTAGATTGGTTATGCCCTTGAGATTTACCCCAATTCAACCACTTCATTTAATGCAAACTAGACAATGCTAAGATTTACTCATGCCTGTAACAACATTAATTAGACACTGCTTACAAATAACCTGCAATAAGCATATCTGTTTGTCTGGGATCTCCTGAGCCTGTGGTGTTCTCTTGGCAGCATATTGACAAGGTGTTCAAGCACAAGGAGCTGCAGCAGCAGCTGGTGGATGCCAAACTGCAGCAGGCCCAGGAAATGCTGAAGGAGGCAGAGGAAAGGCACCAGCGGGAGAAGGACTTTGTAAGTCTTGGAGCAGCTCTGGGGTGGTTGTGCCCCTTGTTGCTGCTGGATCTCTGTGTGTTATCCCACATCTTGCCATGGCCAGCAGTGGCTGCTTCCAGAGCAGCCCCAGGAGCCAGACTGGAGCCCTGCTCTGCTCCTTGTGCTTCTCCCAGCCCACTCCCATCTCCAGGCCCAGCACCAGATGTGTTGAGAGCATTCCCAGGTAACTGCTTTTGCTCTTCCCCAGCTGCTGAAGGAAGCTGTGGAATCACAGAGGATGTGTGAGCTCATGAAGCAGCAGGAGACCCACCTCAAGCAGCAGGTGAGTTACCTGCTCTGTGTGCTCAGCCTGTTTTGTGTGGGGGTTTTTCCTTCCTTCCTAAGCAAGGACCAACCCAAAGTTCCTTCATCTGGAAAACACAGGGACAGGATCTCTCCTGGGTTTGGTATTGGTGAGCTGGGACTTCCTTCTGCAATTCTCCCTTCTGGGAGAAAGGGGCCTTGGTTTTTCCCAGTGCTGGGAGCAGTCATGGGACCATCCTGCACTGAGTCAGCCCCAGCAAGTGCCTCCTTGTCCTGGCCAGGAGGTGTTTATAGAACACATCACTCTGGGGGTGTTTCCCTAGGACAGAATTCCCCCTTGGCACAGCAGCTCTGTGCTGCCAGTTTGTTTGTGTCCCAGGACAAGCAGCTCAGCCCCTGGTTGGCCTCATCCCTGCCTGGGTGAGGCTGTCAGGGGTGCCCTGGTGAGCTCCCTGCCTGTCCCCACAGCTGGCTCTCTACACAGAGAAGTTTGAGGAATTCCAGAACACCCTTTCCAAAAGCAGCGAAGTGTTCACGACGTTTAAACAGGAGATGGAGAAGGTGGGTAACCCTTCTGCTGTCCTGGCTCTCCTGCAAGAGCCACAGCTCCACAGGTTTATTTAATGTTGGGTCTAGACCCTGGGGACTGTGCCAGGGGAGGGGGTGGCACGTGAGGACATGTGGGATGTCACTGCAATGCTCTGCCTGGGGCTTGTTTGGGGCTTATTTATCTTGGGTGTCCTGTGCAGGGCCACGAGCTGGACTTTGGTGGGTCTCTTCCAACCCAGGATATTCTGTGATTCCCTTTGTGTTTGTTTTGGGATCCTGTAGATGACCAAGAAAATCAAGAAGCTGGAGAAGGAGACCACGATGTACCGGTCCCGCTGGGAGAGCAGCAACAAGGCTCTCCTGGAGATGGCAGAGGAGGTGAGGGGGCTCTGGGGGTGGGCTGGAGCTGAGGGGGGACAGCACAACTCCTGCCCTAGTGCAGGACAGCGAGGTCTGAGGGGCCAAAGGGAGGAAGAAGCCGTGATGCAGCTTCAGGGGCTTTGAATGTTTGCTTGGTCACAAGGATTTTCCCCTTGAGCCTCCCTAGAATCAGTCATGGAATGGTTTGGGTTGGGAGGGACGTTACAGATGATCCAGTTCCATGGGCAGGGACACCTTCCACTCTCCCAGGGTGCTCCAGCTTGGCCTTGGACACTTCCAGGGATGGGGCAGCCACAGCTTCTCTGGGCAATGTGGGCCAGGGCCTCACAGAGAACAATTCCTTCCCAAATTCCCACCCAACCCTGCCCTCTGTCCATTCAAAACCACCCCCCTGTTCTGTCACTGCCTGCCCATATCCCTGTGGGGTTTCATCCCTCCCTTTCTGCCTCTCCCTGCAGAAAACCCTGCGGGACAAGGAGCTGGAGGGGCTGCAGGTGAAGATCCAGCGCCTGGAGAAGCTTTGCCGGGCGCTGCAGTCGGAGCGCAACGACCTCAACAAGAAGGTGCAGGACCTGTGTGCCCACACGGCCCGGGCAGACATGGAGCTGCCAGAGCCCCTGAGGGACCCACCCCGGGACAGCTCCGAGTGTCCCAGCTCGGGAAAGGCCACGCACAGCCCGGAGCCTGCGGAGAGCCTGGGAGAACTGAGCCCTGGAGCTGCGGGGCAGAGCGGGACTGAGGAGGGGCCGAGGGGCACCGAGTGAGCCCCTGCAGGGCTGGGCACAGGGAGGGGGGCCCGGGCCTTTGGGCACACTCCCACCTGCTGCCCCTCTGCCCGTCCTGGGACAGGTGGAAAAGGACAGGACAGCCCTCCTGGGGGATGTGAGATTTCCTAGCTTAGGGTTTTTTAAAATTTTATATATATATATATATGATATATAAAATTGTGCAGGGCAACGTACACTTTATATATGGATATCCATGGAAAAGCAGAATGACCCACCTCCCTGCGTGTGTCAGTAACTAATATATGGAGCCTCAACTGATCGTCCCTCTCACTAAAAGACCTTGTCATTGGCAGGGCTGCGATTGCCCAGCTGTGTCGCAGCCCGGGAGAGCAGGGCCATGGATCTGTGTCCCAGGGGATGCACCTCTGCCATCACAGCGACTCTGGAGTGAGAGCAAAGGAGCAGAGCTGGGAGAGCCAGAGCGTTCCCAGCGCTGGATTCTCCCACTTCCCTCCACACCAGGCAGGAGGGAGCCCCGGACTTGCTCCTGTGTGAGCTGGGGGTGCCAGAGGCTGTTCCCCTCCTCTGTTTTGTGTATGGACTGGGGACAAGGAGAAGCAGCAAAAGGGTTCCCAGACCTCTCCCGTGGGACGTTTGCTCTTCCCAGGACCTGCCAGTGTCTCAATCGCCTTACGATTCACAGTTGCCTCTTTGCTGAACGCACATGTGCACAAGTGTATTAAACAGTTAATCCAAAGGTCTAATTCCCAAGTGTTTTGCACAAGTGGGTCATCGTTGTGCAGGGGGATGGAGCCCCCCAAAGCTCCTCTGCCCCATCCCTGGGGGCATCCCCGAGAGCTGGGGCTCCAGGAGGATAAAAAGCCCTGTGACTGCTCCAGGATCGCCGGGACCACCTCCAGGACCGTGGGCCCTCCAGCCTGGGGGTACCTGTGCTATCCCAGCCCCCCTTTTCCTCTCTGCTTGCTTGGAAGAGCATCTCCCCAGTGCTGCCTCGCCCCAAGGACCCAGCTGTGCTGGGAGCGTGTTTAGGGACAGACGTGGGACCTGCTGGGCTTGTGGGATTTCTCCTTAGTTTCTCAAGACTTTCCACTGTCCTTTTGGAAGACTTGACTTGCTTCAACCCTCCTCGCTGCAGCTTCTCTGTGACAGACTTCCTTCCCAGCATTGCCTTCTTTCTCCTGGGAGCTGGAGCCAGCTGGCTGCAGGTATTTCCCACCGTGGATGTGCTCAGTGGAACAGCTTTGGATCCTCTCCTGCCAACACAGCTGCTCTTGCATCTTCTCTCCATGAAGGACCTGCCTTTTTGTCCCCCTTCCCTCCACAGGGACTCCAGGTCTAAGGAAGGGGCTGTCTGCAGCAGGGATGGGCTCTAACGAGTCTCCACAGAGCCACGGTTGGACATCCAAACTGGGACACGTTCCGTGGAGCTGAGCGTGGCTTTGCCTTCCAGCGTTTGCCTCTGGAAGGAGCCCCCGAGCGAGTGAATGTAGCGCTGGCCTGGTGGGAGCCCCCCAGCCGGGCTGAGGAGGGGCTGCAGCCGGGACGGGGTCTGGGCTTCTCCTCCTGCTCTTTCAGTGAAAGGAAAATCCCTTAACAATTCACCAACCCCGCGTTTTTCTGTCTTTTCCCTGTTGTGGAACAGGAACCTCCGCGGGGGCTGTTGTGTGTATCCTGTACCCAATAGAAACGCTCCCAACCTCGCTGCTGCTGCTGCCGCCTCTGCTGTCTCTGCTGTCTCTCCTTCCTCACCGCCGCGGGCAGTGAAGATTTGGGGCCGTGGGGTGGCTTCGGGGAGGCCACATCGGCCTCTGTGCGACACAACCCCCGTGTCCAGGGGCTCCAGCCCTGCCTTTCCCAGGGGGCTGAGGTGGGGGAGGTTGGGAGGGACGGGCTGTCCCTGCCCAGGGGAGGGTCGGGTGGGTCTCCAGGACCCCCCAGCACTCCCCTGTGGCTCTCCCCACCCGGGATGCCGCAGCCCCCAATGTCACCTGCCCTGGGGGTGTCGCCCCCTCCCCGTCCTGCCCAGCCCCTGCTGTCCCCATTGGCTCCCAAATGTCCACGATCGGATTAAAATCCTGGCGGGATTTACACGAGCAGCTGCGCTCGGGCTGTGCCTGCGGGGGGGACGCGACTCGTCTAATCCCGTCCCTGCGCCGGGGCTGGAGGCGCTTCCCGGCTCCTTCCCAGCTCCATCCCTGCTCCTTCCCAGCTCCATCCCTGCTCCTTCCCAGTCCCTTCCCAGCCTCTTCCCAGCTCCATCCCGGTTCCTTCCTGGTCTCTTCCCGGTTCCTTCCCGGTCTCTTCCCGATTCCATCCCAGCTCCTTCCTGCAGGGACCGATCCCGCGGCCGCGGCGCTGCGGGGACACCGGAGGACAACGCGGGGTAAACGGGGGTACGGAGGGGGATAGGACCGACCCCGGGGCTGCGGGAGAGCGGGATCGGGGGGGGACGGACGGATCCCGCCCCACTCCCGACCCGGGGGTGCTGATGCCGGGGATGGGGCTGGGGCTGGGGGTCCCGCAGCGGAGCCCGGCAGAGCCTGGAGGAAGTTCCCTTTTCCTTTAAATGCAAATCCCAGGCTGTGCGGACGCTGTCCGGTGGGTTCGGGGTGTCCGGTGGGTTCGGGGTGTCCGGCGGGTTCGGGGTGTCCGGCGGGTTCGGGGTGTCCGGCGGGTTCGGGGTGTCCGGTGGGTTCGGGGTGTCCCCGGGTTCGGGGTGTCCCTCGGGCTCGGGAACACGCCGGGTCAGCCCCACGGGCCCGAGCGGGGCCTGGCACGGGTCAGTCCCCGGCCAGGAGCTCCGGACGGCGGACAAAGGGGCTCGCTGGGCAGGGCCCGGCGCTCGGGGGGCTCGGCCGGAGCCCGCCCGTGTCGGTGCCCGCACGGTCCCGCTCCCGCTCCCGCTCCAACCGGGGGCAGCCGTGATTGAAATTGAAATCCTCCTCTCCCGGGGCGGGGGACACGCCGAGAGCCGCGGCCAGGCCGGAGCTCCGGCTGCGAGCAGAGCCCGAGCCCGATCCCGGGTGCTGCCGGCCGGGAAAGCGGGTCCGAGCTCCCGCTCCAGCCCCGGAGCGGCTCACGGGGCCGTGGCTGTCCCCCCGCTTTGTGCTGGGGGTCCCGGTGGCCCTGCTGGGGGTCCCGGTGCCCGTGGCTCTCACCTCTAGTCCTGGGGGTCCCGGTGCCCGTGGCTGTCACTCCCGGGGGTCCCGCCGGGGGTCCCGCAGCCCCTCCGCTGTGCCCCGGGCAGTGGCGCCCCGTCCCCGAAGGAAGGGAAGGAGCTCCGTGTCCTTGCCCGCAGGAGCCGCGGGATGGAGGAGCGCAGGAAGAAGCGCAGCCCCCGCACCTGCCTGGCCCAGCCGGGTCCCCCCGGGGCGCCGCGGCCGCTGCCCCCCAGCAAGAGCACGACCTTCGCGCTGCCGCTGCCCACCCTGCCCTCGCCCCGGCAGCGCGCCCGGCTCCGCAGGTCGGTGAGGGTCGGGG